>JAYKKM010000156.1:0-235000 GCA_035772405.1 Chrysogorgia sp. JL179-B06 | reverse complement strand
AGAAGAGATTTCAAATAATTTTGATAAGTTTACTCTTCATGTAAGTCATTTTTTATTTCATTTTAATAGCTTGCAGTGTATTTAAAACAGATTTTGTCATAACTTGTAAATCCAAACAGAGAGCGGGGTCTGGGTACAAGTTTTGCTCAAACCAGCTGGTACTGATAATATATATATATATATATATAAGTACTAATAATGCAATGCAATACAATAACACCAATAGTTTTAGTTTGATAACATAAATTGTATACATTTTCTTTCACGTCTAATGAACGTACTGAAACTAGTACAAATTTTCCGGTCCAAATATTTGGAACACCATTGACGAGACTTTCAAATCTTTATGCAAAAGTTCTTTTAAAAGAAAATTAAAAGTGCAGCTAATTGGCTTGTACTAATATTTGGTATATATGCTAGTTAGCTGCTCTTGTATTGTAATTATATCAGATAATTAATAATGAACTCTCTACCAGCCAGATATATTCTATCCTATTTAATGTAACTTTTTAATGACCACCTGTCTTGATTATAGCCCTAATATGGTTATTACAGGTGGTTGCATGCATGCACATAAAAAAATTTGTTAACATATCTTTGTATTTCAATGTATTTGCATTTTCTTTTGTGCATTAAATCTACTACTAATACTACTACATACTATTGAGTGAAGATAAACAGCTCCAATTTATTGAATACATGGAGCAACAAATAAATAAAGCAAAAAATCATTCAATTTTTATGATGACACTGTACCTGACACTGTACCTGAACATTATTTCAATTGGTGAAAGTCAAAGTAACGTGTAGTAAACGTGAATGTCAGAAAGATATATCCATTTTAAGAACTAACCAGGACCAGTTATTTAAAATGCAACTCCAAGGCCTTGGCGATAAGAATTGCAACCTCTGGATTTCTAGATCAACACTCTGCTGACAGAGCTACAGAAGCCTTTAAATTGGCATGTGCAATATGGTGCAAGACTTTGGAGTTGCATTTTTCACAACTATACAGCTATACTACTCCAGGTTGTGTCTTAAATGTATATCCTTCTGTCACTGAAGTTTACTATATACACCTTTTTAACTGTCACCCACAGACAACATGCCAAATATATTATCCTTAAAGTTAAATATATAGGGTCATGTACTCATGTTTACTTTAAAATATAATAATGTGCATGTGTAAGTCAGTAAAAAGGAAATGTCCTCATTTAAAACTAAAATTGCAGTACCTAAGGGTTGGGGAGATGAACCATTGAACTACAGTATATGGACTACAGTCAGGATATAATATAAGTATATTATATAATACTATATACAGTATAATACTACTGTATACACAACAATATAGATTTAAGATATATAATATAAGTTACCACATTTAGTAACTGACAGACTACTGTAGGCACTTTGTCCATTTTAAATATTTTAATAAACTTACATAAAATATTGTTCCACTTATTGATACAGAGTCATTAATTTTCAGCAAGGACGAAAGGAGATACCCAGTCCAGTGTTTTGTAATAACGCTCCGTGTTTGATCACTCAAATCTGCGACCGGAATCGAACAAGCCTTCATCTATGTCGACAGAGTGCTTGTGCAGCATGTCAAGTACTCAAGTCACCAGTCCATTGTCATAATATTACTGAAGCTGTTTAATATAAAATATGGCAAAGAAACACTCAACGCAGCTGCACTGAACGATGCTGTTTTGGTGGATAAGGCGCAAACAACGAGAAAGAACCACTAAATCGAAGAAAGTTACCAGGCCAAACAAACTAGGATTGAACTTTGACATTTGAAACTAATAGATCATATTATTTGCTGATTATATTAAAATTTGCATCAAAACCTTATTTTATTTTGTGTGAAGCGGAACCCGCCTCTAGAACGGAACACGCCAGCTTACAACACGTCTGTCGTAGAACACGCTTTTAGACATCGGCAACACACAAAGCGTGTCCGAGCTGCAACACTCCAAGTGTGTCACGTTAAAATCTTGCAACACGCCAAACGTGTTAATTTACAACACGCCAAACGTGTTAATTTACAACACGCACTTTTGTCCCCTATAACAACACGCCAATTTGGGGTGCGTGTTCTTAAAACATGTTGCGTGTTATTGTAACACGTCATAGTGTGTTCTTACAACACACATGAATTTGGAACACGCTGCAGTGTTCAACACGCTAAAAGCGTGTTGAAAATTGGCGTGTTGTTACAACACACTTAATTCTTGACAACGTGCTCTAGCAACACGCTTCCAAATACAACACGCTTGTATTACAACACGCTAAAGCCGTGTTGAACACGTTTGGCGTGTTGATATAGGGGACAAAAATGCGTGTTCTTACAACACGTTTGGTTTTCTAGTGTAAGTAGGGCGAAGCAGCTTCAAACCGGCTTAGCTATGCTGCGTAATAGCTAAGCAGGTCTCAGCAGGTCTAGTTTAAGCATACCTAAGCATGTCTAAGCAAGTCTAAGCTGCTTTAATCAGCTTTAGGCCGGCTTAGCGTAAGCAAGTCTAAGCATAGTTAAGCAGGTCTAAACAAGTCCTAACAGGGCTAAGCTGGTTTAGACAGGCCACAGTTAATAGAGGGGAATGGTTAGGAAAGCCGGCGAACTTCAAAGCTTTATAATGAGCTGTGATTTTAGGTTGAAATGGTCCTGACCGTGCACAAACCTTTTGTTTTTTGCTTATTAATATTTAAATAACATGGTTGAGCGATTCAACCCAAATGCTGCTATTGGATGATTGCTTCATTATACAGAAAATACAATGTGTTCAGCAAGTGTGACAGTGCACAAGTTTGCATAAACGTGAATAACCTAGAACAAAGACTTAGGCCGAGTTTCCCAACCATCTCTTCTATATTAACTATGGACAGGCTTATCTATCATGTTGAGGCATAGCTACGCAGGGCTAAGCAGTTCATAGCTAAGCAGGTCTAACCTGCGCTAAGCAGGTTTAGACCGGCTTAGCTATGCTTAGGCATAGGTAAGCAGGTATCAGCAGCCTAAGTATCTAAACCAGCTTAGCCATGCTTATCTATGCTGAGGCATAGCTAGGCAGGTCTAAGCAGCTCATAGCTACGCAGGTCTAACCAGCGCATTTAACCAGCAGGTTTAGGCCGGCTTAGCAATGCTGAGGCATAGCTAAGCAAATATAACAAGCGCTAAGCAGGTTTAGAAGCAGGTCTAGGAAGGGCTAAGCTGGTTTAGCCCGCCTTAGCTATGCTGAGGCATAGCTAAGCAGGTCTCAGCAGGTCTTGTCATAGCTAAGCAGACCTAAGGATGTTTTGACCTGTTAGCTATGCTGAGGCATAGCTAGACAGGTCTAAGCCCAACTAGCAGGTCTAAGCAGATCTAACAAGCGCTAAGCAGGTTTAGACCGGCTGAGCTATGCTTTGACATAGCTAAGTAGGTCTCAGCAGGTCTAAGCACAACTAACCAGATGAAAGCAGGTCTTATAGTATAGCTAAGCAGGTCTAAGCAGGGCTAACCTCGTTTAGACCGGCTTAGCTAGGCAGGTCTAAGCAAGTCTAAGCAGAGTTCAGCTGGTTTAGACCTGCTTAGCTATGCTTAGGCATACGTAAGCTAAGCACAGCTAAGCAGATGAAAGCAGATCTAAGCAGGTTTAGACCGGCTTAGCTATGTCACAGCATAGCGGCATTGCTAAGCAGGTCATAGGATGTTTTGAGCTGTTAGCACAGCTAAGCGGGTCTAAGCAGGTCTTATCATAGCTAAGCAGGTCTAGGCAGGTCTAAGGAAGTTTGAACCGGCTTAGCTATGCTGAGGCATAGCTAAGCAGGTCTCCGCAGGTCTTCTAATCATATCTAAGCAGCGCTAAGCAGCTCTAAGCATAATTAAGCATGTATAAGCAGGGTATAACCTCATCTTACTCTGATGAAATGCTCCGCTCGTAACGTTAGTATTTCGTCACTAAAGTTTATCACCTTTTCACTTTGTTGTATATTCAAAACACTGTCTACGCAGCACTCAGGTTTAGGTAAGCAGGTCTAAGAAGGTCTTAGTGTAGCTAAGCAGGTCTAAACGGTCAAAGCAGGGCTAATTAGCAGCTCTAGACCTACTCAGCTATGCTTAGGCATAGGTAAGCAGGTCTTAGTATAGCTAAAGGTCTTAGTCGGGGCCGGATTAGTACAGTAGCAGATGTAGCAAATGCTACGGGCCCCGCGATTTGGGGGCCCCGCACTGGTGACGGACCGCGTGTCCGCTTGGGGCCCTGGAAACCAAAGCAACGAAGAAAATATAGGGATTTACCGTATGTATTCTATATATGGAAGGTCCACATGAAGAGCACATACATTGTAAATACATTTCCCTCGTACTAGTTGATAATTTAAGCAGTAAATTATTGGATTGTAACCGACCCCAAAACAACAAATATCCTAATCCCCCGTCTAACGAGTTTTCTACCGCAAAGATATTAGTGAAAAAGTATTAACTATTAAACGAGTATATATTCTGTTGTGTTACATATGTATCTGCATGGGTCCAGTTAGTTCATAGACACCATATACCGATGAAATCACGCGACTGGACAATTGTTATATGCTACTATGCTTAGGCATAGGAAAGCAGGTCTAAGGAGGTATAAGCTTAGCTAAGCAGGTCTAAGCAAGTCTAAGCAATGCTAAGCAGGTCTAAACCTTCTTGTATCTGCTTAGCTATGCTAAGACCTGCTGCAGCCTGCTTACCTACGCCTCAGCATGGTTATGCCGGTCTAAACCTGCATGCTTAGACCAGTGCTAAGCAGGTTTAGACCTACTTTGCTATGCTTAGGCATATGTAAGCAGGTCTAAGAAGGTCTTAGCATAGATAAGCAGATGAAAGCAGGTCTAAGCATGGCAAGCAGGTCTAAAGCAGGGCTTAAAACGTGCCAAAAATCATTGAGGTTCAAACCGAAGCTTGCCCACTAAAAAAGAGGGGCGGTCTGAGCAGGACTGAATAGGTTTAGACCTGCTTAATTATGCTTAGGCATAGGTAAGTATATAGTTGCAGCTGTAAGCATACCTAAGCAGATATAAGCAGGTTTATACCGGCTTAGCTTTGCTGCTATGCTGAGGCATAGCTAAGCAGGTCTCAGCAGGTCTAATCATATCTAAGCAGGTCTAGGCAGGTCTAAGGAGGTTTGGACCGGCTTAGCTTGAGGCATTGCTAGGCAGGTCTAAGTAGGTTTATACCTGCTTAAGGTGGCTCGATAGTCTAAATCACGAGAAATGCATTTGCCCCCATAAAAAGTTTTGTAATGCAGATCTGAGCTTTATTTTGGTTCATTTGCGGAAAAATGAAATTTCTCATGATTTAGACTATCGAGCCACCTTAACTATGCTGAGGCATAGATAATTAAGCACGTCTAAGCATAGACTAATAAATAATGTAGCCAAGGTGGGGGCCGAAGAGAAATAGATTTGGTGCTGGAAAAATTGTTTACCCAAACAAATTAAGATCAGAAATTTAACCATCCCAACCATTTATGAGTAAAGAAAATGTTTTACCCAACCCAAGAAGAAAAGTTAGATAAAGCCCAATTCCCAGCATATCGTCGATACAAGCTATACAATCAGATCCTACTGTAACTTTCAGATTATTATCTCCCTATAAATATAGAGCAGGGATCCAAGAAAACTGAAACAAGAAGAGGAATAAGCTAATGTGCAATGATGACTAAGGAGAACTGATAACGAGATTCCAATTTTAATTTCTTTATGTAAATAGTCATGAAAATTTTGCTACCCAACCCTTTAGAAGTGATTTTTTTTACCCAACAATTTAGGTCTTAGAATTTTCAGTTACCCAACCATTTTCTCTTCGGCCCCCACCCCGGCCATAAATAATGACAAGTCTATTGACAAATTGAACAATCCGAGTTGGAGGAACGCGATGATGACGATGATCACTAATACTCGGGCGACGGTGGCATCGGATGGAGGAAATCGCGGTTTTTAGTGCCTGCATTATGGTATACACTGTCCACAGTGACAGGGGGACTGGCCTTCGTACATACAATCCTTGTTACGTTCATCATGAGATGATCCCCCCAAGTATAACGACAGTTCGTTCTTACAACTACCCAAACCTTCGTCCATTGTGTAGAAGTCCGCGTCTGGTATACCACACTGGCCTGGGTCCGAGTCGCACAGCGGCGACGGCATTGCGTCGACGGACTGTGGCGAAAACGTTGAATTGGACGGTGACAAACTGCCTCCTCCGTAGCTGTGGTCAGTACATGGCGACAAACCCTCAGCAAGCGGGGACATTTCGCCGTTCTGAGAAGTCACCGGGGCGTAGCCTAACGACCCATCGGATAAGAGTTTGACTATATCGGCGTGTTCCCGTTGCTTGGCAATGTCCATTGGAGACTGATCCATGTTGTCGGCAAGTTTTCGGTTGGCAAACGACGAGAGAAGTAATTTGACGACAGATGCACTGCCTTCTTTCGACGCAAGAAATAATGGCGTTTGTCCCTAACGAAAGACGAAAGAAAAAAGACCAACACAAACGTTTGTTAAGTATATGAATGAAGAGTGTTGTGTAGGTAGAGCGCAATTTAAACTGCCTATTAAATGAAAATTAGGTTTGTCGTATTTAAATGAACTCCTAAATGACGAGGAATGGTAATTTAGAGCTCTTTCATATCCACGTCGTTCTTGAGATATTTAGACTTTTGTGATATACAAATGAAATAACCTATGACGTAAAGATGTTTCTACATTTTTTAGAAACGCAATGGTTAGAGCGTCTCACCGGCAATCAGACGGTTACTGGTTCGATTCTTGTCCGGGACTCAAAATCATTTTTCTGAGGATCGTCCATGTATCGTCTGTCTACTCCAAGCTCTCCCATATTCACTACAGCAGTGTATATATTAACACAATTGAGATTATTCAACGAAATCACTTGAAAGTTTGTACAGTACGACACTTCGTGAAACCTAAGACGTTATAGGTTTCTGAAGAACGACGTAAGATATGAGAGAACTCTAAATTACCTTCCCTGATCATTTTTGGAGTGTATTTTAGCCTTCCCACAACATTCAACAGATACTGAACCAAATAAAATTACCTTGGAATCTTGAGCGTCTTTCTTAGCGTTGTTTTTGAGCAAAAGAGAAGCGGCTTTATCATTATCGACAGAAGCCGCCCAGTGCAGTGCGGTTTTTCCTACAGAGATGTAACATCATAAATTAGAATAAAACACAATAAATTAGAACACGAGAAATGTTTAACACCGTAAGTAATTAGAACAAAACACCATAAATTAGAACACCAGACCAATGTTTAACACCATAAATTAGAACACCAGACTAATGTTTAACACCATAAATTAGAACACGAGAAATGTTTAACACCATAAGTAATTAGAACAAAACACCATAAATTAGAACAAAACACCATAAATTAGAACACCAGACCAATGTTTAACACCAGAAACTAGAACACCAGACTAATGTTTAACACCAGAAATTAGAACACCAGACTAATGTTTACGTTGAAAGAGTTCTATATGATATCCTGCAAAATATCGAAGGACGCTGGCATTTCTTACCTTGTTTATCGGTGAGATTTACTTCAGCTCTAGATTTGATCAACTCTTCCACCATGTCATCGGCCATATATAGAGCAGCGTAAATTAACGGTGTCGTTCCGTCGTGGGATTGAGCATCCAGTGAAATGGCACGATGTCGTAGTAAAATCTAAAAAGAACGGGAGAATTATTGGGATTGTGAGAATAAAGATTGTGGCAATACGAATTTACAATGTAAAACTATAAACAATTTACACACCAATCGTAAAAAATATTAAAAATGCAAAAATTTATACTTGTTTAAAAATCTCCCAGCTCTGAAAGTTTTCAAAAACCATTGTGAAACTCATTAATAATTCATGAGGAAAACACAAAGAAAAGCCATGTTTAATGAATGTCTGTATATGTGATACAGATTCCTCTTGATTTACATAAACTTCAGCTTTGATTTTCACGACTTAGACAGCGTTTTGTTTAAGAAAAATTACTACGCTAATGAACTTACGAAATCGATCGTTTCACAAGTCATTTACAGCATTCGTGTCCGTTCTGTATCACCCGATACAGAACGGCCACTCATGCTGTAAATAGTACTTATCAACACCTTGTTTGTGCTGTTCTAATACTTTAAAATTTATGACTTTAGAAGCTGGTAGTCCTAACAGGTAAGGGTAACCTAATAAATCTTGGTACAACGTTATGTTAGTCCCATACATTAACAAATTCCGTCTACCAGATTTGCCATTTCTAAACTTTATATGTTGACCATAACCAGTAATATTATCTCAATAAGGTCGCCTCGCGTTCTACGCTCTAATAAAGTTGTTAGTGGCAGTAATTTTTAAACAAGTTCAAAGATTTGAAAAATCAATCTCACCTGAAAAACTCCGTATGCGTTAGCTGTCACAGCGAAGTGCAAAGGAGTCCTCCCAGTTCTATCTTGAGAGTTCCCATCCGCCCCAGCATCCAACAGTCTCCTCGCTGCATCTGCCCGTATGTGTCTTGCTGCAAGATGCAACGCTCTCTCTCCAGAGTCGTCCGATTGACTTTCAATGTGCGCTCCCAACTCGATCAACTCACTAACCACTTCATCCTCGATCGTGCCATCCAAACACGACTCTCGTGACACGGCTAACATCAACGGGGTTAAACCCCCCGGGCCAACAGCATTGACGTCAGACGACCGGCCCTCCTGTGAAGGCGTTAACACTGAAAGACTGGAGAGAGTCCTATTGTTGACGTCAGCAATTTCGCGATGTAAGCCCGTCCACTGTCGTGGATCCTTCGGATTGGCTATTCTTATTGATCCGTCGCGCTCTATGAGTCGAAAACGTTTCGTAGGATGCGCTCCAGTACCGATGGAACTGTTTTAAAAAATAACAAATAAAATAACATTATACTGGTGCATTTTTTAACAAAACACCATAAATTAGAACACCAGACTAATGTTCAATACCAGAAATTAGAACACCAGAAATGTTTAACACCATAAATTAGAACACCAGACATCATCTTGCTGTACTTACGATTTGTCTGCGGCGGGTTCGCATCGTCGTCTCACACGCGCTCTAGACGCGGTACCGATGGGACTGTTTTAAAAAATAACAAATAAAATAACATTTTGGTAACCGTGATATATTGGTACATTTTTTTAACACTTCGGCAAAACTACACACACCACATCTCACCCATCTTACTGCGCCAATAAGTCATGACTGCGCGGCCAGCGGTTTAAGCACATATTTTAAGCACTCCGTCACATATTCTCCAGAATGTCAAAATGTACGGTCGGATAAAGGAGGAGTAGGTTCTACTGATTATTTTGGTACGAAATTTTTAAATATTGGAAGGAAAATTTTTATGGCAAATCTGCATTGTTCGAGAGCTGTTTTGCATAATCGTGACCGATGTCTCCACTGAGCCGTGTCCGGCTTCCTCTTGTATTGGACTGCGTTTGGAACAACTATTTTATTGCTGTGTGATACTGAGTAGTATAGAAACTAGCGGTACCAGCGCACTTTTTCCATTTTTCATGTCTCAACTTTTTTCTCTGACGAACGCAGCACTTTTTCCGTTTTTAGATTCCACATATAATTTTCGAGCAAATATGTGGAATCTAAAAACGGAAAAAGTGCTGAGTTCTCCAGAGAAGTTGAGACATTCAAATGGAAAAAGTTCGCTGTTACCGCTAGTTTCGAGACTACTAATAGACAATGTGTCGCATGGTTTGGAGCCTATGAGACATGTCTCAGCTAGTAGGCTACAGAGTGAGGTGTCTGGACGTGGCGCTAGACGTGGGGTTGCTGTGGGTAGAGGTGTCGCTCGTAACAAGATCATGTCAAGCAATATTGTGTATGATACTGATATGGGCTTTATTTCAGGTCATGAGTTGAGTGTATTCCTTAATTCGAAAAGGTCTAAGAACTTAGCTATATTAAATAATAAAACGACTCTAATGAGAAGGTCTGAACGTAAGCGTAACCCTATTGTGAGTGGTAATGTCGCTCGTAGTGGTACACTATCGAGTGGTGGTGCACGTGATCCTGCTATGGGTTCTGGTAATTTAGTTATACCGAATATTAAGATGAGTTTTTTAAATAGGATGTCTGGCTATCTAGCTGATGCTAAAACGTTAGGGTATGAGTGGATGGACCTTACTAGAAGAGGATCTAGAGAGAACGTCATTAATAGAGTCACCAGAATTAGGGAGGTCAGAGCCAGAGAGGTTAGAGAGCTTAGAGAAATTCGAAAGGCTAGACGCAATCTTAGACGATATGTGAGGAGGTCACAATTAAGTCAGGAGGCCTCAGACAAAGAGTACGAGAGAATCACTAGTCTTATTGCTAAGATGAAACGTCCTACTGTTGTACAAAGGAGAGTTGCTCTTAAAGGGTACACCAAATCGTATAGTGTTGAGGTGGTCTACAATAAGGATCCGCTAAAACAGTTTGTCAAGACTAGAGGAGTGAGCTCGACTTTACAGAGAGAGTTAGAGAGACTGAAAGGTTTAAAGTTTTCCGAGATATTGAAAGTGACTCTAGAGAAACAAATTGGTGACGGAGAGTCTGTGTTTAAGACAGCCTTCTTCCATAGCGCAATCAAAACAGTGGTTAGTATTGTTGATGTTAGTGGGACTACAAAGCAAGCTAGTGAGGAGATAGTAAATCGTATTGCTGTGTGGTTGTCAGAAGGGTCTGGGTGGGTTGTGGATAATATTGATGATCACTTTATTAATGTGGTGGTGTATGAACCTCTTAAAGGATCGAGTTATATTGAGCTACCATTAGAGTTGAGGAACGCGTCGAAAGGTTTAGTCAACATAAGGAACAACGATGACAAGTGTTTTATGTGGTGTCATGTGTTGCATAAGTGCCCTATAGGAAAGGATCCACAGAGAGTGTCGAAGCATAAGAAGAACGTAGGTTCTGTCAATTATGAAGGAGTGAGATTTCCAGTATCTATGAAACATTATAATAAGATAGAGAAACAGAACAACATAAGTATCAGTGTGTTTGGGTATGAGAATAGGCAACCATTCCCTATCTACGTTTCTGAGGAGAAGTACAAGGATCATATGGACCTGCTGCTAATAACGAATGGTGTTAAACGACACTACGTATACATCAAAGACTTTAATAAGTTTATGTTCAACCAATCTAAATACGAGCATAAGAAGAATTTTTGTAGGTACTGTCTTCAATGTTTTACTACCAGTGAGATTCTAGAGAAACATAAGGAGGTTTGTATGGTAGTGAATGGCAAGCAAGCGATCAAGATGCCAGATGAAGGAGACAACACTCTTGAGTACAAAAATTACCACAAACAATTAGAAGTACCATTCGTAATATACGCAGACTTTGAGGCTATCACAGAGAAGGTCGACAACGTGACACCACTCACAGGATCGTACACTAGCGAGTACCAAAAACACACGGACTGTGGGTATGGGTACAAAGTAGTGTGCTGTTATGATGATAAATATAGTAAACCAGTAGAGATGTTTCGAGGTAAGAACGCGGTTAGGAAGTTCATGAAAAAGATTTTAGAGGAGGTTAAATACTGTAAGAAAGTTAGAAAGGAGCATTTTAATGAGGACATGGTGTTGACCAGAGCTGATAAGGTTAACTTCAAGGAAGCGACTAAATGTCACATTTGCGATAGGAAATATAAAATTGTAGACGTGATAGTTAGAGATCATTGTCATATCACTGGTAAATATAGAGGTTCAGCACATCAGTTATGTAATAGGAACTATAGACTGACTGATAAGATACCTGTCATATTTCACAATCTAAGAGGATATGATAGCCACTTCATAATGCAAGAGATAGGCAAGCTAGGTCAGAAAATCAACGTCATACCAAATAATATGGAGAAATATATGGCATTCATGTTAGGTAAGCATCTAGTATTTCTAGATAGTTTCCAATTCATGAGCTCTAGTCTAGTCAACCTAGTAAACAACCTACCAAAAGATTGTCTTAAGTACACGTCCGAAGTATTTCAAGGTAAGGAGTTAGAGTTGATGTCACGAAAAGGTGTGTACCCATATGACCATATGGATAGTTTCGATAAGTTTAACGAACTTGAGACGCCATCAAAGGAGAGTTTTTACAGCATCCTAAACGACGAGCATGTGTCAGGTACAGACTACAAGCACGCTCAAGAAGTATGGAAGACGATGGGTGTGGAGAATATGGGTGATTACCACGACCTATACTTAACGTCTGACGTATTACTATTGGCTGACGTATTCGAGAACTTTAGAAGAACGTGTAAACAGTACTACCAATTAGATCCTTGTCATTACTTCACATCACCTGGACTATCGTGGGACGCTGCTCTAAAGATGACAGGAGTGAAACTAGAGTTGATGACTAACATTGATATGTTTCAGTTTATTGAGAAAGGAATGCGGGGTGGTGTCTCCTGTATAACACATAGACACGGAGAAGCTAATAACAAATACATGAAGGGGTATGATAGTAGTAAACCATCGAAACACATCGTATACCTAGATGCGAATAATCTTTATGGTTGGGCTATGTGTCAGTATCTACCAACTGGTGGGTTTGAGTGGGTCGAGGGTTTTGACATCAACAATCTAGACAAATATAATAACAACTCAGACAAGGGGTTGATACTCGAGGTTGATTTAGAGTACCCAGAGGAGTTGCACGATCTTCACAACGACTATCATTTAGCCCCTGAGAGGATGAAAGTAAGTAGTGATATGTTGTCAAACTATTGTAAGACGATCCAAAACAAGTTTAAGATATCTGTAGGAGAGGTTGCAAAACTTATACCTAACCTAAACGGTAAGAGTAAGTACGTCGTTCACTATATAGAAACCTACAATTATACAAGAGTTTGGGAATGAAGGTTAAGAAGATACATAGAGCACTTCAATTCAATCAGTCACCATGGCTCAAACAATATATCGACTTTAATACGGACAAGAGAACCCAAGCAAAGAATGACTTTGAGAAAGACTTTTTCAAGCTTATGAATAATAGTGTGTTTGGAAAGACTATGGAGAATCTACGAAAGCGCATGAATGTGGAGTTAGTAACAGACGAGGAAAAACTGAAGAAACTAACGTCAAAACCAACCTTTGTAAGCAGTAAAATATTTGACAATAACTTGGTAGCAGTTCACAAGATCAAAGAGACACTAACTCTAAATAGACCAGCATATGTAGGTATGTGTATTCTAGACCTATCGAAGACATTGATGTACGACTTCCACTACAATAACATCAAAAAAAAATATGGTAACGAGGCCAAAATACTATTCACAGACACGGATAGTCTAATGTATGAGATTGATACGGAGGATGTGTACAAAGACATGTACGCTAACAAAGAAATATTCGACTTTAGTGGATATGATAAGTCATCTACCTACTTCGACCCAACTAACAAGAAGGTTATTGGTAAAATGAAGGATGAGACATTAGGAGTCCCCATCGTTGACTTCGTAGGTCTAAGGTCGAAAATGTATAGTTACGTGAAAGAGGACGGAAAAGGTGGTAAGACTGCTAAAGGTATCAAGAAGAGTACCATTAGAAACAACATAAGACACGACAACTACAAAAGTGTCCTAACAAATGGTGAGCAAATGTCTCACATAATTAAAACTATTCGCAGCAAGAGCCACCAACTAGGAAGCTATGAAATAAATAAGATATCCTTGAGCTGCTTTGACGACAAGCGACATATACTACCAGACGGTGTGTCTAGCTATGCGTATGGACATTACAAAATAGTCCAAAATTAGATGTTCAAACTTCTCAAATGTTTTTTAGTCTTTAGATGTCTATATTTAGAGGTCACATGGTATGGCCTATCGCATGTCTCACACTCCCATTTATGAGTTCTCATCCACTCTTTAGTTTGAGCTCTAACTGCTTTTAAAGCTTCTTCTTTTGTTTTATACATTTTTGGTCTTGCCATTATATATTACTAAATGTTTTATTTATCCACTCGTTGTAGTATGGATCTCCTCTCCTGTCCCAACCTAGATCCTTGTATACTACACTATACAGGTTATACTCGAATCGCACCTTGACCTTACCAGGTTTGAGGTCGTTAAAACTACCTCTCAACTCTATACCTCTTTTAGAGCATATTCTTATGACATAGAAAATATATTTCGATATATTCTTAACAATCTGTTTGTTTCTTTTAAGAGAACATACTATCTCTATAAAATCACTGACCACTATTGGTATGTCACTCTCATTAACTAGTCTTTTACTAGTCAACATTCTCTCTAACCACTTACTGTAACTATGAGCCGATTTCTTATACATCCAAATGTTAGGTACAAAGTTTCTCACACGTCCGTAGGTAGTCTCTCCACACTTGTTACAACTAAATACACCATCTTCGATTTGGGTTCTGTGGTTACTACACTCATAACAGTATGTGGTGTCGTGCCACTTTTTTGGTGTTGCGTCCCTACTTCCGTTCTTGATCTCGTCCAATGTGTACCCTAATGTAGTACCACTCCACTTTTTTGATGTCTTAATCTCATCCAATGTATACCCAGCATAGAACATTCTCATTGTACGTTCGTCAACCATCTAAGTTACTATACTATATATATCTTTAGACTATAGTGTAGTAACTTTGTGGTTGGTTAGTGTCTCCCACTCACACTTTATTGCCGTGACCTGTTTTAGAGCGTATGACAGTGATTGTTCCAACTCTTCTATCTGACGAGTTTGGTAAAAGAGTACCTCTATCAAGTTACGCTTTTTGTTAAATTCCATAGCCATCTCCTTCAACGTTTTAGCGCTCATTATACTACTCTATATATTAAGTAACCTAAAGGTAGTCCAAGTGAGTCCAACAACTCCAACGAATACCATTTGATACTCTTTCATCTCATCTGAGGGTTTGTAAATAGTCTGCCAACTCAGGCTCTTTACTAAATGTCTTCCCATCATACTGTATCGTCAGTACTTGTCTTAGTTGATCCAGAGCGTGGTTTGTGTCGTTTATATCTGCATTAGCATCTGACAGTTGTTGTCTTAGTTCCTGAATTTTGTCTCTCTAACGAATCTCATTCTCGTAGAACATTTCTTTCGCTCTTGCAAGACTCTCCAATGCTTTGTTGTGTCTCTTTATCTCTGTCTCGTAGCCGGTGTGGTTTAGCTTGCTGAATATAAATCCAGCTCCTGCGAATGCTATAGCGTTGAACAAACCACCTGCTATCACACTAGCCATTATATATTACGCTATTTTGTTTCGAAAATGGATATACAGGTAAGTATTTCTTACTCTGTGCCCACTTTGACAAGTAGTGTTGAGACACCTACAGCAGTCGCTAACTTGAGGGTGCCCTTCACTGATTCTGGAGTGCCTAACGGTTCTTTTAGTACTTTCTTTGATGCCATGGATACGGCCACAGCTCCAGCAGTCACGATGGCTGCGTCGTATAGCTCATTCATAAGTTCTTTTCTGTCTATTGATGCCATATACTATACGATATGTTTTAATCAAGGCTGTCGAGTTTACGTGATGGTTTTATAACGACGTTCTTAGGCTCTTCGGTCACTACTTGTTTGTCTTGCCTCATCGTGTAATACAGTGAACTAGCGGCTATAACCACTCCTATAGTACCTATGATGTATCCATAGTTGAAACTATCATCCTCTTTTATCACTCTCTCTCTCATCTTCTTCTCTTTTGCAGCTTTAGATATAGCAGCCAACCGTTTGCCTGCCTCTACTCTCTTAGGGTCTTTGGTCCTTGGTGTCGACGTTATAATAGGTACGGACTCACTGTCAGTCATCTATATTATACGTGATATCTCGTCACAAACCATCTCACAGTTACCTCACAGGTCGCTCACAGATTATCTCACAGATCATCTAACAGGTCGTCTCACAGTCATTTCACAGATAGAGTATTCGATGAAAGTATCTTTGGTGATTAGACAGTGTGGTTTCACTCTTAAATCTCCTATTACAGTACTCACACAGAACTCTAGAGTCTCTCATATATGTCTCTATGAAATGTATTATCTCATGTTGGTCTGAGGATAGTAATGTGTTGTACCCTTGTGATCTTAGTCTCCTTAATACCCTCATCTGGTTATTCCTAATAACCCCATTACCTTTCGGTGTTTTGAACTCTATAGCAAAACCATTGTATCTCTTATGTAGTTGTGGAACTATCAAATCTGGTTGTCCACCACTGTAACCCTTCTTCCATCCATCTATTCTTTTAGTAGATGTGTCTTGGTACTCTCCCAACCCTGGGATGACTATTGTTGGGTGGTACTCTCTAATATATTTTACAATGTCGTAGTGTAAATCTGTCTCATTCATTATTGATAACTGGTTGTATTGTGTGTAAACACCTGTTTTTCTTATAGATGGTAGAACTTCTGAGAATACCCATTTTCTAAAGTTTTCTGCCGACTCTAGTTTAGACGAGAATATTAGTCTATATAGACCACTCTCATTTATTTGTCAAACTTGTCTATTTTGAATTTGTCTATTTTGTCGCTCGAAAACTGAGGTCCCAAAATGGGACCCCAGATTTTGAACCTTTCTTTTCTCATCGTCTTTCACACGCTGTTGTATCGCTTTGGAAGGTCTTTTATATCCCAATATTTCAGCTACCTCTTTTCCATAGAACCAAATATTGTCTACATCTTTTATAGCAGTGACTGACATGTCATTATTTCTGAATATTTTAGTGAGACTCATCACCTATACTATAACGTATGTTTTATTTTGTGTTTAAATATTAGTTATACTTACCTGTCTTTCTAATAGATGGTAGGACTTCTGTGAATACCCACTCTTGAAACCTCTTGGCTGACTCTAGTTTTGATGAGAATATCATAGCATATACTCCTGGTTCTGATATATAGACTGTGTGTGGTTGCGTATTCAAAGGGGGCGTCGAAACGACGGGGCTTAAAAACAATAGCTTGTCTTGTATTTGTCGACTGACTCTACAGTAGTTGTTCTTATACATAGACCATGTGTAACTACGCACTCTAAAAGGTTTTACCCTAATTTGGAGTGTTGGTCTCGTCATATATTTTATTGTACCTTTTCACCATTCCATTGATTGGTGGGCATAAGTCAGTCACAATATCATCCAACACTTCTGATAGAAACACGTCTGATAGAAACATTGACTCGTCATAAGGAAGACCTCTCAGATATGATCTTAGTTGTGTTAATATCTTTTTGTAACTGGTGTACGCGAACTTACAATGTTCCACTTTATTTACCAGATCAGATTTAGTCAAGTAACCTTGAATGAGCACACCAGGACCACTAACGCAAGCTATGACTAAAGGGTTAGCAGTCACCGATCCAGCTACAATTCCTACTGTTGTTAGTCCTATACTAGTCATGTTTAACAATAGTTTAATTTTCTTCAACCTTTTATATTTCCATTTATAACAGGTCCCTAGTTTGTGATAGTATGTATATAACTGTTTGAGCTCTAGCGTCTCTTCCTCTGACATATCCTTTGATATGTGATTGAAATCAACAACTGATTTCTTCCTCATTAACTTACCCCATATTCCTCCATCATATCTCTACCAACTAATATTATGTCTCGGCTCGTCATGTAACCAGAGACAATCCTCACACCGTAGAACTCTATCAAAGACGGGTACTTATAGGGTGCGAGTGGTATTCTTGGTCGATGCACTCCAAAGATCGTTACGTAAGGAGACCCTATCTCTTCATGATTAGCTGTGAAGTCTGAGTCTGTTGATCTTATGTTGTTCACCTTAACGTAGGAGTTACCCATCCGCCAATGTATTGATATCATATGTCTCTTGGTGGTGTCGATATTATTTGGGATTGTACACGTGTACTCCTTTGCTGGAGCGCCACCACCATATGATAATTTATCATTTTCACCTCCTTTGTACCCTATGTATTTGTCCCACGATCCATCATCGTTTGAGATAATCGCCTCCCAATCTGTCGTAGAAACCCTCATGACTAACCTCACTACCATAAAAACGGATATGTCACAGTATTGCATACATGGACAGTTAAAGTGTACTCCAGCTTCAAGTGGAACTGGAGTTAGTTCGGGGGATAGGAAGCTATGACCATTGTTAACACCAATAATAGGACCATACGTTGGATCGTATTGTACTAACATGTTTGTTTTATCTCTTAGTGGTTTTCACTTTATTTGTTCCATTATGGTATTCCACCATACTCACAGCATGCTTTGTGACGTTAAAATCAAATAGAACGTTATAGGACTGCGTCTTAAAGTATTGCGATAAGTACACGGACTCCAACACTCTCTTACTGATAGCATCCAAATCATCGACTGGATCTGCTATGTTCTTGAGTGTCTTTAGCGCCATATCTATATCTCCAGACATCCTCCCACCGCTAACGCTTAATTTAGGGTCACTGTCTAGATGTCTCTTCGCTCTTCTTAATATTTTGTCGCTCTCGTAGTCTCTGTCCTCAAATCCATAACTTAGACTCATTATGTTATAACATATATTTGCTTACTAAGTAGCCAGACAGCCGAAACCACTAGAACTAGCCCCAACTCTGTCGCGTTGTCACCTGGTGTCGCCTCTAGACGACGTTCTTGGTGTGTCACCTTTGGTGGTTTATCAAGTGTCTCCAGGTGCTCTCCACCTTCCTGGTGTGTCACGTTTGGTGTCGTCAGACGATGTGTCACCTTTGGTTTGTCAAGTGTCTCTAGATGCTCTCCACCTTCTTGATGTACTTTCTTGACCTCCATCGTTTCTGTGTAGTTTAACCCACTATTTACTCCAAACTTCATACTCTGTGTAGTGTAGCAATCTTCAATAGGTTGTTGTACCCAGCGATTTTGTTCTTGAGGATTACCACGTTGCAAGATTTTGGACAACGTTAGTGTCTCTAATCGACTTGTTCATGTTAAGAATCCACGTTGACACGTCATAGTTTATGACGCTATCCTCCACCAACTTTCGGAACTCTTGTTGAGTCTCTAGACTGCCTGCGGAATCACCAACGACTGACACACGTGTTCTCGCTTGTGCACCAAGTGTGGAGTAAACAAAGGCTTCTATAGACTGATTTAGGTATTGTCGCCCAATGTTGGTGAGACCATTCGACACCAGAGGAACGTATCGTTTGTAGTCGTTCTTAACGTCGTTAATCGTGAAGACTCTCTCCTCACCTGTTGTACCATCAGCAAGGACTTTACCTTGGTAGTAATGTTTTCTAGGAATCTTGTCTGTCTTACCATACAATTCTCCAGCATCAAACTCTCTACTTATCGATCTCATACTCTCACCACCTTCCATCCTTCTGAGAAGTCTTCTAACAGTAAAGTACAGATGAAACCTCATTACACTCGTGATAACAGGGTGGACTTCTTGCGAGGGTGACAAGTGTTGTAACGACACTCCACAACAGAAACTTGCACAATACGTTGCAAACACGACCCTATAGTAGCTCTCATTATCATCCCACTTTGACTTTGTCTTTGACGTGGTGATTTGTAATATTGGTAGCTTTGAGAGAAAGTAGCTCTTTTGGTTAACGAAGACTCTAAAGGGTAGTTCAACACGTTTTCCGTTGGATAACCATCCCAAAGTCCCCAGTGGTTCTTGTGACCTTTTGATAGTGGTTGGATAGTTCCACCAGAGAGCCATATTATTGGGAACTTGTCGTCGTGACCTTTTGGAGACTTGTTGTTGTGTAGCCAAATCCACATACTCTTGTCGTTTTTGAAGGTATCACTAGTTATGTTTGTGCTTATGATGTCGTTGTTTCTAAAATATATGTCAACACCATTAACCTCACCGTCTTGTGAGACAGTTGGATCGAACTCAAACTTGCTCAAAGTGATGTGAGGGTACTTTTTCACTAGATTCAGCTTAGCCACGCGTACGGCGTTAGCTATCTCTTTTTGGTTAGCTATCATTGGTTTGTTTATCGTTAGATACTTAGTATACTCCGGGTTACTCTTAAACCTACTTGAGTTTATACTAATGTCACCAATATTAGTTTTCGTCACGAAGAATATATGTATATGCATATTGTCATCAACATCAAGAAAAACCTATTCTTGTCAGCATAAGGATACTTTCTTCTAAACTCGTCCATCATAACATACCGTACGTTATATGAGAGTGGTAGTATTAATTAGTGGTTCAACGAAAACTATAGACCTACAAGAGTCAATTTTAGCAACAAACTCAGACCCTTACTTACTAGTGAAGAAGGCAACCATCTTTTGGGACTACGTTAACGTAACCACAGCTAACAACAATATAACTTATAACAGTAATGACCACGTTTTTAGCCCTGGGTATCACACCTTTAAAATGATCGCCGACGACTTGAAAGAGTTAGGAGACGTCAAGCTAGTAGCTAACAGACATGACTCGACATGTACGATAACAACTGATCAACAAATAGAACTGTTTAAATTTGGACAACTTTTAGGATTTGACGAAAACACTACGATAGCCACCACAAAAACCAGTCCCAACGTTGTGAACGTTAACAGAGGACTGAAATACATACAAGTATCATCTAACATTGTGGACAGATCTAAGAACATAGTTAATGGTAACAAAAGCGATTGTATCGCAGTACTGCCAATAACTAGCACGCAGACACTTAAGGGCTCTGTACAACATTTCTTTGGTGTCGGGTCAAAGATCCTAATAAATAAAGGAGTCGTCAACCAACTAGAGTTCAAGATAACAGATCAGGACGATAACAGTGTTAACGTTGGTGAAGTGTTGTTAGATTTACACATCATGTAGTGTATATGGACATAGAGCAAGAACTAAGAGATATTTACTACAACCCATCAACTGGTTACCAATCTGCTGAGAGGCTGTACCAAAAGTCACAAGAAGATGGACTAAGTATTAGTAGGACAAAGATAAAGGACTGGTTAAAATCTCAAGACACGTACACCAGGTACAAACCGATTGTTAGGAGACATAAGTTTAGTCAGACGTTTGTTGACTATCTAGGTGAGCAGATACAGATGGATTTAGTTGATATGGGTAAATACAAGCACAAGAACAATGGGTACTACCGGATACTAACAGCCACTGAGATCCTTAGTAGGTATGCTTTCGCAATACCCGTCTATAGGAAAGATACGAAAAACATGACTAAGGTTGTAACAGAGTTACTAGAGAAGCTTAAGGTTAGATTTGGCGAGTATCCTAAGTTGGCTCAGTTTGACGATGGTAAGGAATTCTATAACGTTGGTGTGAAAGATCTATTGGAGAAACATGGTGTGAAATACTTCAGCACGAACTCCGACAAAAAGGCAGCAGTCGTGGAACGGTTTAATAGAACACTTAAGACGTCTATGTGGAAGTACTTCTATAGTAAGGGAACGTATAAATGGATTGACATTTTGGATCAGCTCGTTGAAAATTACAACAATACGAAACACAGTACTATACTTATGAAACCTAAAGATGTGAGTAAGAAAAACGAAAACGAAGTATGGACGACGTTGTTTGGACACCATTTCGGTGACTACCCACTACCAAAGTTCAAAGTAGGCGAGACTGTCAGGATATCAAAGTACAAAAGCATATTCGCAAAGGGGTATGAGGCTAACTTCACTGAGGAGCTATTTAAAGTGACAAAGGTCATACGTGGTGACCCTACCGTGTACGAGATAGAGGACCATGAAGAGGAACCTATCGTTGGTAAGTTTTACGAGGAAGAGTTGTCAGCTGTTGATAAAAAAGACGATGTATATAAAGTTGAGAAGATACTAAAGAGAAAGAAGGTTAAGGGTAATAAAATGGTTTTGGTTAAGTGGCTTGGCTATGACAGTAAACATAACTCATGGATACCAGAGAGTGATATTCAAAACATTGAGTAGTATATAATGGCTGAAGGAGGATTCGATGATAATGAAGGCATCGAACTAAAACGAATTAGAGAGTTTGAAAAGTATACGAACGAAGAGTTAGAAAACGAATACGACCGACTCAATAATATACTCACAGAATATGGGACAGGACAAGAATATAGTGGTATACGCGGCAGAATCACTAGGGTGACAAACGAGCTAGAGAGGAGAGACATATCACTCAGAGTGCAACACAGACATATGGAGACGTCATTCATAGACAATGACGACGGAACAGTGTCAATAACTAATAAAGGAACCACCACTGAAGCCCGGGGTCATATGGTGACGTCCATGACATAAGCTTCGATCTAGCTTTCGAAGAGGAGAATGAAATCGAAAGAAGACTGGATGAACTAAAAATACTCAACAAAGAGTCGATAGAAAATGATATAAAAAGAACCGAGCTAATAAATAGAAAAATACGCAAGTTGTATAACAAAGGACTTGGTCATGACGATGTGTCAAGGGATATAGTGAACAGGTCATATGTGTTAACCTCAGGGTCTATTCTTTTCAAACCGATAGACAAAGATGGTGAATATTTGAAACCTAAACTAATACTAAAACCTGGAAAAAGTGGTTTGATCTACAGTACAGACAAAAGTAGTAAAATTGCGATTGGACAGTTTAAGCAGTTAGTCGAACAAATCCCCGATACCGCAACAACAACAACAACTGACGCTAGAACAGAAAATGAAGACACCTCAACAACTAACGTTAGAACAGAAAGTGAAGATACCATAGTCTTAAATGACTTCCCAGTAATCGAAAGAGAAGTGATCTACAATAGAGTATTTGGGTTAACAGACAAAGAGAATGACGAGCTACGAGGTGTCTTAGATCCAAGTGATACAATCGACCCAACCACTAGACCACTATTTCTAAAAGCACAAGCCGACTATTTTCAGGACGCTATTAATGAGACTACACACGCTATGAATAGAGAGGAACATGGTTCCAGAAAGAGGATCGAGTTGTACGAACGATTGACAGGTCTCAAGATAGCTAAGGACAGAACCTTAGAGCAATTGGAACGTGAGACTGTTAGGGAGAAACAAGAAGAGGACATCACTCGGTTACAAAAAATAAAGGAGTGGTTTAAGGAAAATTGGTTAGGCGCTTCGGCTTTAGGAATAACCATAGCCTCTTTTATCACTACAATTATAATATCCGCTAGAAGCGTTGTCTTCAAAGGTGGTCAAACACTTGGAAAACTAGGAAAAGCTATAGCTAATCTAGCCACAAAGGCTGGCCCTCTACTGTCTGGACTGCTAAACATGGTGGCGACTGTGCTAAAGTGGGGAGCTACAGGTATATCTTGGTTAGCGTCTAATTTATGGATCCTAGCGATAGCACTAGCTTGGTTCGTCTACGATCAGTACAAACAGAGGAAATAAAACATGTGTTATAATATATAGTATGAATACTAATGAAAAAGAGTTGCTTCCTGGATATAGACGTCGTGAAATTTCTGCTATCAAAGGTACAAGAACCCGTCATGTTGTAACGCTAAACCCCAACAAAGCCAATCCAGGGGAGGAGTTATACGTCGATATCCCGAAAACGAAAGGTAACACTTGTTTGGTACCCTCCAGTCTCCATCTTTTATTCGACTTTAAAAGTTCGAACGTGAAATCATGGTTTCTTAACAACCTTTCGAGATTACTACTTGAGAGACTGGTGGTAAAACTAGCAGGTGAGACTGTGTACGACAATAGTGGTGAAAGTGTTATCGGTACGTACAAAGACCTCTGGAAATCTAACAGTGAGCGAGACCAGATGGTTGAATACGGTATAGCAAACGAGAACCTTAGAAAGTTAATCTCAAAGGATGACAGTGGTGCGGCCAGTGGAGACACACAAAAAGTTAGTGATGGTCTGATGTTCGCTATCAATGACACCAAACAAAAGGTTCAAATCGACAAGATTCTAGAAGATCACGGTCTATACGCACCATACAACATGAACAACAATTTCAGGTACATAATCACACTCCCTAAAGCGTCTGATATTATGGTGGCTCAATCTGGATCAGCTGTGGCTGGCTATACGTTAGAGAACCTTGAGTTGGAGTACGAAACTATCGAGAGTCAAGAGATTGCTGATGAAGTATCATCTCTATACGCATCAGGTACTGTAGATCTCTGTCATATGAACACATCACACTAATGAAGACTGTGGAGTGGGATAAAGGAATCACACTAGTGAATGAGAATATTAATCTGCCGAGAAAATCGATGAAATCTGTCGTTTTACTCTTCACAAACAAAACAAGAACTGATAGTGAAGAGTTCGTCTGTCCAAACATAGAGTCAGTCAAACTCACCATAGAGGGTGTGCCGAACATGCAGGTCTACAGTCAAGGAATACCGAAATCAAGACTCTGGGGAGAAGCGAAAAGACTATTCGGACAAAAACTAGACTATGACCAGCACATGACTGTCCAAAAGTTTTACAAAGACGGTTTCGCTTTGGTTGTTGACCTTAGATCTATCGAAGATAATGCGAGAGTTGCAACTGTAAAAAAGATTGTGAACACTCAGTCAGGAATATTGATGGAAATCAATAAAGAAGCCACAACAGCGAACGTCATGTGTAGAATATTCGTACTCTCCGACGGACTCGTAAACCTTATCAACAACGATCTACAATCAATCCAATACTAAAACATATAGTATTCTATATGAAAACGCCTTTTAACATGCTAATTGTTGGTATGACAGCCTGTGGTAAAACACACTACCTGTTGGATATGATAGAGAAAGAATACATGAATCACTTCGAGTATATCATTCTTATATGTCCAACATTTGAATGGAATAAAACGTACACAGAGTGGAAATACTTGAGAGACCCAAACTTTATTGCTATTCAGTGTGAGCAAGACAAGGTAGACGTAGTTCTTAAATATGTGACTGATATTTATAAAGGCACAAACACACTGATAATATTAGACGATTGTGCTAGTGGGCAGGACGTTAAAAACAGAACAAGCGAACTAGTCAAACTAGCCTTTAGTGCTAGACACTACAATCTATCCACAATAGTCGTAACACAACAACTAACCTCAATTAGCAAACCATATCGTGAGAACATCTCAAAGTTAGTAACATTCTACAACCCTAACAGAAACGATATGAAAATTATCGTAGACGATTATCTCAACGGAGTCGATAAAGTGGAAATTCAGAAAATAATAAAACAGTTGAAAGACAACGAGTACGCAAGATTGGAGATACTTCTAAGGCATCCATACTCATACGAAATATTTATTCCGCGAAAACAAAACAGTTGAGAGACAACAAACACGCGAGATTGGAGATACTTATAAGGCATCCATACTCATACGAATTAGTTATTCCGCGAAAACAAAACAGTTGAGAGACAACGAATACGTAAGACTGAAGATACTTATAAGGCATCCATACTCATACGAAATAATTATTCCGCAAAAACAAAACATATCGTATAGTATAGGACATGCCAAAACGCAAGACAAAAAATCTTGAGACAATTGACGATCTCATTGAAGATATACAAGAAGCAGAACAGGAAGTGATCGACGAACCACAAATCGATACACCACAAGTTGACGACACTCCACAAACTGACGTAGACAAGAAACGAAACGAGCTAAGAAGACTCTCAGAGGACGGTGAGATAGATCAATCCGTCGCTTATCTTAAAAAGGCCTCAGCTAAAGTTATCAATAAGATCTATGAAGAATGGGAGGTAAAAAGAATGGATAAAGCGAACGTGTTCCTCTGCGATCTTTTAATATCCACAACATACATCCTTGGCATACCAAAGTTGTCCGCCGATTACAAAGTCAGACTAATAAAAACCAAACTTCTTCCGCTTTCATATTGGCACGAAATTAAGGACTTGCTTTTTCTTCATGGTTGCTCAAATGGAAAATACAACATCGATTTATCTAACTATCTTCCAAATCTACCGGTTAACCATCTCAGGCATTCAAATAAACATAATTTCAAAATACCAAAACCTCGGACTAAACATTTTCAAAAAAGTTTTTTCATAAGATCATCTAGACTTTGGAACACACTCTCCGATCAAACAAAAGAAATTAACAAATATAGTCTCTTTAAAAATTATTTAAAATCAAGATACTTTGTCGCTCTCCAGAACACATTCAATACTGATATTATATCTACCTGGCGCTCAATATGTTTAAATTGTAATTCTGTCAGAGACCTTGAATCGCAGAACTTCAGTATTTGTTGTTAATATTAACTGTGCGTGCGTGCGTACGTGAGTGTGTGTGTTAGTATAATGTATTTGTTGTAATAAGTGATATAATAAGCGTATCACAGGCTGTGATATAGTAATATGTAAATGTTATAGTTATATATGTAATGTATTATGTATGTTTGTTAATTCTTAGGGTAAGACACCATGACTAGGGCTGAACATCCCTGTTGTGTCTTGCCTTGTGTATGTAAACACGAAAACAAATTAAATTAATAAGCAAGTTCGCCCACGCGTTAGGAGGGTTCGACGCTATTGAGTCACCTGAAAAGCTCGAAAACGAGTTGATTACTGACCAGTTATTAAAAAGAGATGTAGAGAAGTTTATATCATACATATCCCCCTACCTCCCTTGTTTAGGGTTGTTATCAGGTGGACTGACAACTAGTAAACACGTATTTAGCCACATGGCTAGAGGGGAAGTCCCCAACGGGGAACCCCCAAATGAAGAGAACTAATTACAATATGAGTGGAAGCGAGTTGAAGTAGGATATCATATACCCGACACAACACGTATGCGATAGCGTGTAATCGTTCACATTCGTCGAAAACTCTAAAGACATCAAACGATCTCGACTGAGAAAATCATCAGATTCTGAAAAATGGGTCTGACTTTTGGAAAACTGTCATGGTACCGCCATGTTCTACACTACTCTCCAAGGCTCTAGCGCTCACACACATTAATGAGCGCTATAACCTTGAAGAGTAGTGTAGAACGTGGGGAACCAGTAGGGGAAAAGATAAAGAGACTTAACAAAGAGTTGTTGTTTCTCTACCAGATTAAAGAGCTTAAACGACAAGTGTCAGCTATGAATAAGAGTAGTGTAGAACGTGAGGAATCAGACGAGAAGTCTAAACATACTGAATTGGAGAAAAGGATAAATAGTCATAACAGAGAGTTGTGGTTTCTCAATTTATTTATTTATTTATTTATTTAAAAATCTTTATACACGGTAACCGCATCAATCCAAAAAGGATTGTTTTTCATGGGGCCGTGTTAACTTACATGTAATTGAATATATGATAAAAATATTAGATATAAAATACATGTACATGTCTTAAAATTTGCTATGTTATTTACAATTAAAATTAATTATTTAAAGAGCTAAAAGTTTCAATATTATGTGTAAACAAATTTTAAGGTAGGATATTCCACATTATGGCACCTCTATACCCAAATGTTCTTTTTAGGGCATTAGTATTTGGTTTTGGTAAATATAACTTGTTATTATTACTCCTTAAGTCGTAACAATCACGATCCGACAATTTAACTAAGTGACTTAAATTTGAACTTCCACTCACGCACTTATCTACCAATGATAGCAGCTGTTCGTCTCTCCTACACTGAAGAGTAACCCAACCTAATTTGGTTAGGGTTTCTGTCGCAGACGAGTAATAACTGTCACCAGTGATTACTCGACCTGCTTTGTTTTGTAACTTTTGAAGACGTTCTTTTAACTCATTTGAACAATTGTCCCAAACAAGGGAGCAATAGTCAAAATGGGGTAGCACTAACGCTTTATCATCTTAAATAGCTTAAACGATTGACACATATCAAAACAACTATTTTGGGAAACATACAGAACGATTCTAAGTCTAATTTATTTTGTTTCACTTAACGAATTTTATTTTGTCTCGTTTTAGTAGTCTTGAAACTAGCGGTAACAGCGAAGTTTTATAATTTTGGGTGCGAAGCACGAAAAATTGAAAACTGCGCTGGTACCGCTAGTTTCTATACTACTATACTGTTGATGCATTTCCAAACGAAGATAATAAAAATGGAAATCAGGGAAAGAGTGACGAGAACTATAGCGAACCGCCATCGTTTCAGACACAAATAAACAAGTAAGTTTACTGTGATTCCTACACATACAGACCCTGATTCCTGAACAGTGTTGTTTCTATACCGGTTATATAATTTCAGGTAAACAATTTGCATAGGTAAATAATGCGTCTTAAAACTGGTATTATAGTATACTGTTGTGTATTTTCCTCATAGCAAGCTAAATGCTTCTCTACAAACTTTCCAAATTAATACACAAATCATAATTATTGGTAGGAATGGTTATCAAAACGGTGTTACATTCGAAGGTAAAAAAGTTCTCGTCTCGAGGGATCTCGGTAGGACGTTTGATTATATACTAGGGATAGAGGTAATATTGAGGTTGTCGAAAGGTTTAAGCGATTAGTTGAAGAAGTTAGAAAGGAACACGAAAACACGTCAAGTGGTGTGGTTGATGCACAATTAAGGTCTGAGGATATAATACCAACAGAAGATTTAACAGATACCATTACCATCTAGTGTTAGTGATAAGATCGAAGATGAAGTAGAATCACGAGAAAGCGAGATAAATGACGGTGTGACGTGCGTGGTCGCTAGTTAAGAGGAAATAAGAGAGCTCGCAGGTATATCATGAACCCAAAGGGTCCAAATAACGTGAAGATAGAGGCTTTAGAAATCATGGTTGATCAATACCGCTTGAAAGCTCTAAATGAGACTGACCCAGTGAAAGAATGGTATAAAAACGTTAGTGAGACATCTAAGTTGAAAGCGGATAGCATACGACTTCAGGACGTTCTTAAACCAGAACATGAAGAAGCTAATAAAATTATTACTGATGAGGTTAGGGACAACGACTTATCTAGGCGAGAGAGATTCAAGAAGTGGGCTAAAGAAAACATGGTAATTGGGTTGAGTGCTTTAGCGATTACGGCAGCTGGTATTGTAACAACTGTTATTATGAGTGGGAGATCTGCTGTCACTGGATTGGCTAACTTCTTGTACACTGTGTTATCAGCGGGTGCAAAGGGTCTCGCTTGGTTGGCTAAAAATTTGTTATGAAAATTTGTTATGATTACTGGAAGCAAAGAAAGCGGCAATGAAATATGTGTGTGTTGTATGAACACTAAAGCGACAGAACTATCCACTGGGTTTAGACGAGCACTTTTGTTGAGCTTCACGATGCTCCAACAGCTGGCCACCTTGGGGTGAAGAAGACGGTGGATAAAGCAAGAGAACGGTTCTACTGGATTGGCCTCAAACGGGATGTGGAATGTGCACGGCGAAAAGCCCCTCAGATGAAAGCAAAGGCTTCCCTTGAAAGCAGCAGAATCGGCTATCCCTTAGAGCGAGTTGCTGTTGACATCATGAGACCGCTCCCAGTCACCGATACTGGGAACAAGTATATCATGGTGGTCGTGGACTACTTCATCAAGTGGACTGAGGCGTACGCTATTCCAAACCAGGAGGCAAAGACAGTGGCCACAAAGCTGGTATAAGTTAATTTATCTGCCGTTATGGTGCACCTGAAATTCTCCACTCCGACCAAGGAAAGACCTTTGAAGCGGTATTGTTTCAAGAGGTGTGCAGAATGTTGGGTGTGGTAAAAACGCGTAAACCTCGTATACCATCCACAGTCGGATGGACTGGTTGAACGGTTCAATCGAACCCTGGAAGCGATGCTGTCAATGTTCGTGACAGATAACCAGCATGATTGGGATAAGTAACTCCCCCTGGTTATTATGGTATATCGTTCCAGTGTACAAGAGTCTATACCAAGTTTACCCCATTTTCCTGATGTTTGGCCGTGACATTACATTGCATGCCTGTTGACATAATGTATGGTAGAGCTCCGGACGACAAATGCATAGATAGAACGGAATGTGCAAAGGAACTTCGAACATCCCTCGAGAAATGCTTCCAACTAGTAAGAACCAATTTGGTTGCAGCCCACAAACGCCAAAAAACTAACTACAATCGGAAGGCGAGCGGTCCTCCGTACCAGTTTGCAAGAAACTCCCAAGTTCCTTCATCCATGGCAAGGTCCATATGTGGTTGAAAGTAAACTTTCCAATGTTACCTACCGGCTACCGTATAAAGAAAGAAAATGGACGAAAACAACACGTGGTTCATTTCAATAGACTTAAATGTTGTAATGCGAGATAGGACTCTTCCAAAGTTCCAGATAACGAAAGTCCACCCGCTGATCCAACCACATCTGGTCACATGACACCCAGAATTTCTGGGTGTTTAGATATGATAATTTTTGTGGTCTTTGTTCCATTGCCTTTGTCTACTTTGTTAACCTGAATAATTGAGAAATATGTAATGCTTCAGAGTTGTTCATGTCAGCATTCATCAGCATAAAAGCAGCTAACAAGCTTAATAATCCACCATGCATACATGAATGGTTATCTCTTACCAAAGGTATGAAGAAGCATTAATCCAATTTAGCGAAAGCTATCACTTCTAATTTGCTGTAAAATTTGAAGACAGCATTCAGATTTTGATGAATAAATTATACTCGCCTGAATTAATTGAGCTTTATGACAAGCCAATCGCATTATAGAATGGACCAGCCGATCCCAGGGCCATTTTCGCCGACCTTCCGCTGTGGAGGCAAAATGGCCTGGGTACGAGGTTGGCACTTGTCTTTATTTTAAACGAAGTGGCAATTCGTACGGTAGCCGTACGCCAACAGTTATTTGCTATTCGTACGGCATTCTCCTAAGCATGCGTAAATCACTTATAATGAAACTTGTGAAAGCATTTCTATTTCAATTTATACCGTACCTATTCCTTCAATACTGTTTTTCTGATTCCTAAATCATTCTTTATTTGTCCAAAGCAGGAATCATAACTTAATGTGTATTTATCGTTTGAAGCTTGAATAAAGTAATTAAAACTGATCGAATACTTTTGAGCGACAATAATTACACCTGTTTGACTCTATGGAAAATACTTGTAGATGTTCGGACATTATTTTTTTGGTCCTAAAATAGTCTACATGTGACAGCTCCTTGAACGCAATCGGGTGAATGACTTTATTTTTATTTTGGTATCTGTTGAGTGGACTGTCTTAGTGTAGTGGATAGTTTCCAGCCTAGACACTAGGCCTTCTATTTTGATTTTCGTTTTTTTCCGGAGAATTCGGAGCTTATTTATACTACAGGAGCCTGGGGACTAATCCATGCCGTCATGCAGGTGCATTTGGCCCTCAGTAAATCCCCGCCATCTTGGATAAATTGGCGCCAAAATAGCACACCCGGATGTAAAAATACCCGGTGAGGTCAAAGGTCGCTCGTTGTTTTTCATTTCACGAAAACCGTGTTAATTTTAATTTTTTTTAATTTAATGAATTTGTCACAATATATTTACAAGTTACTATTAATACAAAAAGTACATACAAATACAACGAATAAGACAGGTGTGACAGGAGAAAGGAACAGGACTTACGTCCCACCTGACCCCTTAATGGTAGATAAAATTCGGACTTATTGGACATAGCCAGGGGGGCTATAGGCAGGTAGTTTGTTAGAGTAAATTTTGTGGAGACTAGATTTAAATAGAGCAAGATAATTGTAGGATTTGAGACCATGATGGGAAAGTATTGAAATTTGAAACTGCTCATGTGCTAATACACCTTTTTCGGAAACCAGTCATGGTAAATTCATGCTCGTTTGTAGACTGCTGAAATAGGTAGACAGGAGAATATAGGACAGATGCACGGCCACGTCAGCTGACGCCAGACACGTCAGCCGACTGCTTTTATCTTTTTTCATGCCCCAGAAATCTTTTTGAATGGTTTGTTTCCAATTTATATTGTATAAAACAAATTGATTCCATTTTGTCATTGTCTGTGCAGTTATAGACGTCAGACATAATGTTAGAAACATTAAAATTCTCCTCCTACTCGTGGTCTAGGCGGCAATCTCGTTCCCAGAGCCTCCGCCGCGCCACGAACGGAGGCTCTTCACCTGAGTGTTTTGATTGGTTAGCTAAGGATTGCCTTTGATTAGATTAACTCGTATAAATATTTACGCGAGCGTTCAAACGGTATTTACCGTATTTAATTTTTACTTCGTTCTTATGGCAGTGTTTACACCAAAAAGTTATCTTCGGACAAACTTTTATTGCCTCAGTTATTCTTGGTTCAGGAAATGCGACCAGAAGTATCTTGATTTCTCCAACTAAATCATCGGACGTCGACACAAGCCATCGAGAGTCAAAACAAAGATTTTCCCACGCCTCGCGAACGCGTATTAAATTTAAAACTTGTATATAGCGTCGGCAATTGATAAAAGGAGAATAGTGCGAATAGTCGACGAATAGTGCGAATAGTCGACGAATAGTGCGAATAGTCGACGAATAGTGCGAATAGTCGACGAATAGTGCGAATAGTCGACGAATAGTGCGAATAGTCGACGAATAGTGCGAATAGTCGACGAATAGTGCGAATAGTACGCGATTAACGCGAATAGTTCATGGGCAAATACGGCATGTTGTAAAACATGGACTGATAAAACATGGACTGGTAAAACATGGACTGATAAAATTAGGCGGGGGGTTAGGGTTAGGATCTTTGTTGTGTTGAGGTTGGTATACTCCTTAATCCTTATAATTTTTATAACCCGTTAATTTACGGTAGAGTACCACGCCTAGTTTTATCAGTCCATGTTTTATCAGTCCATGCAGGGCCGGATTTAGACATGTGGAGGCCCTGGGCAGCCTTCAGTAGTGGAGCCCCCCCCCCCCCCCCCCCCTCAACCTTAGAATACTAAAATGATGACAAAACATATTTACAGTCACCCATAAAGTATATTTTTCAAGTACAAATAATCTGAATAAAAATGTAAGAATAAGAATCTGGTTAATAAGCTAACAGTAGATCTATAAACTGTATATACATCATGATCAATCTATAAGATTATAAGAGTCTGGGAAGTTCCTATATGTTTCAATCATAACGAATTTGAATAAGGAAGCAGATTGAACATCATGATGAAGTATGAAGAATCTGAATAGTCTAGTGAAATCTGTCAACGAATTCGTCGCCATTTTGAATACAAATATTTTAGTTACCAGACTCCCACGTCTCCTTGCATAGCCCCAATACCCCATGACAAAATTAATAAAACAATTGGCCTCGATTGATTTTCTGCAATTATTTGATTGTGCTGAAACGTAACTACGTAAGGCTCGACGGCTCGTAAGTTAACTATAAAAGTAACCTTTGAATATCTTATATCTGTTCTACTAACTACCATTCATGCAGACTACCTTACAATTTTTTCCCACGAAAAATGTGGAGGCCCCCTGGTTGTGAAGGCCCCTGGGCAACTGCCAAGTCTTGCCCATAGGTAAATCCGGCCCTGAGTCCATGTTTTACCAGTCCATGTTTTATCAGTCCATGTTTTACCAGTCCATGTTTTATCAGTCCATGTTTTATCAGTCCATGTTTTATCAGTCCATGTTTTACCAGTCCATGTTTTATCAGTCCATGTTTTACCAGTCCATGTTTTATCAGTCCATGTTTTATCAGTCCATGTTTCATCAGTCCATGTTTTACCAGTCCATGTTTTATCAGTCCATATTTTACCAGTCCATGTTTTATCAGTCCATGTTTTACCAGTCCATGTTTTATCAGTCCATGTTTCATCAGTCCATGTTTTATCAGTCAATGTTTTATCAGTCCATGTTTTATCAGTCCATGTTTTATCAGTCCATGTTTTACCAGTCCATGTTTTATCAGTCCATGTTTTATCAGTCCATGTTTTATCAGTCAATGTTTTATCAGTCCATGTTTTACCAGTCCATGTTTTATCAGTCCATGTTTTATCAGTCCATGTTTCATCAGTCCATGTTTTACCAGTCCATGTTTTATCAGTCCATATTTTACCAGTCCATGTTTTATCAGTCCATGTTTTACCAGTCCATGTTTTATCAGTCCATGTTTTATCAGTCCATGTTTTATCAGTCCATGTTTCATCAGTCCATGTTTTATCAGTCAATGTTTTATCAGTCCATGTTTTATCAGTCCATGTTTTATCAGTCCATGTTTTATCAGTCCATGTTTCATCAGTCCATGTTTTATCAGTCAATGTTTTATCAGTCCATGTTTTATCAGTCCATGTTTTATCAGTCCATGTTTTATCAGTCCATGTTTCATCAGTCCATGTTTTATAAGTCCATGTTTTATAAGTCCATGTTTTATCAGTCAATGTTTTATCAGTCCATGTTTTACCAGTCCATGTTTCATCAGTCCATGTTTCATCAGTCCATGTTTTATCAGTCCATGTTTCATCAGTCCATGTTTCATCAGTCCATGTTTTATCAGTCCATGTTTCATCAGTCCATGTTTCATCAGTCAATGTTTTATCAGTCCATGTTTCATCAGTCCATGTTTCATCAGTCCATGTTTCATCAGTCCATGTTTTATCAGTCCATGTTTCATCAGTACATGCAGTCCATGTTTTATCAGTCCATGTTTTACAACATGCCGTATTTGCCCAACTTATTCGCATACTATTCGCACTATTCGTCGACTATTCCCACTATTCTCCTTTTATCAATTGCCCAGGTGTGTCATGGTCGTTTATAAATTAAAACTTACCGTTAAATTATTATTTTTGTGCTGTCAAGTCTTTTATAAATATTGTTTGAAGTTTCAAACCTTTTCAAACTTTTTGATTAGCCTGGGACGGGCTGCGGCGGCTCTCTCCTCCGCAGAGGCTTATTTTTATTAGAGGAAGGCGTGCGGGCAAAATGGGGAAGCGCACGGGGAGTGGATCGAGAAAAATCGAAGGCGCGCGGTGGACGAGCCACGCTTTTTCTAATAAAAAATATAACCAAGCCTCTGCGGAGGAGAGAGCTGCGGAGGGGGGTTGGGACGGGAGGAGAACGGCTATTGTTTTAGCGTTTTATTCGTTCACCAGAACGGAAAATTCTTATTGGCTGAGAGGTCTTTGATTGACGTTGAGGATAAAGTTTGAGTCGTACGAGGAATCGAGGATGTTTCTTGAATTTTTAGAGAGTTTGGTTCTAACATTTTTTTAAAGAACACCTAATCGCTCTGCACCAGCTTTTCCCTGGAAAAGATTTAGTGGCCGTTTTACCAACTTGTTTCGAGTAAAGCTTGATAATACGATAAGCGAGAAATTGGGTCAAGAAGGATTTGGAGAACGATTATACGGAATACCCGTCCACTTTTGAAACCGCGTTTAAAGGCAGAAATAGAAACCAGGTTTCTCTAAAATCTCTTTCAATATAGTGTCGAAGTTTTATATAATATTGTGTGTACTTGTTGATTGTATATGAAATTGAAAGGGATTGTTTAACGAACGAAGCAATTATATGATGAAATTTCCGTAATCTGACCCTTATTATATATATGTAAATAGTAAAGTGAACGGGTATTCTATAAAATGAATTACCACCATTATCATACAGCGGATTAATGGCAAACGTTGCCGCGTTCATTGCAACTTGTAAGGCAGAATAACAGACGTTGCCACACTCAGTCTGTGTTTAACTTGGAATTTTTATTCGATTTGTCAAAATAAGAGGATATTTTCATCTATTATTTGCAGTTTATTGTTACAATATAATGAAATAATGTGTAGTTATATCTACCATGAGGTGTATGTGTGATCAGTGTCTGTTCGGTAATATTTAGGACATTTACAGGGCGAAAATATAATGGCTATATATAACCATATATTAAATTTGTTTATATTGAACATTGCGGGGGTTTATATTGACTGGTGCATAACTCTAAAACTACGCTCGGTCTATTTCTGGCGCATGCTCTTTTCAATCGACGCCCTAGCTGTTTTCCGGCCCTCTGGCGATGGATTATCCCAGAGCGAGCCCTCTCTATATCTGTCGTCAAATCCCCCACATTTGCCCGCCCTCCCCCGCTCGGGCTTAACATTGATAGGTGCATCATATAATATGAAGCGTCCGAACAGCAACAGACTTGAAAGGAGTGTTGTAGCACATCTCGGAAGATCGCAGTTGATTGGTTAAAAGCGAGCATTGGGTTGCGAGGGTTGCAAGCCAATCAGGAATCTTATAAAACCAATCTCCTAACGATAATAAACCAAGTGTTGTAGCATGTCTTGGAAGGCCAATTCTGATTGGCTGTTAGCTTTTTAATTAAAAGTAATTTTTGTATTAGTGAATTCAATAAAAATTCAACAAAAACATAGAGTGAAAGATTTGATGATAACATAGTATATTTAATAGTGGATGAGGATCAGATCAGTTAAGGGTTTCAAGAGTTTCAAGGGTTGCAAGGGTTGCGAGAGATTCAAGGGTTTCAAGAGTTTCAAGGGTTGCGAGGGTTTCAAGGGTTGCAAGGGTTGCAAGAGTTTCAAGGGTTTCGAGGGTTGCGAGGGTTACAAGGGTTGCGAGAGATTCAAGGGTTTCAAGAGTTTCAAAGGTTGCGAGGGTTTCAAGGGTTGCGAGGGTTGCGAGAGTTTCAAGGGATTCAAGGGTTGCGAGGGTTGCGAGGGTTGCGAGGGTTTCGACGGTTGCAAGGGTTGCAAGGGTAATTGCGAGAGATTCAAGGGTTTCAAGAGTTTCAAGGGTTGCGAGGGTTTCAAGGGTTGCAAGGGTCGCGAGGGTTTCAAGGGTTGCGAGAGATTCAAGGGTTTCAAGGGTTGCGAGGGTTTCAAGGGTTGCGAGAGTTTCAAGGGTTGCAAGGGTTGCAAGAGTTTCAAGGGTTGCGAGGGTTGCGACGGTTGCAAGGGTTGCAAGGGTTGCGAGAGACTCAAGGGTTTCAAGAGTTTCAAGGGTTGCGAGGGTTTCAAGGGTTGCGAGAGTTTCAAGGGTTGCAAGAGTTTCAAGGGTTTCAAGGGTTGCGAGGGTTTCGACGGTTGCAAGGGTTGCAAGGGTTGCGAGAGATTCAAGGGTTTCAAGAGTTTCAAGGGTTGCAAGGGTTGCGAGAGATTCAAGGGTTTCAAGAGTTTCAAGGGTTGCGAGGGTTTCAAGGGTTGCGAGGGTTGCGAGAGTTTCAAGGGTTGCAAGGGTTGCAAGGGTTGCGAGGGTTGCGACGGTTGCAAGGGTTGCAAGGGTTGCGAGAGATTCAAGAGTTTCAAGAGTTTCAAGGGTTGCGAGGGTTTCAAGGGTTGCGAGAGTTTCAAGGGTTGCAAGAGTTTCAAGGGTTTCAAGGGTTGCGAGGGTTTCGACGGTTGCAAGGGTTGCAAGGGTTGCGAGAGATTCAAGGGTTTCAAGAGTTTCAAGGGTTGCGAGGGTTTCAAGGGTTGCGAGGGTTGCGAGAGTTTCAAGGGTTGCAAGGGTTGCAAGGGTTGCGAGGGTTGCGACGGTTGCAAAGGGTTGCAAGGGTTGCGAGAGACTCAAGGGTTTCAAGAGTTTCAAGGGTTGCGAGGGTTTCAAGGGTTGCGAGAGTTTCAAGGGTTGCAAGAGTTTCAAGGGTTTCAAGGGTTGCGAGGGTTTCGACGGTTGCAAGGGTTGCAAGGGTTGCGAGAGATTCAAGGGTTTCAAGAGTTTCAAGGGTTGCGAGGGTTTCAAGGGTTGCGAGAGATTCAAGGGTTTCAAGAGTTTCAAGGGTTGCGAGGGTTTCAAGGGTTGCGAGAGTTTCAAGGGTTGCAAGAGTTTCAAGGGTTTCAAGGGTTGCGAGGGTTTCGACGGTTGCAAGGGTTGCGAGAGATTCAAGGGTTTCAAGAGTTTCAAGGGTTGCGAGGGTTTCAAGGGTTGCGAGGGTTGCGAGAGTTGCAAGGGTTGCAAGGGTTGCGAGGGTTGCGACGGTTGCAAGGGTTGCAAGGGTTGCGAGAGACTCAAGGGTTTCAAGAGTTTCAAGGGTTGCGAGGGTTTCAAGGGTTGCGAGAGTTTCAAGGGTTGCAAGAGTTTCAAGGGTTTCAAGGGTTGCGAGGGTTTCGACGGTTGCAAGGGTTGCAAGGGTTGCGAGAGATTCAAGGGTTTCAAGAGTTTCAAGGGTTGCGAGGGTTTCAAGGGTTGCAAGGGTTGCAAGAGTTTCAAGGGTTTCGAGGGTTGCGAGGGTTACAAGGGTTGCGAGAGATTCAAGGGTTTCAAGAGTTTCAAAGGTTGCGAGGGTTTCAAGGGTTGCGAGGGTTTGCGAGAGTTTCAAGGGATTCAAGGGTTGCGAGGGTTTGCGAGGGTTGCGAGGGTTTCGACGGTTGCAAGGGTTGCAAGGGTTGCGAGAGATTCAAGGGTTTCAAGAGTTTCAAGGGTTGCGAGGGTTTCAAGGGTTGCAAGGGTAGCGAGGGTTTCAAGGGTTGCGAGAGATTCAAGGGTTTCAAGGGTTTCTAGGGTTTCAAGGGTTGCGAGAGTTTCAAGGGTTGCAAGGGTTGCAAGAGTTTCAAGGGTTGCGAGGTTTGCGACTGTTGCAAGGGTTGCAAGGGTTGCGAGAGACTCAAGGGTTTCAAGAGTTTCAAGGGTTGCGAGGGTTTCAAGGGTTGCGAGAGTTTCAAGGGTTGCAAGAGTTTCAAGGGTTTCAAGGGTTGCGAGGGTTTCGACGGTTGCAAGGGTTGCAAGGGTTTTGCGAGAGATTCAAGGGTTTCAAGAGTTTCAAGGGTTGCAAGGGTTGCGAGAGATTCAAGGGTTTCAAGAGTTTCAAGGGTTGCGAGGGTTTCAAGGGTTGCGAGGGTTGCGAGAGTTTCAAGGGTTGCAAGGGTTGCAAGGGTTGCGAGGGTTGCGACGGTTGCAAGGGTTGCAAGGGTTGCGAGAGATTCAAGAGTTTCAAGAGTTTCAAGGGTTGCGAGGGTTTCAAGGGTTGCGAGAGTTTCAAGGGTTGCAAGAGTTTCAAGGGTTTCAAGGGTTGCGAGGGTTTCGACGGTTGCAAGGGTTGCAAGGGTTGCGAGAGATTCAAGGGTTTCAAGAGTTTCAAGGGTTGCGAGGGTTTCAAGGGTTGCGAGGGTTGCGAGAGTTTCAAGGGTTGCAAGGGTTGCAAGGGTTGCGAGGGTTGCGACGGTTGCAAGGGTTGCAAGGGTTGCGAGAGACTCAAGGGTTTCAAGAGTTTCAAGGGTTGCGAGGGTTTCAAGGGTTGCGAGAGTTTCAAGGGTTGCAAGAGTTTCAAGGGTTTCAAGGGTTGCGAGGGTTTCGACGGTTGCAAGGGTTGCAAGGGTTTGCGAGAGATTCAAGGGTTTTCAAGAGTTTCAAGGGTTGCGAGGGTTTCAAGGGTTGCGAGAGATTCAAGGGTTTCAAGAGTTTCAAGGGTTGCGAGGGTTTCAAGGGTTGCGAGAGTTTCAAGGGTTGCAAGAGTTTCAAGGGTTTCAAGGGTTGCGAGGGTTTCGACGGTTGCAAGGGTTGCGAGAGATTCAAGGGTTTCAAGAGTTTCAAGGGTTGCGAGGGTTTCAAGGGTTGCGAGGGTTGCGAGAGTTTCAAGGGTTGCAAGGGTTGCAAGAGTTTCAAGGGTTGCGAGGGTTGCGACGGTTGCAAGGGTTGCAAGGGTTGCGAGAGATTCAAGGGTTTCAAGAGTTTTCAAGGGTTGCGAGGGTTTCAAGGGTTGCGAGAGTTTCAAGGGTTGCAAGAGTTTCAAGGGTTTCAAGGGTTGCGAGGGTTTCGACGGTTGCAAGGGTTGCAAGGGTTGCGAGAGATTCAAGGGTTTCAAGAGTTTCAAGGGTTGCGAGGGTTTCAAGGGTTGCAAGGGTTGCGAGAGTTTCAAGGGTTGCGAGGGTTGCAAGAGTTTCAAGAGTTTCAAGGGTTGCGAGGGTTTCGACGGTTGCGAGGGTTGCGAAGGTTGCGAGGGTTGCAAGGGTTGCAAGGGTTGCGAGAGATTCAAGGGTTTCAAGAGTTTCAAGGGTTGCGAGGGTTTCAAGGGTTGCAAGGGTTGCAAGAGTTTCAAGGGTTTCGAGGGTTGCGAGGGTTACAAGGGTTGCGAGAGATTCAAGGGTTTCAAGAGTTTCAAAGGTTGCGAGGGTTTCAAGGGTTGCGAGGGTTGCGAGAGTTTCAAGGGATTCAAGGGTTGCGAGGGTTGCGAGGGTTGCGAGGGTTTCGACGGTTGCAAGGGTTGCAAGGGTAATTGCGAGAGATTCAAGGGTTTCAAGAGTTTCAAGGGTTGCGAGGGTTTCAAGGGTTGCAAGGGTTGCAAGGGTTGCGAGGGTTTCAAAGGTTGCAAGAGTTTCAAGGGTTGCAAGGGTTGCGAGGGTTTCAAGGGTTGCAAGAGTTTCAAGGGTTGCAAGGGTTGCAAGAGTTTCAAGGGTTGCGAGGGTTGCAAGGGTTGCAAGGGTTGCAAGGGTTGCGAGAGTTTCAAGGGTTGCAAGAGTTTCAAGGGTTGCGAGGGTTTCAAGGGTTGCGAGAGTTTCAAGGGTTGCAAGAGTTTCAAGGGTTTCGATGGTTGCAAGGGTTGCGAGGGTTTCGACGGTTGCGAGGGTTTCGACGGTTGCAAGGGTTGCGAGAGTTGCAAGGGTTTCAAGAGTTTCAAGGGTTTCGACGGTTGCGAGAGTTTCAAGGGTTTCAAGAGTTTCAAGGGTTGCGAGGGTTTCAAGGGTTGCAAGGGTTGCGAGAGTTTCAAGGGTTTCAAGGGTTGCAAGGGTTGCAAGGGTTGCGAGGGTTGCAAGGGTTGCAAGGGTTGCGAGAGATTCAAGAGTTTCAAGAGTTTCAAGGGTTGCGAGGGTTTCAAGGGTTGCAAGGGTTTCAAGGGTTGCAAGAGTTTCAAGGGTTTCAAGGGTTGCGAGGGTTTCGACGGTTGCAAGGGTTGCAAGGGTTGCGAGAGATTCAAGGGTTGCAAGAGTTTCAAGGGTTGCGAGGGTTTCAAGGTTGCGAGGGTTGCGAGAGTTTCAAGGGTTGCAAGGGTTGCAAGGGTTGCGAGGGTTGCGACGGTTGCAAGGGTTGCAAGGGTTGCGAGAGACTCAAGGGTTTCAAGAGTTTCAAGGGTTGCGAGGGTTTCAAGGGTTGCGAGAGTTTCAAGGGTTGCAAGAGTTTCAAGGGTTTCAAGGGTTTGCGAGGGTTTCGACGGTTGCAAGGGTTGCAAGGGTTGCGAGAGATTCAAGGGTTTCAAGAGTTTCAAGGGTTGCGAGGGTTTCAAGGGTTGCGAGAGATTCAAGGGTTTCAAGAGTTTCAAGGGTTGCGAGGGTTTCAAGGGTTTGCGAGAGTTTCAAGGGTTGCAAGAGTTTCAAGGGTTTCAAGGGTTGCGAGGGTTTCGACGGTTGCAAGGGTTGCGAGAGATTCAAGGGTTTCAAGAGTTTCAAGGGTTGCGAGGGTTTCAAGGGTTGCGAGGGTTGCGAGTGTTGCAAGGGTTGCAAGGGTTGCGAGGGTTGCGACGGTTGCAAGGGTTGCAAGGGTTGCGAGAGACTCAAGGGTTTCAAGAGTTTCAAGGGTTGCGAGGGTTTCAAGGGTTGCGAGAGTTTCAAGGGTTGCAAGAGTTTCAAGGGTTTCAAGGGTTGCGAGGGTTTCGACGGTTGCAAGGGTTGCAAGGGTTGCGAGAGATTCAAGGGTTTCAAGAGTTTCAAGGGTTGCGAGGGTTTCAAGGGTTGCAAGGGTTGCAAGAGTTTCAAGGGTTTCGAGGGTTGCGAGGGTTACAAGGGTTGCGAGAGATTCAAGGGTTTCAAGAGTTTCAAAGGTTGCGAGGGTTTCAAGGGTTGCGAGGGTTGCGAGAGTTTCAAGGGATTCAAGGGTTGCGAGGGTTGCGAGGGTTGCGAGGGTTTCGACGGTTGCAAGGGTTGCAAGGGTAATTGCGAGAGATTCAAGGGTTTCAAGAGTTTCAAGGGTTGCGAGGGTTTCAAGGGTTGCAAGGGTCGCGAGGGTTTCAAGGGTTGCGAGAGATTCAAGGGTTTCAAGGGTTGCGAGGGTTTCAAGGGTTGCGAGAGTTTCAAGGGTTGCAAGGGTTGCAAGAGTTTCAAGGGTTGCGAGGGTTGCGACGGTTGCAAGGGTTGCAAGGGTTGCGAGAGGACTCAAGGGTTTCAAGAGTTTCAAGGGTTGCGAGGGTTTCAAGGGTTGCGAGAGTTTCAAGGGTTGCAAGAGTTTCAAGGGTTTCAAGGGTTGCGAGGGTTTCGACGGTTGCAAGGGTTGCAAGGGTTGCGAGAGATTCAAGGGTTTCAAGAGTTTCAAGGGTTGCAAGGGTTGCGAGAGATTCAAGGGTTTCAAGAGTTTCAAGGGTTGCGAGGGTTTCAAGGGTTGCGAGGGTTGCGAGAGTTTCAAGGGTTGCAAGGGTTGCAAGGGTTGCGAGGGTTGCGACGGTTGCAAGGGTTGCAAGGGTTTGCGAGAGATTCAAGAGTTTCAAGAGTTTCAAGGGTTGCGAGGGTTTCAAGGGTTGCGAGAGTTTCAAGGGTTGCAAGAGTTTCAAGGGTTTCAAGGGTTGCGAGGGTTTCGACGGTTGCAAGGGTTGCAAGGGTTGCGAGAGATTCAAGGGTTTCAAGAGTTTCAAGGGTTGCGAGGGTTTCAAGGGTTGCGAGGGTTGCGAGAGTTTCAAGGGTTGCAAGGGTTGCAAGGGTTGCGAGGGTTGCGACGGTTGCAAGGGTTGCAAGGGTTGCGAGAGACTCAAGGGTTTCAAGAGTTTCAAGGGTTGCGAGGGTTTCAAGGGTTGCGAGAGTTTCAAGGGTTGCAAGAGTTTCAAGGGTTTCAAGGGTTGCGAGGGTTTCGACGGTTGCAAGGGTTGCAAGGGTTGCGAGAGATTCAAGGGTTTCAAGAGTTTCAAGGGTTGCGAGGGTTTCAAGGGTTGCGAGAGATTCAAGGGTTTCAAGAGTTTCAAGGGTTGCGAGGGTTTCAAGGGTTGCGAGAGTTTCAAGGGTTGCAAGAGTTTCAAGGGTTTCAAGGGTTGCGAGGGTTTCGACGGTTGCAAGGGTTGCGAGAGATTCAAGGGTTTCAAGAGTTTCAAGGGTTGCGAGGGTTTCAAGGGTTGCGAGGGTTGCGAGAGTTTCAAGGGTTGCAAGGGTTGCAAGAGTTTCAAGGGTTGCGAGGGTTGCGACGGTTGCAAGGGTTGCAAGGGTTGCGAGAGATTCAAGGGTTTCAAGAGTTTCAAGGGTTGCGAGGGTTTCAAGGGTTGCGAGAGTTTCAAGGGTTGCAAGAGTTTCAAGGGTTTCAAGGGTTGCGAGGGTTTCGACGGTTGCAAGGGTTGCAAGGGTTGCGAGAGATTCAAGGGTTTCAAGAGTTTCAAGGGTTGCGAGGGTTTCAAGGGTTGCAAGGGTTGCGAGAGTTTCAAGGGTTGCGAGGGTTGCAAGAGTTTCAAGAGTTTCAAGGGTTGCGAGGGTTTCGACGGTTGCGAGGGTTGCGAAGGTTGCGAGGGTTGCAAGGGTTGCAAGGGTTGCGAGAGATTCAAGGGTTTCAAGAGTTTCAAGGGTTGCAAGGGTTGCGAGGGTTGCGAGAGTTTCTAGGGTTGCAAGAGTTTCAAGGGTTGCAAGGGTTGCGAGGGTTGCAAGGGTTGCAAGAGTTTCAAGAGTTTCGAGGGTTGCGAGGGTTGCGAGGGTTGCGAGAGTTGCAAGAGTTTCAAGAGTTTCGAGGGTTGCGAGGGTTTCAAGGGTTGCAAGGGTTTCAAGGATTGCGAGAGTTTCAAAGTTTGCAAGGGTTTCAATATCTTTTGGGGGTTTCGAAGGTTTCAATTGTTTAGGCTAGGGTTTCCATGGTTTCAATAAAAGGGGCTGCTCCATACATGGGAAAACAACAGTTAATAATAACAATATGTGATGTTACAAGTAAATACATGTATAATGACAATAAAACGTTTTAATAGTAAAATATCATCATATAACAATAACAACATTTTTATTATATAGGGGTAATAGAAAATATGGAATAATAGAAAAAAGATGTACAGGTACCTTATTAACAAATAATATCCCAACGCTACTCTGGCTTTAAAGTTTTTTGAACATAACTTTAAAAGTTACTGTCCATGACCCAACGTTTTGACACTCCAATTTTACCACTAATCCACGGTACCATCAGAGACGTTGTCTGGAGGCTTGGCATATCAATAGCATCCACGCTCCATTGAATCGATGATGGTGATTTATTACCAGATCATCGGTTCTATGAGGGTATAAATAGGGATCCTAACTTTACAACGATCACCACTGATGTAGACACTAGATGGAGTGTCGAAACGTTGGTCATGGACAGTAACTTTTAAAGTTACGTTCAAAAAACTTTTTAAAGCCAGAGTAGCGTTAAACTATGTCTTATGTACAGGTATAATGTACTTTATTATTACTATAGTATAGTTTCTTTTTTTTTAGATGAAGAGAGGATTTATTAATGTTCAAATATATGTATATGAAAATGTGACTGCCAGTTAGAAAATATTGTCAAGTGGTATTATTTGTCTGATCAAATGCTTATAAAGGGTACATGAAATGAAAAATAAGTGTGGAAGAAACTCTTATTTGAAAGAACTTTTGAAATTATAGATTGGTCTTTACAGCTTTCCCATAACTCACTTTGCTCTCGATACATGTATATGGCGGTTTGTTTGATGCATAATGACTTTTGTAAAATCAGGAATATAATTGATATTATCAAACAAAGTCAATTGAAACTGTGCATGTGGGTATCCCATGACACTACTCAGGCAAATTTTCAAGTAATTTTATTTTAATAGTCTTTTTAATAACCATTATACAGTGTGACGTATGCAGTGGTGTTATTTAAGCAAACAAATCTGAAAGTGAAGTGAGATTCTATAAAACTTATTTTTCACTTCATATACCCTATTAAATCTGGTCACTTTACATGAAATGACCCAGAGGCAATGCCACAAGCTACAGCCATTACACAAATATGTACAGTCTGTAATAAGTTTTATCAAAATAAAACCATTGTGAATGAAACCTTCAATAAATTAATTACTTACAATGTGTGATAGCAGTCCCCCACACAGTCTTGTACATTGTATAAGGCATACAGAAAATTATTAATTTCAGTCAACCCCGGGTAACCAACAAAGGTGAACCACCTTTAATTTTTTAAAAAAAACCGCTGTTTAATATCATAAACAAATCTAGAGGAGCAATGGAGCCGCAATTTGGTAAATGGTAACCAATTTAACGCTGCCATTTTTGGGCAAATTGGAGGGCAAACTTCTTGGTTCCAAGCCTTTTTCTGCTATTTTGGAACCTTGTGGTAAAAAAACAAGGAATTATATTAAAATTCATAATCTTATTGCTTATAATTTTAGCGGTTTTTTTCAAACTCTGCCTATTTCGCGATTATACTTGGGCCATTTTCTGCTAAGTAAAAATCAAAAGGATTGCTTTAATCATAGTTAATAGAAAGAGAGACAATAAATATAAAATTGCTCCCCATTTTATGCAAGGTAGCGGCCTTCGATTGATTACCCAGGGAGGGTTGACTGAAATTAAGATTGAATGCTCCCTCTACTCTCTAGTTTTATTTATCATCTATATGGTATAAGACTGAAACTGACGTGCAAACTCGGCCTCATGTCCGCCATGCCTTCACTTTTTCCACGAAACATAATCCTCCATTTATATATAGCCAGTTTAATACATCAGGACATGTCATATGAGAAACGTTGAGGAGATCCTGTCCTCAATCTCCCTCACACTATACGATTAATCGGCCCAGTTTATGTTAAGGTAACACGGCAGAGAATGTTATTTGTGGATTCCTACCTGTTGTTTTCGGTGTTTTTATCCTCTTTAAATAAAGTTTTCTCCTTATCTGGAAAGGCGGGCAAATCCAGACACAGCGGGAAGTCGTGATAACCGATAATAAAGCGAATCATTCCATTCATTCACAAATGGATGAATTAAAGGATATTGCAGACAATAAGCAATTTATTTAAAGAGGATAAAAACACCGAAAACAACAGTAGGAATCCACAAATAGCATTCTACCGTGCTCCCTTGGTAAGGACGAGAAACTATCAGCGGAACGATTTGTGGGCTAGCAACTCTATTTAGATTTGCAGACCTTATATTAGCCTAGCGCCGTTAATTGTTTTCTGTGACGTACTACTATAAAGAATTTATATAGTAGACCATGATTGGTCGCTTAGAAAATTTAGTTCCGTTTTCAATGTTTATTGTTTACCACGAAGACAGTTTCTCAGCCGCCTCAACCTCAACGTATTCTTTGTAAACGAGACTATTAAAGAGTTTGCTTTCAAAGGATCAGTAGCGAAGTTGGCCATAGCAACTGGTCATGCTATGCAAATTTTGAAGCGATTACATATTCAGATCTTTAGAAATATATTGTTTTCAAAATATGCAGATGTTTATAAATTAGCATAGCATGACCAGTTACTACGACCAGCTTCGCCACTGCAAAGGATGACTGTTTATCGCAGACAAGTTGAAAGCCTTGAAAGATGGTGGATTACTTCGAAAAATACGTAGATTTACTGGACATTTGTTGCTGTCATAAGATAAACATGATTAGTATTTAAAATAATAGTCATAGTCTGACTGTATTAAAATTGTAAATTCGAACTGTTCTGGCGTTGATCATGTTTATCTTATCACAGCAACATATGTCCGTAAATCAACGTATTTTTCGAAGTAATCCACCATCTTTCAACTTCTGTCTGCAGTCCGTACTGTCTTTCCAATAAATTGTAATATTTTTAAATTATCCCTATACTGTTTAATATACTTTCAATTATAAAAGTTTGTGGTATGTTTTCACAGCGATCCGGCCCCCCGGATGATATAAGGTTTTGAAAAGAAACTGTCTGAAAGAAACCCGTATTCTCGAAACAAACCCGTCTTTTAGTTAAACAAACCCGAAACAATCAAGAGGCAAACTTAGAGCAAGTCTATGCTTGGGGACATGTAGTCTCGCGGGATGGGAGATAAAGGCTGGTCATCAGTAAGAAACCCAAACCCTCCTCCAGCTTAATAATTACATCACAGCACCAAATGCTTTGGGGGCCTAATTAATCCCATTTTGCTTGGGGCCCATGGGGTTTGCCATCCTGTGGTTGCACCATTGCTGCCTGAGGATCTTTGAATAACTATCCAAAATCACCATTCACCATTCCTAATACTGTATTATCATTTTCCAAGCTACATGATAATTTCCATACTTTAATAATACTCACATATACATGTAGGAAATTGTTGAACGATTACGGCAACTCACTGACCGGAATGCCAGCAGTGCAATTGTGTTTGCCATATCAAGGGAGTGCACAGTGGCTGACCTGCGACAAAGAAATGAAGTAAAATGTAAAATGGCAAAGGGCTGGAAAATTCCAATCTCCCTAAAACCAAGCACACTAAAGATAATAAATGCTAAGTATCCCCTCATTTCTTTGTTCTAATAAATATGCATATACAGTAATTAGATACAAACAAAACAAAGCATACATGTGTATGTATATTTACCAAAAATAATGATATCCTGAAAACCCAACAAGTCTTTTCTAATTGTTATTGAATCTCAAATCTTGGGTTTTCAGGATGTCATTATTTTTTGGAATATGCTTTGTTCAATATTTTTTAAAGTTGTTGGCTGGTTGTGGTTTTTGGTAAAGATACATATATAATCACCAAAGTTTTTCTCCCCTGAAAACTGTTCCAATCGTCCAGATAGGTATAATGCTAAGTCATGTGGACACGAACAAAACATTGTTGCGAAAGAGACTATTGTTTCAAAGTGTGAGAAATTGACAACTGTGAGATTTGTAAACCATGTGTGGTTTATTCTATATTAAACTTATTATTCACAACGCAATCAGTGAGTGAGTGTGTATCAATGACAGTTCGGTACAAAATCTAATGAACTTCAAAAATGGTGTTGCACAAACTTGCATTTTTCCTATTTGGAATTGTTGCATCTTTCATGTGCATGCAGATATGAAGGTCTGCTATGGTGCCAAGTTAACTTAAATGAACTACTGTATGTGCAATATTTATATATAACCTATAGTACAGTACTGTACTGTGTCAAAATATATGAAATACAGTAATAATCAACAGTATATACGTCTAGTGCTATTAAGCTAGTTTATTAATGATATTCAATATTATCAAAAAATATTTAACAATTAGTCACTGAAGTCGAGGTGACTATCGTTGAATATAACGATAATCACCGAGACTGAGGTGACTAATTGTTTCAGTATAATTTCAGGCCTGAACTGAATATTCAATTGAGAAGTTTTAAATAGACAGTTTGAACTATGTTATGCTCGATGTTTTCTCACGCTTGACACTTTTGACAGCTTTCAAAAACACATTACGATCAAAACGGACGTAAAAATACAAATAATTATACGATAAATAACTTCCTTACCCTTAGACAGTTCTATCTTGAGAGAAACCTGATATATACAATGTCTTTATGCTAAGTTTTTGAGCCTTTTCGACGATTTTTTAGTTATAATAATATTGTCGCCATTTTGAAAAAAAATTCGTCGTGTTTTAGAAACCATACATCAAAATGATTCCGAGAGGGGACTGGAACGAATAAATATAGTCTGGTAACAAAAAAACACTCAGGAACATCTTTCACCATTATCTATAACTGGTTCAAGACCTATATATCAATTAAAATTACTTGAATGATAATAAAAATAAACATCGAATAATGAGGGATTATTCTAAATATAATGTAAAAGTTGAGGTTATGAATTATGACGAAACAATATTTGGTGGAAAAACTATAATAACCGATATTGATAACGATGCAAGCTCATTAGTTGGGAAAGCTGTTCAAATAATAGAGAAGGACAAGGGTTTTATTGTAGTTAAACAAAATATAAAAAAGAAAGATTTGAAAAAAAACTTTAAACATCGTTATTAAACAAAACAAAAATGGTTTTTACATTCCAAAAAATTTGTATATTATTTGTTTTTTGTTTGTTGACTTCATTTACAAGAATTTATGAAGATTCAATTAATATCAAAAGTTGTAACGTAAAATGCTTGATGCGATATACGTTGGAATTGCTGAATTATACATATATCAACAGCACTTAATGTTATATGATTTTAGTTTTATGAACAATACAACAACAGTTAAAATAATCGTGTTCAATTTATTTAAATCGCAATTTTATACTACAGATATCGCTTATAATGAAGATATCGATTATATGAATTTTTTAGGGAAAATTATTGAAATTGATGATTTACTATATGTAAAAATTAAGTTTAATGAATATGATATACCCCTGTTAAATAAAAAATAAAATAAAAAAAGTTATAAAAATAATTTGATCTTTTTTTTTTGCTTACTTCATAATGGCTACTAACCAACAACAAGTGTTTGATTATAGTTCTTCAAAATGTTCACATTATACACCGTTGGATAAAATATCTACAATTTCAAGGTTAAGGTTAACAAATTTTTGTGCAGACGGTTCTTATTCACTTCATACAGAAATACTACCGATATATTATAAGCAGGATAAAAAAAGGAAAAATGGAAACCTTACAGAATAAAACAATGGAATTAAGTGAATTTATAAAATTTAAAATTTTTGCTTATAATGTTATACGAATGGAAGAAGACGAAAATGAAAAAGATTTTTACATGAAATGTGCGAGATTTTGCTTTATCTTTCGCAAAATGTGTATGGAACAAACAGTTAAATCCTTAACAATAAGTCAATTTTGTAAAAATATTCATGAAAAATGTATGTATCATTTAATGGATGCTGGTAATTTCAGTAAAAAAAAACGATATGTCGGTACACATGAAGGAGTTGATCCTCTTTACATTGATTTATATATGAAACATTTAAATGAATTTTACATAGAAAATTATTTACAAAAAAATATTTCTGTATTAATCTATTTTATTTTTGAAAGCATTCATCCGTTTTCTGATGATGATGATGTAATTTAGTCTTCTTATTGCTACAGCTAACATCGACTTGAATGACTTCACGCACTATAACGGTGCGCGAACCATTCCGCGAATTTTCTTTTACATGAAAGAATTATTAATAGTTGTCCTTTATCCATCCCTAGCGATTTGGCAATTTTGGACCACTCGCATCGTTGACCTTTTTTCAGTTTCGAGGAAAGCAGTTATTTTGGGGTAGGCATTGTTTTCCATCCTACATACGTGCGCTAGGTATTTGATTTTCTGTTGTTCGAGGAAGATCCCAATAAATTGGGATCCTGTTATACGGTAAATTGCCTCATTCGTTAAGCAGAACGGTAGCTCTGTCTTTACACTGGTAGTTCCATCCGGGTTGCTTATTTTGACTTCTCGTTCGTAGTGACGGAACCCGCCCCTAACTAGTCTTCGAAGAAAGTTGTTCCATTGAGCTTCTATTTGTGTCTGCTCCCTCGCCGTCATATTCCAAGCTTGTACCGAGTAGAGTAAGCGCGATCTAACGCAAGACTCCAAAAATTTCGTTCTAGTTTTCATGGCTATCTCTTGATCAGACAGTACATTCTTGAGTTCTTGGTACTTCGCTTCAGCGTTCGCTATTCGATGCTCAACATACGTTGGCTCCGCTTGGTTCGTTAGCATTAGTCCCAAATATTTGAAGCTTGTTGCATTTTCGAGTGGTTTCCCATTCAATGAAATGAGGGAGGGAAGCTTTTCATATTAAAAAACGCAACAGTTCATGGCCTCTGGATTTATGGCGACTTCGTTGTCGTCTGTTTGTTGCTTCGATGGGTATATTAAATTCCATGTCGATCATTGCCAGAAATTATCACCATGTTCAGAATTTATAGTCGCACCAGTCCCCTTCAGTGCGCGCGTTATCCAACAAAATTTACTATGAAAACATATACAAGACACTCTTTTGGTTTGAATTTAAAATTTTTAATACAGTATGTACAAAAGTTGAACCTCACATATGAAAATCGAACATACAATCTAACATAAAATATAAAGAATTGTAACCAAAGCGTGGAATTCACCTTTCCTTTCTCGATGTCTGCTTCGTTCGCCAAAACCATAAAAGCGCGCTATATGACACCGTAAACTTCCTCGTATATACCAAATATGACCAAATGTAGTTGCTTATTTCACAAAACTAAAGATACTGGATAAAAAGTTGAACCTCGTGTGGTGAAATTCAGTCTATCGTACGGTGGCCCATATGTGCAAAACACTAACAAATATATGAAACACAAACAAATGCACAAAACATTAACAAATATGTTCAAAACACTAACAAAAGAATTCCCAAAACACTACCAAATTCACAAAACACTACCAAATTCACAAAACACCACCAACTTCACAAAACAATACCAAATTCACAAAACACTACCAAATTCACAAAACAATACCAAATTCACAAAACACCACCAAATTCACAAAACAATACCAAATTCACAAAACACCACCAAATTCACAAAACAATACCAAATTCACAAAACACTACCAAATTCACAAAACACAAGAGGAATGTGGGGACTGGGCCGATCGAAAATAATTTCCCGCTTTTTTACGGCTCGTGCAATGGCATCATCGAAGATAGAATATATTAATACACAATGAGATGTTCCAACTGTCAAACAGAATTGCTTAGTATCTACACTTATTGCCCTAAATGTGGTAAAGTGGTGACATGTCAGGTGCCTAGCGCCACATCTTCTTCAATACAAGCATCGAATAGCTTGGCAACACGAGATGTCTTCAGCTCGACTCAAGACACAAGAACCAGTGTGCCGACATTTACTGAATTTCAAAGAAGAAAGGGTATCGAATTCTAGTTTTAACGGATCTGGTTCTAGTAAGAAAGGAAATAAACGAGTTTGCGAAGCTCAAATCAGCATTGGATTGATGTCGTGTTCAAGGGAAGGTGTGTTAAAATCAATTCGAGGGAAGCCCTTGATCCTTAAAGTTTCAACATCTATTGATAAATCAGAGTTGCTCAGGAAGGCCATCGACAAACATGCAGCACACGACAGAGCTTTTCTGAAGGATCAAGATTGGCAATTATCTTACCCTGATGGGACAACGGTCAACACAATTCCAGGTAAATGACAGACTTGCCATCTAGTATCAGAGTGTATAATTGTTTATAATCGTCATTTCTAATCTTTTTGTAGATGATTTTTAGCTTTGTTTAGTAACTTTAATTGGGTGAAGTAGTAAACTTCGAAATTAAAATTAGCCTGCGTAGCGGCTCTCGAAGGGGGTGGGGGGAGAAGAGCGAAAACGTGCGCGAGGGGACTGGGGAGGGGAATGAGAGCCTGCACGAAGACCATTGTTTTGTCGTTCAGTGGACGAGAAATGTGATTGGCTGGAAATGACAGATATCCTAATTATTCATTATTGCGCGTCATGGCACAGAACACATTTGTTTACGAAGAGTAGACTTGCTCCAAGTTTCGAGACGGGTTTGTTTGAGACGGGTTAAGTTTGTTTCAAGACAGGTTTATGTTTTGGTTTCAACAATAAATTGTTGTATGCGGGCGAGCGAGCGGGGGAGAGTCTGCATACAACAATTTATTGTTGAAACCAAAACATAAACCCGTCTTGAAACAAACTTAACCCGTCTCAAATAAACCCGTCTCGAAACAAACCTGTCTCGAAACAAACCCGTCTTGATTGAAACACCAAGAGGCAGACTTGGAGCAAGTCTACGAAGAGAGGTGTATTAATCTCAAGATTTGGGAAGAGTTTGATATTTCAGTCGCTGGCATTCTTCACACTGCATATGTTCTGGTCATCGTTATTTTAAAAAGTATCATTGCCGACGAGATATCAGAGCTCAAGTCAATGGGAATAACAGCGTGCTCTATTGGCGACTATATTGTCAACTGAGTATGGACGATATTTTCGGGCCTATGGATCTGTGGGCCTATGGATCTATGGATCTATGGATCTATGGATCTGTAGAGTATGTTACGGACGCGAGGTTTATCGAGGAGTTGAAAAACCTTATATTTTCAGTGAAAACTTGGCAGCGTGTGCAGATTATCCGTCAGTTTTTAAACGTTTGACTAGTATGTTCATCGACAAATAGAACTTTCTTCCTTGATGTTTTTGCGCCAGGAGAGCATTGCCGTGGAAATTTCCGAATAGGATTTGCTCTCTCTGGAGCGACGGCTTCAGCTACCTTTCTCTTCACTGCACAATGCATGAGATTTCGGGGTTTACATCGCGGGTTTGATCGCTATCGATAACGGTTTGTACGTCTCCACAAGATTTCTTAGTTTTATTTCGCACGGACTCCAAGCTACTTGACAAGATAATGGAGATGGATCTATAAAGACTTCTTGCACGAGCGGCAACAGTCGTTATTTCGTTTTGATATGTTTCAGATTTTTTTCGTGGATTTATATTTTCAAATTTTCTTTAGCGGTAAATTGCAAATGTAAACAAACACTGCTATTGGTTAATTTTGACAGCTATTGAAAATGTGATTACCGTGGGCGGATACGACAAAACAGTGACCTCCTGCCAACCTCGTTCCCAGGGTCTTATCTCCGCCCGCCCGCCCGCCCCCCCCCCCCCCCCGCGCGCTGCGAAAAGACCCTGGTCGGGGCTGGTCACGTGCTAGTTGACAAAACGTTAGAGTCAGGGAGGAGTCCTTCAAGCACAGTATCGATGTGTTTGCAATCTTCAATAGCAGCTATTCAAGTTATAAAGTGAAACCTAAGTAAGTTAAGTGTTTACAGGCAGTCTACTGTGGTATAAACGTTGTTGTAGCTGTGCTTCTAGTCGATAATATTTCACCTTCCACGACAAGATAAACTATGGACGACAGGCGACAACATTTGTAGTTCACCCCGTAATTATTGTAATGTCTCCCTCGGTGTCTCCGCTAAATGCGCTTATACATGTTAAAGAAAATGGAAGACGTTTTGTTTAGCGAGGTAAATAAACATTGCCGGCCCAGACTGAAATTAACATCGCGGCGAAACCTATTTCATTGTATTTACAGAGACATTAATATTGCCGCTGTTTCCAAAATTTCTGATCTGTCATTCTGAAAAAATGACAAAACGTTCTAACTAAATACCAAAATCAAACACATTACGCGTGACAAAGTAATACCGGTATATATATCCTAGGATCGTTCTGTGCTAGGATAAAAATAAATTATGATTGAAATAATCTAGCGCGAGCCTAAAACAACAAACAATCTTGATTTCCGCTCGAAGGGTGTTGGCATGGAATACCAGCTTTGTTTTTGAAATTTTGAGACTACCTCTTGAACTTTATCAATGACGATGCGGATTGTATGTCAGAAATTGTGGTCTTGAACGCGTATAAATTCTTATTTAAGTATGTGAGAATTGCCTCGACAAAAAATGTTTGTACTGTGATTCGCATCGCAAATTAGTTGAGGCATAACAACGCGAATTTGAACTCCCAGAACTATAACACTTCTTTGAAGAACTTAGTTATTTCGACATAACCACAGACGGCTTTTTAGTACTATAACTTGCAAGGTTGATATTTTGGCAGCGGAAAACGTCGATAATCAAAACTAACAAAACATAACATTGTAATCCTCGCAACAAAAGAAAAAGGCGAGCCCAATCGATCATGTCAAATACTTATTTTGCTCTTGTGACAACCAACACTTAATACGAAATTTGAAACGCGTCAAAAGAAAATCGAATGTAGAAAAAACACGCAGCACGAAACACCATGTGAGAACAACCCTCCTACCCTCCCTAACGACACTCGGTAAAAGTATCCCAGAATATGGGATACATGTGACCAGCCCCGACCAGGGTCTTTTCGCAGCGAGCGTGGGGGGCGGGCGGGGAGCGGAGATAAGGCCCTGGGAACGAGGTTGACCTCCTGCAGGCTCTCCCTCCCCTTCCCCTCGCGCGCGTTCTCGCTCTTATCCCTCTCCCCCGCCCCGCCCTTCGAGAGCCGCTACGCAGGCTAAATTAAAATCAACTGTTATTTCTAAAATAAACCATTATCGTAAGAGTTCGGGTTAGTATTAGGGTTAGGGTAAGGTTTTGGTTATGTTTTGAAATTTTGGGATTTTTATATGAAATATCAGCCCTTTAATTAGTTGATATTGTATATACTGTTGCACCTCTATTATTGGTGGTTCTCATATGCTGGCAACTCCTACCACTGACATGCCGTCGATGTTGACTCAATTGTGTAGGTATAACTGGATAACGGCAATATAATCACAAATCTATCCTATTTGTCTGTCTGTCTATTTATCTAGGTAAGCCGAATGAGATCTTCATTCTTTCTCGTTACAAAGAGGAAGTTGGAAAGGCCTATAATAGAATTACCCTGTACCTTGCCACGAAGGAGGACCTTTTGCTGGCAGAGGAAATGCTTGGTGCAAGGAAAAGGAAAGGTACCCCAACTATTGATGAATTAATTGCGATACAGGAAAGAGCATCTGGTGCCATACCAAATCACCCAATTAACAGCTTGTCTGCCACCATGACCACAACCAATATTGTGACTACCAGCCATTCTGCCACCACAACCAGTCAACCAAGTACCAGCCATTCTGCCACCACAACCAGTCAACCAAGTACCAGCCATTCTGCCACCACAACCAGTCAACCAAGTACCAGCCATTCTGCCACCACAACCAGTCAACCAAGTACCAGCCATTCTGCCACCACAACCAGTCAACCAAGTACCAGCCATTCTGCCACCACAACCAGTCAACCAAGTACCACTACAACATCCAATTGCGAAGGGGACAGGCTGAATACATTAAAAGATATCTTTCCTGGAACAAGTCAGACAGTACTACAACATGCAATCTTATGTACTGAAAGTTTAGAAGAAGCTGTCCAGTTGTTGATGATGTGCAGCGATACTCCAGTTTATGATTCCTACACAACTATTTGTGATGATGATTCTGGTAGTGATTTTAATTGCAATGACATTATTGTGATTGAAGAAGATAACCTGGCTGAAGCTGAAATCACCATGGTGACAAATAATGTTTTTTCCAGTGACACTAACTTGCAGAATATTTTGAGTCAGTGGGCTGGAGAAAAGCTTCAAAATGATCAATATCTACGAATGAAGGTTAGACGAAATAACATTTGGAATGATACATGCATGAAGATTGATGTATGTTCAGCAGAAGATCTCACCAAGAAGCTGAAAGTGCAGTTTGTTGGTGAGCCTGCAGTGGACCAAGGAGGCCCAAAACGTGAATTTTTCACATTAATAAACCGAGAAGCAACTACACGTCTTCTCTCAGGAAATAGTGGAATATTCCGTCATAATGTCCTTGCCCTTAATGATAAAGAATTCTTCAAGTTTGGTCAGCTTACAGCCTTAGGGCTTTTACAGGGCTCAAGTGGACCAAGGTGTTTCACACAAAGTGTATCAGATTACATTATTTATGGTAACACTGATTCTCTCTCACCAAGCATCAAAGAGATACCAGTGGATAAGGTTAAAGACAAAATGCAGCAGTTAGAAGCAATAGAAGACAAGGATGAATTTCGGCATATTGCATCATTTGAATGTGATTTTAGGTTTGATTGTGGATACTCAAAACCCATTATTAACCTGGAAGACAAAGAATTATTCTTGAAGTGCACATCCCTTCACTACACCATACTAGCCTCCCTGAAGGAACTTGAACAGTACATTGATGGTCTTAAGACATGTGATTTGCTCACATTAATCCGCCAACATCCAGCTGCATTCAAGCCAGTGTTCCAGTTTTCTAACACTCTCTCTGCTGAAGTCCTTGATGAAATGTTTCTTCCTCAACTGAGCCCTATGGGGAGTAACAAACGAGTACTGGAAGAGGCACTGGTATTCAACTTCAGTCAGCTATTAGAAGATATTGAAAAGGGCCATGTTAAAGAAGAAGTGGATGACCAGGAAGTAATAATTAAGCTTCAAGATATCTTGATGTTTGTTACAGGTGCTGAATGCATACCTGCTATTGGATTCAGTCCACAGCCTACAATCGAATTTCAACATGGGTTTGGAGCTAGCCGAAAGCTGTCAGCTAACACATGTGGTAATGTGTTGAAACTCCCAGTTTGTGAGAAAATGAGTAGTTACAAAGAATTTAAGGCAGAATTTATATTTTGTATGTTAAATTCACCTGGATTTGGAAATTTATGATACACACATTTATAACAAAAACATAAGAAGAAACTTGATAACTACTATAAATGTATCATATACAATACTGTATAGTTGATTGTGTAAGAGCAAGTTAGTTTAAATTGGTGTTACTGTTAAAAGTTTCTATTTGTGGAGTTTTTCCAATATTTAATTTATTACTATGGTGCAAATGTATAAAAATACAGGATATTTGCCTACATTGAGGGTTTGCAACTATGTTAATTGTCCTATAGATTAGGAGACACTCTACTTGATAATAGGGCCATTTGTGTGGGATGAACATGCATAGGATAGTGGTAGATATGCCATACACCTTAAGTTATTACAACAAAGATATTCAATTTAGTGAACTGTACATGTGTTCGAAGTTTCAACTTTCAAGCAATTTTGTTCAATTTTGTTCAAAGTCTGCACCCCAGATCAAATTATAAAAATAATATGGAAATTATATTTGTTTATATGGAAATTATACCATATTTTTATAATTTAGTCTGGGGTGCAGACTAAGTTGTACTGTGTAAATGAATTGTTCCCAGTGTAGTACAGCTTTACATGTACCGGTAGTTAAATTTGGGCAATACAAAGAATTTGGGGGTGCACTAAAAGGCCATCTGGACATGATTTGTCAAATTGTTCTTTACAATATTTATACAGTACTGTATATAGATATTATGATTATAATAAAGCACTCAGCTTACTAATTTATAGCAATTAGTCTTTGATATAGTTCCACACCTTCTCTCCAACTCTCAGGATGGTGCAGGTTCATAGCATCCATAACCTCAGTAAAGTACTCCTCATATTCATTAGCAACTGTGAGAGTAACATTGTTTTGCATTTCAATAATATCATCATGACTAATGACAACTTTAAAATCTTCAGTACCATAGGATTCAGGTATAAAGTACATCTGCTCTGGTATCCCAGCTTGTGTGGTGTGATGGGAGTATCTAATATAGTGGGTGTTCCATCTCTCTCTCACTTGGTCCAATTCCTTTTGAAGCAGCTTGTTGAAGCAGAACCAGAGACATTCTTTTTCTAGTTCGTTACTGACATCTAATTGTCCATCAAACATCATTCTTTTGAAAAAGTCCATCCACCAGTTGGACCATGATTTTCGTAACTGGGCCCACCAACTTTCAATCCTCTGGTTTGATGTGGATGCCCCATAGCGATGAGCTCTACCACCAGCTAATTCATCATTTCCATTTCTTCTAAAGTAGCACTGAATGGCTGCCATTACAGTGTTTTCAGTTCCTCTATCTGTTCTTAGAAGAACTGGGCATCCCTGGTTTACCTCAGCACAATGAAGAAAATATCCAGCTATTACAGCAGGATTATTGTTGGTCCTGCTGACTGATAACCATAGCACGCGTCGACTATATCCATCTATACAACCGTGTATGGGGAAACCATAAGGTTTCAGCTTATCATAGCCATCTGCATGCCAACAATAATTTGGCCCAGGATTACGATATTCCCGTCTTCGTAAACGATGTGATCTTCTCTGTTCAGTACCTGCAGCATCCAGCTCGCGAAGTAGGCGTTCCACCATTGACCTCGGCGTGTGTATACCATATTTGCTAACAACTGTTCTCCACATTGCCCGATACCCTAGCGAGGAGCCAGGCCCATCTAACTCTGCTTGAATACAACATCTTACTTCTTCTTCGTTAACGTCAAGAAGCCTTCGCTTTAAACCATAATTGTGGAGTCGATTTAGAAGAGTGCGATAAGAAATATTTACCTCGTGAAACTTAGACAAAAACCATAAAATATCGTTGTACTGGAATCCACGACGAAAATAATATCTTATCGCTTGGCTAGCACAAATGCAAAAATCCTGACTCTCGTGGCAGTGAAAGGGGCAACCGGGGGGGTTAAATGATAAGCGATAAAAATTTTGTCGGAGCCATAGTGAAACAAAATAATACATTTTTTGTAAAAAAAACAAAAACAAATTACGAAAGCTTGCTTGGTCACATTTATCCGTAAATACGCTGTTGAACACTTAGACAAAAACGATGTAGACAAAAAGGAAACTATTGTTAAAGGGATTTTAGTGCGGTGAGTATAAATATATTCTAGGTTTTTCTCTCTCGAAAACTAGTCTTTTTTAAAGTATCTTTCTTAGGGCTTCGTGCGTGAGAAAATGAATATAAAAGATAGCTTAAATTATCTTATCAATTACATTTTCCTGAGGAACAGAATGCACTGCTGGAAAGCCAGGAACCGATATTATTTTGTTATGATGGACGTTTCTTTTACTTGGTTTAAAGTTCGTATATTTGTTGTTTTGTTTTGTTTTTTGAATCTCTGTACACAATGGCCACTCGACAGTCGAGTTAAAAGCTTTGTTTCCTTCTGTACGTGATTGCCTAAAGACTAAAAAAGCCGACTTTGCTGACAAGGTATGACTGATACTTTTCGAATCATGTCTATTTCATTTTGCATTGCCGATTTTTTGTCGAGTTTCGTTCGTCTCTGACATTCGATCAGTTTACGAATTAGCAGTATGGCAGTGTGTTCTTTTTTCCGTTGTAGCTCGGCGTCTTCATATAATCTTGTGAATCAGAAATTATCGTTACCTGCAGATAGTTCACTGTGTCCTTCAGTTTTCAGTATGAATTTCTAGTGCCAAAAGTGGTGTAATGTTTGGGAATAGCATAATGGTTTCTTCGCCTTCGGCTGTGGTTTATACATCGCCTCACGATCGCCAGACTTTCGAACCGGCGAGGATTTTATGTCTATGACAATGACTATGAAATACAACGGATCAGTTATCGTGACATTAAAACAAGTTCCTTGAGGCATAGGTATGGTACTACATTGTTTTTCAAATTTTCAATATTGACATGTTTCTTTTTCCCTGGCAAATATGTGCCGGTTAGAGAAATCCAACATTTCACAAACATCAAGATTATGTTACTATTTTCACGTCATCTTTTGAAGTCGCTGCTAATCAGTGACCACAGCGTGGCCAAAGGGTTGGCAGTATTTTCAAAGCCATTTTATATGTTGTATTCATCTGCAGCAGTTCGGGCCAGACTTTAAATTAATATTTGCAAGTATAGATACGTTTCTTATTATGAAAACGTGAATAGTTTTCAAGAATGTTTTCCAAACCTTTTCAAAACAATTGACTGGCGACATAATATTTATATTTATATTTAGCGACTGTCGAGTGGCCATTGTGTACAGAGATTCAAAAAACAAAACAAAACAACAAATATACGAACTTTAAACCAAGTAAAAGAAACGTCCATCATAACAAAATAATATCGGTTCCTGGCTTTCCAGCAGTGCATTCTGTTCCTCAGGAAAATGTAATTGATAAGATAATTTAAGCTATCTTTTATATTCATTTTCTCACGCACGAAGCCCTAAGAAAGATACTTTAAAAAAGACTAGTTTTCGAGAGAGAAAAACCTAGAATATATTTATACTCACCGCACTAAAATCCCTTTAACAATAGTTTCCTTTTTGTCTACATCGTTTTTGTCTAAGTGTTCAACAGCGTATTTACGGATAAATGTGACCAAGCAAGCTTTCGTAATTTGTTTTTGTTTTTTTTTACAAAAAATGTATTATTTTGTTTCACTATGGCTCCGACAAAATTTTTATCGCTTATCATTTAACCCCCCCGGTTGCCCCTTTCACTGCCACGAGAGTCAGGATTTTTGCATTTGTGCTAGCCAATGAGCTTGCTATTTTAGATTTAAAGAAAGTGACCAGTAGCAGGCAATGGGCATCCCGCATCGGGACAGGCTAAAAGTTGGGCAAAATACTGCAAACTTTCGGTCTTTTCTAGTCTTTCCGGACCGTTTTGAAACATAGTAGTTTGTGACTATGTGGTAAAATTATTGGTTTTCAAAGTGTTGTTATTTTCGTGGTTGTTCTACTCGTTGTTTTCAAACTATTTGACTATTTGTTGAGGTGTTTAGTTGCCAACAGTGAATTTACTTGCCAACCTTGTCATTATTTATAACAAAGTTGTCGTCAGCATGTCGCGCGAAGTCGGCAATGAGGGGAGCGGGGCGAGTTTTGATCTCAATCGAATTTCGGCAGCAATAACAAGGTAAATACAGCTTTTATTACAAATTCAATACTTTAGTGAACCATATAAGCAATTAATCTTTACATTTGGGCTGCCTATGATTCAATTCAATAACTTTTATTCAATTCAATAAAGCCTGGTCGCTAATGCAATATCGTCCCAGGGTATTCGCTGTGATCGTCTCCGTGATCTTTCTCAACATCTAAGCGAAGCATCCTCGATAATTTCGACTCTTATTCAGTCACCAATACCTTCGGGTTCTCCTCCTGCTGTTAGTCAGCCTTCCACTGTACCTTCATCTTCAGGACGTACAAATGTTGTCACTGGCGTTGGATCAGCGCTCAGTCGTGCTCGTTCAATGATTTCACATTCCCAGACTAATGGCAGCTTTGCACGACTTAATCAGCGGGAGCGGTTGCGAGCGACTTCAAACAGGTTAACCAATAGTCGCCCACCAGAGAAAAAAAAAAAAGAAGAAGAAATAAAAGTGTTCGAGTTCGTTGTTATGGATATTAGAGAAACTGAAGATACACCTTGGTCGATCTCAGAAGACAAGGTCATTCTTCGAGGCTTAATTGAGATTAAGCAAAGTTATAAAGAAGTAGAGATTCGACGAGAGATTGGCAAAGCCACGAGAATGAAATACAGCACAGTAACTGATTCTGACTTTGTATTTTTACGTGCAACTCGAAGAAAGTTGTCAAAGCCTGTCAATAGTGGAGCATTCGATTACAAACAGCTGAAGCTTATGGCCGGTCAAGGTTCTGTCTACCTGAAGTTACAAGACTGGGTCTACTGTTTGCTTATGGATGGCAACAGTGACGATGATGATGATGGTAATGGTGAAGTATTATTTCCTTCTGTGTTGTAAGCTTATATATGTGTGTTGGATTTAAATTATTAAAGATAATCTGGTTTTGACTAGGCTTTTTTGGCAAGTGTTAAGTAAAAGGCTTACTGTTATGACAACCAAAATGACTGAAAATTGTACAACTTCCAGTTATAATCAAATACAATATTAAGTGGTTATATTTTATCTTAATGCACTGCTTTGGATCTATTCATCTCTAAATTAATGTTCCCTTGTTCTTATTTTGGTTTTTGTTACCAGAGTTGATGCACTCAGCATTTAATGAAAGTGACGCTCATTCAACATCACAAAATGGACCAACTAGTAGTGAAACACTGGAATCCACCTCAACATCTATTGTCTCATCAGTAAATGCTCAGACAACCTTTGTACCAGAAGTTCATTGTCCAAGTCAACATGACCTAACTAGCCCAGGAACTGTGCCTGAAGTAGTTATTATTGATGAAGGAGATGACTTGAAAGCTATTGATGATTTGGCAGAGCAGATTGTTACATTTTGCAAAGAACATGATATTATTAATCCTGTGGAGATACTTCGCCACTTTCAGAAAATAATGGTATATGGAAGACCACTTCGAGTAGAAAATGTTTGTCAAGTTCTAGAGGGGGTCACTAATTTCATCTTAGTGGACAGATTAAATATTATGGAGACAGCATTTGATGAAATAAAATCCTTGACAGATTTACGTAAAACTCTTGAGGTGCAGTTCTATGGTGAGGTAGGAATTCTCTACGATGCCAATGCCTGCAGTAACATTTTAACAGGGTCAAGCTACTGTGGGGTGGGGGTAGATACCATATACATGTATATAATACTCTCCAAAAGTCTTGTTATTTCCCAGAGGCGTAGGAACGGATTTAAATTTGGGGGGCTGAAGTTGACAAGCAGGCAATCAGTGACTGCATTTTAAGGGTGGTGCAGGGGTCCCCCACGGAAAATTTTGAAATGTAGAAGCTCGGAAAGACAATTTACAGCAATTTGAGCAAACTTCAAATAGTTCAAGCATAGTTCAAATGAATCCAAGATTACCTGCTACCTCTTACCATGTGGCACCATTTGTTGTGCCTAGTACTGACAGAAGGGTCTCAGGGTTGGCTAACACTTCAGGCATTTCAGGCTACACCCGTTTGTAAAATCTTGTGTAGATGAAGCCTGTAGGTAGATTACCTTAAGTAGCTTCTCTCTTAGCCTGTATAATCGTACTAATACAATAGGAAAAACATTAAATTTAGCAACCCTTGTCCTGACTTTTGGGGAGCTCAGCCCCCCATTTAAAATTGGGGGGGGGGGGCTGAAGCAGCCAGCCCCCCCCCCCCCCCCCCCCGGTTCCTACGCCTATGTTATTTCCTTATTAACATAGCTAAACACAGCCATAACATAGCAGCCATACAGTATTCTATTAAAATATACTACTTTAATTTGTCAATGTCTTATCCTTTTATGTTAGGAAGCTGAAGACTATGGAGGACCTCGCAAAGAATTTTTTTCTGTGATCCTCAGAGAGGTTTACAGTAAATATTTTGAACATAGTCTGAAGGACCATTTAGCTGAAGATTATTGCACAATTGGAATTATATTAGGTTAGTCTAATGCAATTTCAACTACATGTACTATAAAGTAAATAAGCACTCATCTTGTATTAATTCAGTTTGGGTTCTTACATAGAAAAATGAAATAAAATTGGAGTGCTTCAAAGCTATGCAGATATTTAAAAAAAAATTGACGTTATATACCCATTTAACTTTCCTACAGAATTCACACATTACATGTACTTTGTACAGTATAACAATAAATTTAAAAATACAATGAATGTACATGTATGGGGCTTTTATTTTACAGGGCTAAGTATTTTGCAAGATGGAAACATGCCACGTTTTCTGAGCGAAGATTATCTTACAGAAATCTTCGCAGTTAGTGCAAACGATTCAAATCCACCACAAACTTGCCTGGACTATTTGAGGTTAGGATTTAAGAAGGTTGGCATATATCAGGTAATGTTATTTTGCTTATCAATAATTCCATTAGATCTAGAAAACCATAACCCTTTCACCAACTGGATAATAGCATGAATAAATTAACTTTTTCTTCTCAAAAAATTAAAATAGAAGAATGTAAGTGGCTGATTACATGACTATGAGCCGGGCTAGCCTGGCTGACTCGTTTGATTAGGATCTTACTGTGGCTTTAAATCTTGCATAAAATAAATGTTCAAAGAAACATTGGTTAAGTTTAGATGCAAAAGCATCATTAAAGTGCCTATGAAATTAATTTTTTATTGCTTCATTTGAAAGAGCATCAAAAAGTAGGACGAGATGCAGTTTACCATTCCTTGATATATTTTCTAGTTCCAGAGTTATAAAGATTTAAAGATGTCAAAATCAAGTGAAAATATGGCACAAACAAATTGCTGATTCAGCACTATAAATTATGACATATGGTTTGCATGTTAGATTGGTGAATGTTTAAATAAACTATAGCTCAGGTACTATGTGTCAGAATCAAATGAACCTTTGCACACAGATAGTGCAAGATGAAACAGTTGAAAATGTCACTAATTTTGTTGTCAAGGTAACACTGTTTGTTGTAACACTGTTTGTTGTCAAGGTACCCAGGATCCTTGCACAGATTTTATAAAACACCTTCATACTCTGGCTTGATAAGGATAAAATAATATCAGACGTGTGTGTGTCATACCTATGCATGCCTAAAATACATTTATACTATAATAATTTGAAAATTATATGTGCAAGGGGCCTGGGTACAACAGTGTTACCTTGACAACAAAATTAGTGACATCAACTGTGTTTCATTTTGCACTATCTGTGTGCAAAGGTTAATTTGATTCTGACACATAGTAACTGAGCTATAGTTCATTTAAACATTCACCAAACTAACATGCAAACCATATGACGTCATAATTAGTGCTGAATCAGCAATTTGTTTATGCCATATTTTCCCTTGATTTTGACATCTTTAAATCTTTATAACTCTGGAACTAGAAAAGATATCAAGGAATGGTAAACTGCATATTGTACTACTTTTTGATGCTCTTTCAAATGAAGCAATAAAAATTTAATTTCATAGGCACTTTAAGTTGATTCAAATCTATTTACTACATGGACAAGCTAACATATAAGTATTTATAGCTATAGCACTATTTTCATTCTTTGCAGGTTGGATCTCAGTTGCCAGTATTTCAGCATTTACTAAGGCCTGCCCCAAAGAATTTAACATTTAAGTCAATTGTCCAACTACTAAAGCCAGAATTTAGTGCTGAAGGCTCAAATAGTAGAATACATGAGAATGCTGTTTACACCAAATTTCAGAAATATCTTAGAGAAGTAGCAAGTAAGCCCAAGTTGATTATTTAAATAGGAATTTGTGGATGCTGACCCTATTAAATCTTTTTTGTTAATTAATTTGCAGGTGGTCGAAGGGTTGGTCTTTCCTTAGGCAATATTTTACAATTTGCAACTGGTGCAGATGAGGAGCCAATACTTGGCTTTGGAACAGGACCATTGTTAACATTTCATGAAGTTGAACAGTCCTTCCTACCAACAGCAAACACTTGTGTTTGTTGTCTAAAGTTACCAAGGCCATCACTGGAGAAGCCACTCCCTGATAATGAAGAACTGTTTTCTTTATATGACTTAGCTTTCTTAAATGCTTACTTTGGAAATAGATGACTTTTTCATACTATACAGTGCACCCAGATATAGTAGAACCTGAGTTTTGCAACCCCATGTTTTGCAACCACCTGCTTTTTCTGACATGTACGATTTTTAGTTAAAATGTACCTGTAATGAACGACCACCTGTCAAACGTGACCACTGACCGCTTTTTCGCGTCCCAAATACAACGACCGCTTTTAGCGTCCCAAACACAACCAGCGACCGCTTTTTAGCATCCAAAACGCGAAATTTACATATTAATAGCGACCATTTCAAATTAAAACTGCCAAAATTTGAGCGGGTTGCGAGACACAAGTGTTTGTTTTCACATAAACGCACCCAAGAACAAAGCGGTAATTATTGTAAATAAAATATCTTCGGTATACATATAGCGCAGCAATCCAGTCCATTTAAACTGTGCCTTTATTTCAGCCGAAAATGTTTTGAAAGTTTTTCCGAACTTTTTCTGACTTTCTTTATTAACAAATATTGTATTTGTTTTAAATTATAACAAAGCCATATATGTACATAATTTAGTTGTAAACATAATAGCGTCTAACATGGCTACCATGACGTCACATCACTAACTGCCATTTACACTGTACGACAACAGGGGTGGTCGTAAACTCAGGCTCTGCTGTACATCTTATGTTATATTTTTGGCCAGTTTAACATTTAAGTCTCTTGATTATGTTTTGATTTTGTAATAATAGTTTGTAAAAAACATCAGTTTCCTACTATTTCATCTATTTTAAAATATAGTGATTTTAATACATGTTATCATTAATCCCACTTGCAAAATGGTTAAGGACATACTGTAGCATGTTGCTCACTTACTTTTACATTGTTATAATTTCAAGTGTAAAGTTACATTTGATAGAGTTATAGTTGGTTGCTGTAATGACAATTTTACACAAATTGATTTTACTGTTTTTATGAAAATAACAACCATGTTAAGTTCCAAGGAATTCTGACATAAGAGATATTAAAGGAAAAATTATCTAAATAAATATACAACTACGTTTGTGGTTTATTATTGTGTTGCCCATTAAATGTTATGTGATCTAAAGCAGACTCTCGTCTGAAGCAATTAGGTTTTCTATCAAGTGCAGGACTTCAACATAAACGTCAATTCCCATTTGCGTTGATGGTCTTAAGGGGTCTATTTCTTCCAAGGCTGCCGTTGTAAGTTCACTCGGATGGTCGAAATTAATCGCTTGAACAACTACATTATTATTGGTTTCTTCAAATGGTGAAGGTCCGTCAGGATCATAGGCAGCCATAATGTTGTGGATCATCGGGATTTTCGTCCAACCTTTCATGTGCCAAAGGGTTGTCTTCGTTCATCATGCCATTTAACCACATTTGATTGGGGGACCAACTGTTTGCTGTCCGAATACCATGGTTGTTAAAAGCTTCTTTGAACTCGTTAAGTGCTTGGTTGATCCTTGGCAAGAAGACATGGTGCAGTGAAAACATGTGTGCTGGGTTATCCAGGTAAAAAATGCCGGCATCCTCCATTGCATAAAACACGTAGTAAAAATAGTGAAGAACACAACGGAACACATCACGCCAGAGTCGTTCAATTCGTTGGTTATGGGTAGAGGAGCCAGCTATAAAGCTTCCTCTACCCTCCCCTCTTGCCTCCACCATAGCATCGCACACAAGGACATTTTCCACCCCTTTATCTACACGAATGCGTGAAGGCCACAGTCCCCTATCTTTTTCAATAGCATTTAAAAACAGCGAGAGAACTGTTTCTGATAGGTTGTTGGGGCTGCATTGGAGAAATATGATCCTTCTTGAAAAACCATCAATGCAGCCATGAACAACCAAGCTCCAACGTATTAGAGAATGGTGCCCATCCAAATGCCACAGTGAATTTGGCCAAGGTACATGGTACTTTCTTCGCTGGACCAGCATTCCCCATCTGCTAAGTGCGTTTTCTGGATTAAGTCTTGACATGCATTCTCGAACTCTGCTCCTTTGAACTCGTACGCCAACGGAGCGTAAGTAACCAACAATATATGCCTGCCCTGATGCTGTTCCATGGCGATTCGTGTAATCTGTAATAATTGTATCCAGTTCACTATCCGACATTAAATTAAACTCGCTCATAGATTGCAGCCCGAGTGAGAGAGTTAGGGGCCCTAACTCTCTCACTCGTCTGTACACCGTCCATCTAGATACGCCCAACATGTCTGCAATTTTTGTCCAAGAGAACCCATAACCTCGAAGGTCTTCTATCATTTCGGAAGGAATTTCAAACGATGGTCTTCCAGACTCGCCAGTGCGGTTGGTAGTGCATTGAACTCGGGTGGTAGTTGTTGGCCGTGCTAGTAGGTCCAAGTGATGTTGCTGTAAGCAAATCAGAACATCAGAAAACGCCTTTGCTAGAGAATTCCAATTAACTTGATCGTCACTGGGTATTTCCGACACTGATCTCAAGAAGCTAACCGTTTGATCCACAGCTATTATTTGCGTCTGTATAGCATTTAGATTGGTACAATCAGTCTCCCATAAATATTCTGCCCTATCCAGAACTAAAGAGAGGAAGTTTGCCAATTCTTCTTCGAAATTAATATCTAAACGTGTGGTTTGTTCTTCAGAATCCATGTTTCCTTACGATCAACAATCGTACCCTAAACTGCGTACTTTAGACAAGACAGTGACAGCTCAAAATATAAAAGTAAAGCAAAACCACAAACGCACCAAAAATGGCGGGAATAATTTCCTCAGCAACCTTGCCTTTTTGAATTAAAAAGGCTGTAAAATGAGTTGGTCATAACATACAGGTCATTCATTCAATCAAACTAAATCAATTGAAATTTATTGAATTGAATAAAAGTTATTGAATTGAGTGAAATTTATTGAATTGAATAAAAGTTATTGAATTGAATAAAATTTATTGAATTGAATAAAAGTTATTGAATTGAATAAAATTTATTGAATTGAATAAAAGTTATTGAATTGAATGAAATTTATTGAATTGAATAAAAGTTATTGAATTGAATGAGTTATTGAATTGAATGAAATTTATTGAATTGAATAAAAGTTATTGAATTGAATGAGTTATTGAATTGAATGAAATTTATTGAATTGAATAAAAGTTATTGAATTGAATGAAATTTATTGAATTGAATAAAAGTTATTGAATTGAATGAGTTATTGAATTGAATGAAATTTATTGAATTGAATAAAAGTTATTGAATTGAATGAAATTTATTGAATTGAATGAGTTATTGAATTGAAAAAACAGGTTTTGAATATTGCTACAATCGGCTTGCCATATAGAACACAACATTTATGAAAGTGAAAGCCAAGTACAGAGCCGTAAAAAAGCGGGAAATTATTTAAGATCGGCCCAGTCCCCACATTCCTGTTGTGTTGTGAATTTGGTAGTGTTTTGTGAATTTGGTATTGTTTTGTGAAGTTGGTATTGTTTTGTGAATTTGGTAGTGTTTTGTGAATTTGGTATTGTTTTGTGAAGTTGGTATTGTTTTGTGAATTTGGTAGTGTTTTGTGAATTTGGTAGTGTTTTGTGAATTTGGTAGTGTTTTGTGAATTTGGTAGTGTTTTGTGAATTTGGTATTGTTTTGTGAAGTTGGTATTGTTTTGTGAATTTGGTAGTGTTTTGTGAATTTGGTAGTGTTTTGTGAATTTGGTAGTGTTTTGTGAATTTGGTAGTGTTTTGTGAATTTGGTATTGTTTTGTGAATTTGGTGGTGTTTTGTGAATTTGGTAGTGTTTTGTGAATTTGGTAGTGTTTTGGGAATTCTTTTGTTAGTGTTTTGAACATATTTGTTAATGTTTTGTGCATTTGTTTGTGTTTCATATATTTGTTAGTGTTTTGCACATATGGGCCACCGTATGAATGGCTTGGTGGGAAGTGCCACCATGATGAACTAACAGAAGAGGAAAGAAAACTTCCCTGGTTTGACAGAAGGGACAAAGATTATGAAGCCTTGCAGAAAATCATTCTGGAGCCAAAAGTGCTTGCGAGTCTTGCATACTATACACGTTTCAGGTAAAACAATCCAGACTACTCATACATGTACATCATGTATTGTCTTTATTTGCTTTGAGAAAGAAAGGGTAATTAATCTATGTAAGATTCAAAATTACTTGTCTAATATTTATATTAATTTATCCTTTTTAGACACACAGGTGCCCTAGAACGAGCAAACAGCATGTCATTGATGTACGCAACGAAAAGGTGTTCATTCATGTAAGCATTTGAGTTTACAAATTGAAATAAAAGTGTCAAATAAATATCAGTAAACGGAAGGCTTGCAAGGCCAATGTTTACCTTGTAAATACTGTCATATGGTTGGTCAGGTCAGAAACAAAATTTATATTCCAATTTGTCACACATTTTGACATAAGGATTCGAGGCCAATGTGTCTCGTGGCGAAGCGTTGCATGCACGTACTCCCGTCGGACTGCTTGTAAATTCGTACGGCGAATTTCATTTCCGGAGCATCGTGGTTCAGCATACGAATTCTGATGACGTTTTTTGGTGGGGTGGCTAACGAGGCGAGCGGCCCGGTGGATGGTGCAGTGATCTCGGCAGAATCGCCGTCGTAGAAATGAATGGAGCTTTTTTCAAGGGGAACAAGATGCTCGGCTACTATCGGATTGCTTTCGATCATCCACGAGCTCGGCAGGGGATCTTGCAATTTCCTTTCTTTTAGAAACTGTTGCATGTATTTTTGGGTGGTTCCCTGGACGTGTGTCGGAATTCCGGTGGAGATTGCCGGTGGGCTAAATGGTGGAGTTGACATTGCAAAATAAAAGGCTCTTTGAAGAGAGGAAACGCTCCGCCCTGAGTATTTGCTCTTCAGCGTTTGCGCACACGGTTCGAGCTCGTTGCAGTGCTTCGGCCTATCAGCAATAATCGGTACAGGTGAGTTGGCGTCGACCTCTTTATCCTCCTCTACGAGATCGTGATATCTACGCAGAATTATGTTTAAGAAATAGCTTGCGTACTGCATGAAATTCATAAATACGAACATGCATACATGATTCTGAGATCAGACGATTCGATCTATGTATGCATGCGTTAGCATTTATGAAAATAATTATAAAAACATTTGTGGAAACACGATGTAGATAAATTTTATTAGCTGAGCTTTCGTCTCGTAGGACTCGAGACTTCATCAGAGAAAACTAAATAAGTGTTGTTCCGATGAAGTCTCGAGTTTGCTCTGATGAAGTCTCGAGTCCTACGAGACGAAAGCTTAGCTAATAAAATTTATCTACCATGCAATCCTTCAATAATTTAATTTATGAAAATGTTTACAACTTATTAAAGTGCCTATACAGCCCTTTTGTTTTTTAGTTACCTGTATAGAGGATCAAAAAATAGCTGCTAAGTTATTTTACAGTTTTTGATTTGGACTTTTCGTTTAAAAGATATTTTGCATCCAAATTAAGAAACGTAAGCAAATTCCGATAAAAAACCGAAAACGTATTTCTGCCAATTCTGGAGACTGGGAACTAGGTTGTGACGTCATTTAAGAGATGCCAGCTTCGTAAACAATCGAGTGCGTATCCCAGATTATACCATAAAATTTATCGTTTATGTTGAACTATTCAATCATGCCAGACAGATACGCAGTGTATGGATGTTCTAATGAAGCGAGTTTGAAAGAACAATATCTGTCCATTGTATTCCTTACTTAAACTATACCTTACTTTAACGATTCCTTACTTGGACGATACGCGGACAGTAAATATGAATATCGCATAGAGAAGTTGCAGTGTGTTTAATAAAGTGTTTAAGTTCCCAAAGGCAAAACACACATTCGTCTCTTAAATGACGTCACAGTGTGGCTCGTTCCAGGCCTTTCTAATTAGCGGCTTTTTTATATAAATAGCAATGTTTAAAGAGTGATATCTTCTAAACGAAAAGTCCAAATCTAAAACTATAAATTAACTTATCAGCTATTTTTCATCCTTTATACAGATAACTGAAAAAACGAAAGGGCATTTTAAGTATTTTGAACTCGTGGTCGGCTTCATTTTTCACGTTGTTTTTAGCCCGCGACAGTGCAAAGTACCGTATTTTCAAAACATCTGCAGAACATCGACAAAAAGGCCAAAATCAATAATATTTTGATGCTTATTTACTTCATGTAGAATCTGTTTCAAATATTCGTAGAAACTTCACTTTTAATAAAGTAAATACGGTGATTATTGTGTCGCGATGCGTCATCAACGGAAAACGGTGCCGAAAATATTGGCGACTTATCCACAATTCGTAGAGCGCATAAGCGTTGTAGAGCGCATAAACGTTGTACTGAAAATAGAGCTTTCAGAAACTAGATTTAGTAGAAATAACGTTTTTGAATCTACTCTATGGAAAACAATGCTTTATGGGAAAGCGTATAGCCGCCATATTTTTGGTACCGTCAATTGTATCATGACATTTTTATGAACAAGTTGGCGAAAGATAGATATGGAAAATAATGAAGCCAAAATACTTTCGAATAAACCAACTTTCAAATCAAATGCTAAACTAGTGACCAAACACAAGGCAGGGCCGTAACAAGAGAAAGTCAATTGGGGTGGTGGGGGGAGGAATTTTTCGAGTTAGAATTTCTGAAATAGGATTTCCTGACTCCTGAGAGTAATTTCCAGCAAGTTTAAACTAATCTAAACTGGTACGAAATCGCCAGAGCAAATTATTTCCCACGTTCCCCCCTGCTACGGCCATGCAAGGATTACTGTGATATTTAAAGGGATATGGGAATATAAATTGACTTTGTCTCATTTGAAAGAACTCGTGAAATGGTATAACAAGACCTTTTACAATTTTCTCGTATCTTTTTTGGTTTTCGAAATAATTTGACGAAAGACAGCGTGCTGTCCGCCATTTTGGAATTATTTTGGAATTATTACTTGGAATTATATGTTGCGCTATTTCCATTTTCAATTGTCCCACAACATTTTAAAAAGCCTTCCGCGGAAATTCAGTCACCTATGAAGTAGTTTCATCAGGTTTACCCTGCTTGTGACGTCACCAATTTCCTAGTTAATTAGGTCAAATATTACAACAAGATGGCGGATTGCAGACTGTCTTTTGCCATAATTTATCTGAAATATTTCAAAAACAGAAACATTGTAAAAGGTCTTCTTATACCATTTTACGCGTTCTTTCAAATGAAACAAACTTAATTTATATTGCCATATCCCTTTAAGGAAACATTCGGACCAAGACCTCTATTTGTACGGTAACACTATATTTTAAGTATTAAAGTACCTATAACGTCTGTGGGGATTTAACATATTTGCAATCTATGGATTCTCCTAAGATAAATTGTAATATATCTTGTCAGCTGAAAATGTCATCTTCGTAGACTTTTTTGCTGTTAAAGTTGACGGAAATGACGTCAAATCGGTCATCTGTAAAGAGTTTTTCATGTGACAAATTCCCGATTTGACGTCATTTCCGTCAACTTTAGCAGCAAAAAAGTCTATGAAGATGGCATTTTCCGCTGACAAGATATATTACAATTTATCTCAGGATAATCTATAGATTACAAATATGTTAAATTCCCACAGACGTTATAGGCACTTTAAAGTAATTATATTATGCAGCTGAAACCATTTCCGTTTCACTTTCTAAACCTTGTAAATTTCATTTAACAACTTGAAACAGTGTTGCGTGCAAGGCAATTATTTTTTCGCGAAATTACGACAAGCAAAGCGATGTCCGCGTCAATTGCATCATGAAATTTTCACCAACAAGATTTAAAAACCAATTTAGCCACTGCACGCAGCAACGTTGTTATAAATGAACTGTTGCAAATATTGCAAAAAGATGCGAGCGTCTGTTTGCGATTTTCGCAGCCTCCCCATTGGTACGTAGGGGATCGGTCATTATTTATGGAGGGGAGTGGGGTAAATAATTGACTTGAAAGATAAAAACCCAGAAAATAACTTTTATTCTTTGTGACCTCCCTCACAAAAGTGCCTTACTTTTCAACCCCCTTTAAAGTGCTTATAAACCCAAAATGCGTTTTTGGTTATTTGGATAGAGCATAAAAAGTTAGTGAATAAGTTCTGGATTAGTTTTTGCGTTAAAAGTTTCGGAGATATAACGGCTCAAACATGCAAATTGTGCCATTTTTTTGAAAAAAGTAGCGGCACCAAAATAACACACAGGGACCTGGATCCGAGGAACCGAGGAGAAGACAGCTATCTTGAGAGTTTTTATTGAAAAGTGCCCAAACGATGTGTCTTTACGATGTTACCTTGTCTACTCGAATTGTAATATATTTTTATAAGTATTGAAACATAACACGTTCCTCGGATCCAGTCTCCCGGCCTGCGCTACTTTTTTTCACAAATTGTGACTTTGAGCCCTTATATCTCCGAAACTAAAAGTTTAACGCAAAAACTAATCTAGAACTTATTAACTAACTTTTTATGCTCTATCCGAATCACCAAAATATAACACTTTAAGGGATTAAAAAAACATGACCCCACCCACCTCCATAAATAATGAACAAGAAATTGAAAACCAACCTTTTATATTTTTGATCAAAAGATAATACGTCTTTGCAGGATTCGCAACCGCATCGCTCGAGTGCTTGAATGTATTCCTGGTACTGCATGCGTCGTAGTGAAGTCTCCATCTCCTCCATTGTCCATTGCACGTTCGTGTGGTTGGAGTGCTGGAATGCGTCTTGGACCAACAGACCAACGAGGTGCTGTGTGCAGTTCTTGACGCCGTTCGACATGCCATCCAGTGTCAAAATCTGTTGTAGCGTATTGTCGTCGTTGCCGTTGCCTCGACGGTTGGAAAGCACTTCGCACCAAATGGTCGACATCGCATCTACAATTCGCCGATCCAGCTTTTCCCACAGGTCCATTTCTCGCCAAAAGTACTCCAATTCTGTTATACAGTACCATTTTCTACCTTAATGTACATGTAAATTATATGCTATAAATACTGTATAATATTATACACACAGTAAAATGTTCAAAACCCACAGGGGCGGCGGCAGCTAATTTCAGTTGGGGAGGGGACAGCTAGCAGGTGGGGCATGCTTCCTCGGAAAATTTTGAAATCTACAGTCTCTGAAATGACATTTCCTACATTTTGGGAGAGATTTCTCAAAATTCTGTTAAAGGTTATAAAACGCAATATAAAATACTCGCTTTTTAAAACATTGAATACACTGGTTATTTTGGTTAAGTTTCACGCAATACAAATAACGTTTTCCCAAAAACGTTTTAAATACAAATAACGTTTTACTGAAAAATGTGTTAAAAAAGGAAAAAAGTGGTACGGCTTAATAACATATTTGATCAAATAATAATAATTCAAATAATGAAATTAATTTAGTTTTTTTTAAATTTATTAACTTTGCCAAGAGATTACAATAAATGAAAGAAAAAAATAAAGACATGACAGAAACATTACATATATTACAATAAAGGTGCTGTGGGCCAATTCTGTCAAATTATTGACAGAATTGTGAAAAAGTAAAGTGAACATTTAAACCAACTGTAATTTTTAACTGTTATTGATAGCTGGTCCTTGTCTATAGTCTTTGCTTCATATTATATTTGCATAATGATTAAACGTAGGCAGACTCAAAAGCAGAATTTCAACTTCCACAAAGCTATAGCCTCGTGCCCAGACTTTCCGCAAATCACAAAAGGATGCGGAAAGCCTGGTACAGAATATGGCCAGGAACCTGGCAGGTGTTTGATTACTATAATGGCTGCAAACTGCTACGCGTACTCAGTTTGATGATGTACACGTCGTGTGAATCACCAGCACCGTTTTTTCTTGGGGCGGAGCCTCCCCCAACTCAGATATTGGGGGGGGGGGGGGGGGGGTGGGGCGATTGCTGCCGCCCCTGACCCAGAAAGCGAAATCATTGAAAGTAGCAGCATATTAATATTAAATGATAATAAAATGTAACCCTATGCCTAATACTACTGTAATCCTAACTCTTACAATAATGCTTTATTTTAGAAATAACAGCTGATTTTAATTTCGGATTTAACTACAGATATTATAATTTTACGGGATTTATATGAAACTTCACCCGCAATTCTTACCTCTTTGCGACTAAATATTTCACCACTAACATGTAGATAATCAAGAATTGGTTTCATCGTTGGTAATGTTCTTACCTAGATTTAATACAGAGATAAAATAAGGAGACCAAAGTTCTTTAACAAAGGTTGCAAAGAGAAAAACTAACAAAGATTAAAATTAAACTATGAAATTAAACTATAAAACTAGCAGTTAATATCGTAAGGGAAGTGCTACCCCTGTGGAGTTTCCCGAGAAAACAAGAAAATATCAGGGTTTTTTTGTGGCTGAATTAAACTATAAAATTAAACTATACAACTTTTATATAAAATATTTACTGTATTAATAAAACTAATTTAGCTAACTGAAATGCTAAGAAGATTCAAGAGTTATGATATTGATATTTATATGATGGTACCGGTACAATAAATCATATGCATAGCACAGTACAATAAATCATAGGCATAACACAGTACATTAACGTATAGAAACAAGACGCCCGCATGAATGAAAATACATGGCTGCACAAGATATCACTGGAAAACCAGCAAACAATAACAAACACTTCACCGATTGGAGTTGATCTGGATTGGATTTGGTCTGGGTGTCAGATACGAGATGTTCATTTGTATTAAGCATCTGCATTCATATATAATATATGAACAATCAATACGTAGCTATAGGTCAACAGTGTATTAAATTCATTTTGCCAACTCAACAATGTTCAATCAAAACCAAAGCTACAGTATGTGTCTAAGTGAATAGACTACAGATAATAAAATGTATACCGGTATATTATATACATTCATTTACCCTGTACGCTGTACCAAGCCAATAATTATATTAAATAACATACATATATTATATATATTTGATGAAATTATAATGAAAACAAGAGTTTCTGACTTTGAGTCATTAACTAACTGGGAACTTTTTGCATTGTGAAACAGAGTTGTTTGATGATTTATTAGGCAAAATCTGTGACTGTGCATGGACACTTAATAACTACAAACTATAAACTGTTGAATCGCATAACGGTTAATGATCCCATCAACTTTATTTTGCATGATATTTGCAACAACACAATAAACAATACAAGCAAAAATAAAACAAATGACAAATATTACAGTTAATACCAGTACTACCTCAATATATTTAACGTATTTCAATCAATGATTTCAATACAGCATTCATATGACCGAGCAGTAACATCATGCGAGCCAGCGAGCCATCAAATTTTCAATGCGAGCCACTAGTTTTCAGTGCGAGTCATCGAGTTTTAAATGCGAGCCACCAAGTTTTCAGTGCATGTCCACCGTGCGCTGCAATATGATACACATTTTAGCCACTCTGCAGAGGCTAAATGTGCTTATTATTCTAATCCCTGTTCCCATAGTTCTGACATTTACATATACAGGACATCATTGTGGTTCCACTAACAAAAGGTCCGCTATGCGTACACGTATCTGCGCCAAAGCCAGCACTGTGGGAATCTTGTCAAATTCTGTGGGAATCTTTTTCAAGATCTTGTCAAGATTTTTGTCTTCCAAAGAGGTTGAATGCATGTGGCCTTTGAAGGCGGTCGCTGTGCTCAACGAGTTGAAAACCCTTATGCCAGACGATTTTACTCTGTCTGACACCAGACGGTTAATTTACTTCGATTACTCGTTGTTTTTGTCTTCCGAAGAGGTGGAATCAGTCTTTTTCTTTTGAGGCGTGCAATCACACGCACATGCGTCCACACGCACAAAAGGATTATTGCATGCGATCAATCGCACGCATGGCGTTATTTGTGGTATCGTGGGATTATGCTGACAAGAACTATGGTGTGGAAGAAATCCAAAAGTTTGCCACTTATTTTAATAAAATGCTTTCTGTAGCAGGTTTTGATTCAGACAAACTTTTGCCTGAGTGAAAAGCCTTCATGTTTTTTGTCAGTATGCATTTGAAGGCTTTGGATGCCAGCACGCTGTGGCGCCGAGTGCTTACAAGAGAAGCGAATTTCCAAACTTATGTCAGTGTCTCTGTGCAGAAATTGTTGTGTCCATCAGTGGTTCAAATTCTTCTGTTGAGCAGGCCTTCAGTATTCTCACTATAATTCTATCCGATCAAAGACTTTGAATGGGACATGCAAGAATGGAGATGCTGTTAAATATCTCGGTAAACGACAGCAACTGGAAACGGAAGAACGAAATGAGATTGTTGACAGAGCTGTCGAGATGTATCTAGAGAAGAGATGGAAACTAAAACGAGTACTGTAACTGACCTGGTGGATGGAGAACCATTGACAAAAATAGCAAGGATTACTAATGAACGTGTCAAGATGATAGTGAATCAGTGCAAGCGAAGATGATATGGTCGTTTTTTACCGATTCGGCATGAACATTATCTTTGGCGAATGGTTGTATTTAATGTGGTTTGATTTTGGATAATATTTGAGAAACACATTATAAAAATGCTGAACTTTACCAATTTACTTTATATTAAAAACAACGAAACTCTTTGTCTATTAAATTGCTGTTACCATAGCCAGCACTCGGGGGGGGGGGCGGAATGTTGTCAAGCCTGGTGAATAGGACAAGTGTGATTCCACGCATCAGCCCAAACATGCATGCGATTGCATGGGTGGAATGTATGTCCTTAGCATTTTACATGAAAAATAGTTACCATTTATATATTCAGCATAAAATATGTTATTAAATCTCGTTCCTAAAAACCAAAGAATGTTAGCCTGCGTCAGTACCTGTGTGTATTTCAATCAAGGAAATACACACCGCGGGGTCTGCGATGCAGGCTAAAGAATGTCAGCACTAGCGAATATATGCAAGAGCATGTTTGGCAGAGTAATAGAAACACTGGGTACTAAAATTCAATTGGCTGGCATGAAACTGGCAATATGACTCGCATGGCTCGCTGGCTCGCATAATGTGCATACCCCATATAACCTATCAAGTCGGCTTCATCAATGACAACGTTCTTCTGACATGCTTCTTTTATCTTCGATAACACTTTCAAGCAATCGCTGGCAAAAACACTAATTGCTTTGTAGTTAGGAAAAAGTTGTCGGGATCTATGATGCAACAAGATACTTTGCAGCCACATAACTTCGAACACTTCCAAGCAATCACTGGCAAAAACACTTTGCTTTATAGTCACGAAAAAGTTGTCGGGATCTATGATGCAACAAGATACTTTGCAGTCACGTAACTTCAAAACACTTCCAAGCAATCGCTGGCAAAAACACTTTGCTTTATAGTCACGAAAACGAAAAAGTTGTCGGGATCTATGATGCAACAAGATACTTTGCAGCCACATAACTTCGAACACTTCCAAGCAATCACTGGCAAAAACACTTTGCTTTATAGTCACGAAAAAGTTGTCGGGATCTATGATGCAACAAGATACTTCGCAGCCACATAACTTTGAACACTAACCAAGCAATCGCTGGCAAAAACACTTTGCTTTTAGTCACATGCCTCAGTGTGCGTACGAGGTAGTGCCTCAGTTTCGCAAAGCCTGTTGGGGCCATATCTCGACCAAAAAAATACGACCAGAAAAAATAAAGGCGTAACCTAGACTCAGCTAATGCCCGAGTAATACTAATAACCGATGAAATAAGATTACTTTCAATACTAAGGTAACATAAAACTTTTTTTTGTATCATGAGTGGGTGGAATCCTGCAACCCGATTGGCTGCAAGCGGGCAGAATTTCACAATATTTTGGCCACGGTCACAGAATCCTAAATGCTAAAAATTTTTATCATAATTTTTGTTTCATTATTACCTGGAAAATGGAAAACTAATAAAGAAATTGATTCAACTAATCTGGAAATAACTATATTATACAAAAACTAAAGTATTTTGGCTTGTTTTTCTTTAAAAGTAACTCAAGTTTTTTACCTTGTATAATAGAAAATATAAATATGTTATTTACCGTTTTTGGTCGGTCCGGATAGAGAAATATTCTATAGTAGCTGTACTCAGTAGGTATATACTGTAAAAGTGAAATATCGGAATACTTTGAAGTTATACATTGATTTATATAAACAAAGATAACTTGCTTTCAAATTTAAATGAGGTCCTAAATTTACATGCGGCTAAAAGCTGACCTGCTCCAGAGTCCAATCTAAAAATAGCAACACCGCTGAAGCGCAAATTGTGTTTTAGTAAGAGTTACTGTTGTCAGAGCATATGGTCAACTTTCCTGCGGCGTATATTATTATTTACGCCGCAGGAAAGTTGGCCATGTGAAACCACAAAGAGTTAATTGAAAATAGAAACGTTTTAGATACTTTCTACATACTAGATAAAATTTCAACCGCGGAAAAAACATCTATAGACAACGATTCTGTCGATATAATTTCCACTCACTGAGGCCAAACGTCCTAAAATATATTAAAAGCTCACTATAATTTGTGACTGTATAACATTAAAATGTGCTTGTAAAGGAGCATAAGGAATTTTGTGACAAAAACAAAACAGTTGAACTCTACGGAGCCACGTAGAAATCAACAGTTTGATGCATATATTTAAAATCTTAAAACCTACCAAGTTTTGCCTTCTCTTTCTCCTTTTTCTTCTTGTCGGTTCAACAGTAGCCTCTGTGCTTTGCAAACATGCCATTAGGGAGAGACCTGCTCCGGCTTCTCATTGGTCGACAAATATAGTAACACTGCGATGACGTACTCGGATTTCAAGTCGCTCTCAGATTTCGAGTCGCTTGGTTTAATACCGCTATCACAATCTGTCACCAGATCATTGATCGCTGATCGCACTTTATATGAATTCGCAATAATAAGGATTAATTTATAACATAACAGCCATAACAAGGATTTATTTGAAAAGAACTACCATGAGAAAATCTCAGTAATCGGTTTAAAACTATCCATAATTTAGAGCTAAATCTCACTTTGAGAATTGAAAAAAAACACTGTTTGAAAATCGTGGAGTTTAGCGCTGTCCTTCAATGAAACTACATGTAGTAAACAAAAGTATGCTTTTAAATGCGTGTATTTGCACAGGAAAATTACGGTAAACGTATTTGTCGTTCCAAAAGTGAGGCAGAAGTGAGATTTTAGATTCTTCTGTGATATCCCCTAAGTACATAGTGTGAAGTGTATTCCGTAGTTGGCATCTGTGCGATACTAGATAGATTACTGAGATTTTCTCATGGTAGTTCTTTTCAAATAAATCCTTGTTGCGTTATAAATTCATATAAAGTGCGACTCAATGATCTGGTGACGGATTGTGATAGCGGTATTAAACCAAGCGACTCGAAATCTGAGAGCGACTTGAAATCTGAGTACGTCGTCGCAGTGTTACTATATTTGTCGACCAATGAGAAGCCGGAGCAGGTCTCTCCCTAATGGCATGTCTTTGCAAGATCTGCGCCATTATTCGGTTAGGTTTGACTTTTAACATCACGGGCGTTGGTCAGCGGACAACTGCATTGGTGACGCTAAGGCATATGTGAAAGCCTGAGGGCGAGGGTGCTAATATCGACCGGCGTTTAGTCCCTTATCACGCGAGATCCAAGCGGTTCCTAAATCTGGATCGAGTTTATAGGTATATAATGCAACGCCCACTACCCTTGTGGTAGTTTGAGCACTCTGGCCCTATACCGCTTCACGCTCTCTGGATGTGCGCATGACCGCTGTTTATACCACAAGCGGTTGTCACTGGCAATCGTTTGTGTATAATTAGTACTCATGTCCATATCTAGATTGTACCAAGCTACACTGATGAGCTGTGGAACAGCGAAACACGTGTCTGTAGATATTGTACTATTACGCTCCTTCACTTTGGTGTTGTTGAGCACTCTGTGAAGTTGGTGTAGGTGTCCTTTAGCGATAATGCAACGCCCACTACCCTTGTGGTAGTTTGAGCACTCTGGCCCTATACCGCTTCACGCTCTCTGGATGTGCGCATGACCGCTGTTTATACCACAAGCGGTTGTCACTGGCAATCGTTTGTGTATAATTAGTACTCATGTCCATATCTAGATTGTACCAAGCTACACTGATGAGCTGTGGAACAGCGAAACACGTGTCTGTAGATATTGTACTATTACGCTCCTTCACTTTGGTGTTGTTGAGCACTCTGTGAAGTTGGTTGTAGGTGTCCTTTAGCGATAATGCAACGCCCACTACCCTTGTGGTAGTTTGAGCACTCTGGCCCTATACCGCTTCACGCTCTCTGGATGTGCGCATGACCGCTGTTTATACCACAAGCGGTTGTCACTGGCAATCGTTTGTGTATAATTAGTACTCATGTCCATATCTAGATTGTACCAAGCTACACTGATGAGCTGTGGAACAGCGAAACACGTGTCTGTAGATATTGTACTATTACGCTCCTTCACTTTGGTGTTGTTGAGCACTCTGTGAAGTTGGTGTAGGTGTCCTTTAGCGATAATGCAACGCCCACTACCCTTGTGGTAGTTTGAGCACTCTGGCCCTATACCGCTTCACGCTCTCTGGATGTGCGCATGACCGCTGTTTATACCACAAGCGGTTGTCACTGGCAATCGTTTGTGTATAATTAGTACTCATGTCCATATCTAGATTGTACCAAGCTACACTGATGAGCTGTGGAACAGCGAAACACGTGTCTGTAGATATTGTACTATTACGCTCCTTCACTTTGGTGTTGTTGAGCACTCTGTGAAGTTGGTGTAGGTGTCCTTTAGCGATAATGCAACGCCCACTACCCTTGTGGTAGTTTGAGCACTCTGGCCCTATACCGCTTCACGCTCTCTGGATGTGCGCATGACCGCTGTTTATACCACAAGCGGTTGTCACTGGCAATCGTTTGTGTATAATTAGTACTCATGTCCATATCTAGATTGTACCAAGCTACACTGATGAGCTGTGGAACAGCGAAACACGTGTCTGTAGATATTGTACTATTACGCTCCTTCACTTTGGTGTTGTTGAGCACTCTGTGAAGTTGGTGTAGGTGTCCTTTAGCGATAATGCAACGCCCACTACCCTTGTGGTAGTTTGAGCACTCTGGCCCTATACCGCTTCACGCTCTCTGGATGTGCGCATGACCGCTGTTTATACCACAAGCGGTTGTCACTGGCAATCGTTTGTGTATAATTAGTACTCATGTCCATATCTAGATTGTACCAAGCTACACTGATGAGCTGTGGAACAGCGAAACACGTGTCTGTAGATATTGTACTATTACGCTCCTTCACTTTGGTGTTGTTGAGCACTCTGTGAAGTTGGTGTAGGTGTCCTTTAGCGATAATGCAACGCCCACTACCCTTGTGGTAGTTTGAGCACTCTGGCCCTATACCGCTTCACGCTCTCTGGATGTGCGCATGACCGCTGTTTATACCACAAGCGGTTGTCACTGGCAATCGTTTGTGTATAATTAGTACTCATGTCCATATCTAGATTGTACCAAGCTACACTGATGAGCTGTGGAACAGCGAAACACGTGTCTGTAGATATTGTACTATTACGCTCCTTCACTTTGGTGTTGTTGAGCACTCTGTGAAGTTGGTGTAGGTGTCCTTTAGCGATAATGCAACGCCCACTACCCTTGTGGTAGTTTGAGCACTCTGGCCCTATACCGCTTCACGCTCTCTGGATGTGCGCATGACCGCTGTTTATACCACAAGCGGTTGTCACTGGCAATCGTTTGTGTATAATTAGTACTCATGTCCATATCTAGATTGTACCAAGCTACACTGATGAGCTGTGGAACAGCGAAACACGTGTCTGTAGATATTGTACTATTACGCTCCTTCACTTTGGTGTTGTTGAGCACTCTGTGAAGTTGGTGTAGGTGTCCTTTAGCGATAATGCAACGCCCACTACCCTTGTGGTAGTTTGAGCACTCTGGCCCTATACCGCTTCACGCTCTCTGGATGTGCGCATGACCGCTGTTTATACCACAAGCGGTTGTCACTGGCAATCGTTTGTGTATAATTAGTACTCATGTCCATATCTAGATTGTACCAAGCTACACTGATGAGCTGTGGAACAGCGAAACACGTGTCTGTAGATATTGTACTATTACGCTCCTTCACTTTGGTGTTGTTGAGCACTCTGTGAAGTTGGTGTAGGTGTCCTTTAGCGATAATGCAACGCCCACTACCCTTGTGGTAGTTTGAGCACTCTGGCCCTATACCGCTTCACGCTCTCTGGATGTGCGCATGACCGCTGTTTATACCACAAGCGGTTGTCACTGGCAATCGTTTGTGTATAATTAGTACTCATGTCCATATCTAGATTGTACCAAGCTACACTGATGAGCTGTGGAACAGCGAAACACGTGTCTGTAGATATTGTACTATTACGCTCCTTCACTTTGGTGTTGTTGAGCACTCTGTGAAGTTGGTGTAGGTGTCCTTTAGCGATAATGCAACGCCCACTACCCTTGTGGTAGTTTGAGCACTCTGGCCCTATACCGCTTCACGCTCTCTGGATGTGCGCATGACCGCTGTTTATACCACAAGCGGTTGTCACTGGCAATCGTTTGTGTATAATTAGTACTCATGTCCATATCTAGATTGTACCAAGCTACACTGATGAGCTGTGGAACAGCGAAACACGTGTCTGTAGATATTGTACTATTACGCTCCTTCACTTTGGTGTTGTTGAGCACTCTGTGAAGTTGGTGTAGGTGTCCTTTAGCGATAATGCAACGCCCACTACCCTTGTGGTAGTTTGAGCACTCTGGCCCTATACCGCTTCACGCTCTCTGGATGTGCGCATGACCGCTGTTTATACCACAAGCGGTTGTCACTGGCAATCGTTTGTGTATAATTAGTACTCATGTCCATATCTAGATTGTACCAAGCTACACTGATGAGCTGTGGAACAGCGAAACACGTGTCTGTAGATATTGTACTATTACGCTCCTTCACTTTGGTGTTGTTGAGCACTCTGTGAAGTTGGTGTAGGTGTCCTTTAGCGATAATGCAACGCCCACTACCCTTGTGGTAGTTTGAGCACTCTGGCCCTATACCGCTTCACGCTCTCTGGATGTGCGCATGACCGCTGTTTATACCACAAGCGGTTGTCACTGGCAATCGTTTGTGTATAATTAGTACTCATGTCCATATGTAGATTGTACCAAGCTACACTGATGAGCTGTGGAACAGCGAAACACGTGTCTGTAGATATTGTACTATATATATATATATATATATATATATATATATATATATATATATATATATATATATATATATATATATATATATATATATATATATATATATATATATATATATATATATATATATATATATATATATATATATATATACGTGTAGGTTTTGGTCTACGAAATGCAAAGAGTGCTCAACAACATATATATATATATATATATATATATATATATATACGTGTAGGTTTTGGTCTACGAAATGCAAAGAGTGCTCAACAACATATAGTTAGAGCAAATAATAGATTTTCGCTTACCTCAAAACTGGTCTGCTACAACTTGTTTCATCTGTAAAAGAATCTTCAGGCAGTGACAATATCGAAAGGGATGACCGCTTATTTATAGGCTTTCTGCCGGAAAGTGGGGGCGTATGTGGGGGACAAAGCATGAGGTCATGGCTTTGTTTGCGTTGATTATGCGAAATTTATTACGATGACGACACTGTGAAATTATTTCCGCTCTTTTGTTGAGTAAACTATTCTTATTTTTTTCTTTTAAAATACAAAATTTTTCTTCTAAACATAAATTGCATCGTTTTGATCCTCCTGTGTACGAAATAGAATGTTTTAGAATTTGCCAATTAATACTGAAATCTTTATTGTTTTCTTTCAATGTCCAAATATATTTCGAAAGTTCGGTGTCATTTTCATGCTTTTTATGTTGAAAAGATTTAGTGTGGTTGGCCAATCGCTCTTTGAATGTGGTTGCAGTCATACCAATGTAGTGTTTTATTTCGTTTGTGATGTTTACTGTCACTGTTGCTTTGTATACTATGTCTCTAGTCATGCATTGTTCTTGAAGCGGGCAAATGGTGTTCTCTCTACAACTGCAATTAGTAGCGTCCCTATCCTGCGGTTTGATGTTCCTAGCTATGCGTGCATTGTGCTTAGTGATTATTGACTTAACATTGTTCATGCAGCTGTAACTTACTTTAACTGTATTTCTGTTAAAAATCTTATGGAGCTTGTGGTGCGGAGGGAAATGTTTGTCAATTAGGCTAAGGAAATTACGTCCTATGTTAGTGCTGACACTCTTGCTAAATGGTGGGTTGAACCAAATGATATTGCGTTGCCTATTCCTACGTGGTCGTTGCGGTGTATCATGAGTGTAGCTAAGTTCATGATTAAAGTTGCTGTGCCTAAGCGCGTTCTGATATAAGGGTGCAGATTCCTGAAAAGTTTGCTCATCTGACGAAAGGAGTTTAATGCGTTTGTTAATTGCTGCAGGTAGTTGCCTTGTTATGCTTGGTGGATGGTTAGAGTGCATATTTATGTATAGCGGATCGTCATTGGGCTTCCTATAGGGCCTATAGTTTCCATTGTTAAGGTCGAAAGTTACATCTAAAAAGTTTACTATACGTAAATTTGATTCGGCGGTGATTTTTAGGTCAAATTGCTCGAAAATTTTGTGGAGATCTTTTCTTGTTTTGTCTGCTAAACGTGCTGATTTACTTTTTATGATAGCCAAACCGTCATCTCTATATAGGCCGATGCTTTCTTTGCCAAATTTCTTACTTAGGTGGTTTAAAATGAAAAGGCCTACGAGCTCACAAATTTCCGCGCCGTCGAAACTGCCCATGGTAACGTCGAACAAACTCTTGCTATCTTTTTTTATCCATGAAATTCCGCTATTGAAAAGGAGAGATTTTCTAGCGTGTTTTATTATTGAAATGTTGTTTTGAAGTATAGTAGCCAAATTTGAAGCCCAGGACAGAGCTTGGTCCAATAGTTTTTCAGAAATAGATGGATAGAAATCGACAATGTCAAATGAAATGAAACTGTGTCTGTCCTTATCTTTTATATTGCCAAACCACTCAATAACTTGTTTTGTATTTCTCCATTGATTTAAATTCAGTTTTTGTCTCAAATTAGAATTAATTTTGTCCAAAATAGCTTTGCTTAGTTTTCCGGATTCGCTTTTGGCGGGGTTAATTAATCGACATTTTGGGTTGTTTTCGAAATTTTCTTTGTGGTCTTTTAAAGATATAAATGCTTCGCGTTTTTTCATTTTTTCAATTCTGTCGCCGATTCCTAAATTGTTCGAAATGTCTTTTAGTTCTGAGTCAATTTCATCTATAGAGTCCTCGGATCCATGCTTATATGTTTTTGTGATGTTGTCATGTAAGAGATTGTTGTATATGTCGGGCGGGGTTTCATAAATATTCCGAGTTTTGTCTGCAAAAATGAAAATGTTGGGAGACGTATTAATTTTCTTTAAATCGTTAGCCAAAGATTTCTGAAATTGGTTCCTATATGGCCGGAATTGTACATTCTCGATTAGTTTTATAAGTTCGTCTTCGAAGGGTTTCATATCTGGAATCGAAGGAGGTGTTTTGTTGGACGCAAGGCCGAAATGGTTCTTTTGGTTCTCACTATTTTTGTTTTTAAGAAAGAAATTGGCTTTCCATCTCATACGTTTTAATACACTTTCCACTTTTTCAATCAAATTCTTCAAATAAGCGTCCTGTGATGGTATAGGGATATTCTTTAGCGAATAGTCAAATCGAAATTGCCGCATTTTAAGGTTAGATAGGAATGAATAACGTAAACAAGAGTGCACAACCGATATACGGGTGCAAATATACGTGTAGGTTTTGGTCTACGAAATGCAAAGAGTGCTCAACAACATATAGTTAGAGCAAATAATAGATTTTCGCTTACCTCAAAACTGGTCTGCTACAACTTGTTTCATATATATATATATATATATGATCAATGGACGACACACAACCAGGAATCTCTATAGCGGAAGTAAAGGCAGCAATAAGCAAGATGAAGAGAGGAAAAGCAGCAGGACCAGAAGAGATCACGCTGGAGATGGTACTAGCACTGGGAGAAGAAGGGATTGTATGGCAATCTGGAAAGAAAAACGAATACCCGACGACTGGTTAGAATCCATCCTGATACCTATATTTAAGAATAAGGGAAACATCCATGAGTGCGAAAACTATAGAGGGATCAAACTTCTATCGCAGATGATGAAATGCCTTGAGAGAATACTAGATAATAGGATGAGAGTGTTTGTGGAGCCGTATTTGGGAGAAGAGCAGTTTGGTTTTAGAAAGGGAAAGGGGACGACACATGCTATGTTCATTGTGAGACAGATGATGGAGAGAAAACTGGAATTCCAACAAGAGAGCTGTTGGGGCTTCTTGGACTTAGAGAAGGCGTACGACAAAATTAACAGAGGAATGATTCCACCAGTACTAAGACACTACAACGTCCCGGAAGAACTGATAACCATGGTGATGGCGCTGTACAGAACACCATGCAAGTACGCAAGTGAGAAGTGGGACAACCAACTGGAAGTACATGGTATGCGGATGAGTAAGAAAAAAACGGAAGTACTAGAAGTCTCAAGAGGGCAACCAGTGCCACGACTGCACATTGCAGTGGACGGACAGCAACTGAAGCAAACAACAGCCTTCAGATACCTAGGAAGTTGGCTACATGAGAGTGGAGATCTGGATAGAGAGGTACAGGCAAGACTGCAAGGAACAGGGAACACATGGAGGAATGTAAGCGGCATAATATATGACAAACGGATACCGATGAGACTGAAGTCGCAGGTGTACAAAACGATGGTAAGACCGGTGATTCTGTATGGGGCAGAGACTTGGGCAGTGAAGGAAGAACATGTGAGGAAATTGGAAGTAGCAGAGATGAGATGTCTACGAGTCATTAGAGGAGTAACAAGACGAGAGAGAATGAGAAACGACGACATAAGGCAGGAATTGAAGGTGACGGAACTGAGAGAGAAGATACGAGAAAGCAGGTTGAGATGGTACGGACACGTGAAGAGAATGGAAGAGAAGGAGTAGATGGGCAGCGGAACGAAGGGAACCAGGAACAAGGAAGAGAGGACGACCGAGAAAACGATGGATGGATTGTGTTCGGGATGATGGGAGAGTGGTGGATCTGGACAAAGTCGACAACAGAATAGAGTGGAGACTGGAGAGAGGTGTCGAGACGACCCGACCCCCCTTGAGGGGACAAACGGGATGATGATGATGATGATATATAGATCAACCGTCCTCATGCGCGGCATCAGAAAATGTGGCCCTGGTAACTAGATACAGACAGAAGCTGATTTTGGAATTATATTTAAATTGCAACCGTCTCATGATTGCGAATGCAAAAATTGAAACGGTATTGAAACGTTTGTGCGTTAAATTTGGCATAATTTAAATTTAAATTGACGCCAGCGCGACAAACCGCTTTCCGGAAGAAAGCCGCCATTTGCCGACAGCGAAACCTCACAAAATCATGTCTATCAGCTGATTTCAAGCCGAAACTGTGTCTGTCTTCGATTATCTTGTCCTTCAACACCACAAGTAAAAGGTAAAAGGACTATTATAATTATGTACATTGTGATTGTCACGGCGACTCACCGGTCTGTGACTGTGTTGAGCAATTAATTTGCCTTTTCTGCATTGTTTTTTTTTGGTTAGGTTAGCAATTTGATTAGGGTTAGGTTTAGGATTTTGGTGATATTTACCCGCATTTCGTTGAATTCTAAGAGACTATAGCGTCGTACGGCTACCGTACGAGTAGCCATTACCTTCGGTTAAGTTCAGTTCAGTGCTTTTTGACTTGACTCACCAGACTTCCTAGCCTGTTTAAAATATATACCATTTGTTCTTTATAATACTGCTGAATAGTAAGACTGTGTAGTACAAATTTTGGAATTGCGTGTACAGTATGTTTATTATTTTTGTGTACCTCAAGTTATAAATACTATATGCTTGATAATTAGCCTATATATACAGTAGTTTAGGGTGAAAAAACATGCATACTATTGCTGTGTTTATATGACCTGGGCCTGGCCTACAATTTTGTAGCAATAAACAAGCATTACTATGTATACTTGTCAGTGTTAATATGTAGTGAATAAGGGAGAGCTTGGGGGGAAACATGGATGATTGTCAAGCAAGCTCATATCCTCAGAAAAATTATTTTGTGTCTGGACAGGGATAACTTTCTGATTTCCAGTGAGATGCTCTGACCATTGAGCTACCAAGACTCAGATGGTGAGTGAATGTTACATTGATGTACTGATTCTATTGATATAACAGCAGTGTATATATTAACACCCAATCATTAGTCATTACTGAAATATATAGTAACTGCTGTGCATTAGGCAGTACATATATCATTAGAACCAGTGCATCATTGTAGCATCTCTCCATCTGAATCTCGATGGCTCAATGGTTAGAGGCCGTCACTGGCAATAAGGTTATCATTTTCTCAACCAGGAATATTATGTTTCTGATGATATGATCTTGACGTCCATGTTTTATATACTGGCATGTATTCCATATATAATCTGTGTTTACAGTACTCCACCCATTATGGAACATGTTAGACCTACAAATATAATTAGCTGGCCTAGTGGGTCACAACTTATTCTGTCAATGTAAAATACAGCTTATTATTATTATGTTCACATTGGGTATGTTGACACTGTCACTACTGTGTGTGTTAGCCAGATCATTGTCGACAAGCAGACTAGGCATGGCATTCTGAATATAGGTTATAATATATATATGCACAGTGATATAATTTAGATACTATAGTACACAATGCCATATATATGCTTTGTTACATGGCAAATATGGTATCTGCAATCTGCATTAGGCATTATTATTATTAGTATTATTGTTAATGCATTATTATTAGTATTAATAATAATAATAATAATAATAATACAATAATATTTATACAGGATAGCCCCTTCAATGCTAACACTGGTATCAATATATGGGGATCTTGTTTTCTAACAAATTACAGTTGTTACAAATTTCAACACATATTCACAAATGTACAGTACAATGTTACAAAAACTAATTTTAACTCAAAAGTTGTATATCCTTCACATATTGTCAATTAAGGTATACATGTTATAACATGGAAAATAGCTCTTTACTGGTAGATATGATGTTAAAATGCCATGGAATTTCCTAAGTAGCATTACACAATGTAACTTGCTTCTAATACAAGAGGTACAAAACTTGGGATTTCTATTAACCAATCAGTTTCAAGTCCAGACTTAGGAAAGATCAGTTTCCCTGACATGCATATAGATCTCTGATTATGTATTCCTGCCAGCTCCACATCACAGTAGTCCAATGTGGGTAGAATTATCAACTTACTGTATATAATCTATCCACACCAACAATTGGAGTAGAATCCCTAATACGTCTTAGTGAATCTAATTTGAATGGACCCCTATACATTTGTACTATATGCATGCCATCCGTAGACATTTGAACGAATTTGATTTTTTTAAAGGACACTCATTGTATGATAGAGATGCACTTTCTTCCTTCAACAGCCATTGGTGTCTATATACAAAATACTGCATTGATTATTTCGTGAGTCATCGATATTGTGATAAAAGTAATTTCTTTCTTAGTGATTGATGGTAGAAACAGCAGTAGACCTCCCACTATTCTGTTGCTGCACTCAAAAATTAAAAAGTTTGCACTTACACTGATTAGGCTTCATGTATTTATTTTGATGTCCTATGAAACAATTAAATTCAGACAATACAAAGCTATGAGAGATATTGTCCACTGAAAATTTATTTACTGTAGTTTGGCAAATGAAATGGCTATTATCTAATTCAAGTAATTTAGAACTAAAAGAAGTACTGTACTGTGAGATTCAAACAGCAATTGGGCGAGGGGTTGTTGCGAATTCGTATTTCTAGTTATCTTATATTGAGAATACAAAGCCATTTGTTCTGAATTTCAGTATTACTGGCACATGAACGTTTACACGAGTTCTGTAGCCCTACTGAACTGAGATCTTTGTAAAAAATTATTAGTAAAAAAATTAAACAATATACAAGTACAACTACGATAAATTTAAATTGCGACACGAATACATAATAAACCTATTTCTAAAGCGGTTCGTTTCCCGGTTGAAAATGGCTCCGGAAGGAGGTTATGGAGACGACGTTCCTTATTTAACAATAGTGTTAAATAATGTTTCACATATATAATTATGGTGATTCGAACGAATTTGCATGTTCAAGTAATTAAGTGATTTTTGGTAGTCTAAGGGCTGGTTTATACGTCGCACAATCGTCGCATTTAATTCAGACGAATTTAATTCAATTAGCTTCGTCGATTAGTCGACGTTAATGCGACTTCGTTTTAGACGACGAATTTAATTCAGACGAATTTAATATTTTAATTCCTTTTCGAGACTTCGTTAATTATGATCAGCGGTTAACATTGTACAATAAATAATAATGGCGCCCTTTTTAAAAGAAATGCTAAAATCGCAAGAGAAAGAAAGAGAAGAAGGCAAATACGTCGTCGGATGATAACCCTTGTTGTTCTTCGGAAAAGGTTCCTTTTACGAGTGAGTTGCTTAATATGCTTGTTGTTGCAATCGCTTGAAGATGAAACTGTCGAACGTTCTCGTTGTTGTCGTCGCCTCCACAGAAATCCAGGCTGGTGGGAACTGGTCTCGGCAACATATGATGACATAAGATTTAAGAAGACTTTCCGTGTGTCTCGGCGAACATTTTGCTACATCTTACATCGCATTCGACAAGATATCGAAAAAGGTACAGTCGCAGAAGTCCCCATATCTCCGGACTGCCGACTCGCCATATGTTTGTACCGATTAGGTAGGGGTGACTACTTGTACACAATTGCAGAATTGTTTGGACATGGCGTGGCAACTGTACACGGTGTTGTTGAAGAAGTTTGTGAAGCAATAATTAAAAATCTTTGGAAATCATCAGTGCAAGTGCACTTCCCAACTAATAAACAAGAGTTTGTGGAAAAAATTCTTGATATTGAACAACTCTGGCAATTTCCATGTACCTGGGGAGCAGTAGATGGGTGCCACCTTTGCATTCGTTGCCCACCAGGTGCACAGGAGGCTCGAAAAGAATATCACAATTTTAAAAACTTTTACTCAATTGTCATGATGGCAATTGTCGATGCAAAAGATCGTTTTATGTGGACGAGTGTTGGTTTCCCAGGAAACTCCCACGATTCGGTTATTTTGCAATCGACAGAATTGTGGAAAGATGTAACTGAAAATAACATAATACCTTCAATCGGCAAGAAGGTTGAGGGAAGTGTTGTTTATCCAATGATACTGGGTGATTCTGCCTTCCCATTCAGAACGTGGCTCATGAAACCTTATAGTAATGCCATTCTTAGCCCTAAAGAAAGTAATTTTAATTACCGTCTCAGCAGGGCTAGGATGGTTACTGAGAGAGCATTTGGCCAACTGAAGAGCAGGTGGAGAATGTTATACCGAAAGTCCGAATGTGAACCAGAAGCAGTTAAACTAGCTGCATTGGCATGTGTCGTTCTCCATAATACCTGTATTGATGTACATGATAACCTCCCCTTACAACTAGATTTAATTGGTAATCATCCAGCTCATCAGAGAAACAGGGAGAAAATACGGAAACTGTTAAAAATGAGAAACTGTGTCAAGAGGAATGATTCATCGCGTGCTGCTGAAGAGATCAGGTCTGCTATTGCAGAGAAACTGTGGAAGGAAAAAGAGGGATATGGTGTCATGTGAAACAGAAAAATTTGGCCAAGTAGATTTTTCTCTAACCACATTGTCTACCTATATATAGTAATAGTTCACTTTTAGTCCAAGTGGCAAGTGTCCAATCTAGAATAACAAAATTTGGTTAAGATTTACAATGTTCTCATCCTTTAGTTTATTATTTAAACTTTTATTATTGAACAGCAACTTTATTACAAATATGTTAAAAGTATAACTGTACAATTCTTTGCAAAAGGAAATTGCAAAATGAAGATTTTTGCAAAATGAAGGTTTGAAAGTATTTACTAATTAGCCTGGCCAATATTAGATACTAGGTTTTTGACAGGTTTTTATACCTCCTAATAAGGGCCTCACATTTACACTGGTCAGAATGTGGAATATCGTTTGGTTATTTGTGGTATAAGATAAAGCTAAAAGTTGTAAGGTAGAAAATAGAAATGAGCCTGACCAAGGTCCAGGTCAGTTCTTAACCTACAGTGTGAATGTAGCTCTGCAAGACAGTGATGGATCCAGCTTGATCTGGTGGGGGGTGCAACCGAGGCATGGTGGAGCGCCGCTGAGGGAGCTAGATGGTGGCATGGCTGGGGGATAGAGAGGTCAAGCCCGCCAGAAAAAATTATTTATACCTATTAATACCTATGAATCATATGATAGCTAATATATGAATCATATATAATTGACAATCGCCTTGCCAAATCTAATCAAATTGGATTTGACAAGGCAATTGGCACCCCCTTGGCCAAGGCCAGGGGGGTGCACACCCCCTGTAAATCCATCACTGACTCAAGACAACCAGGGATGGATTTACTGGGGGGGGGGGGGGTGCACACCCCCTAGCCTTGGCCAGAGGGGGTGCTATTTTTCATGATAAAGCAAAAAAATATTAGAGACAAAATGAAATACAGTAATTTAAGGTTAGATACTTAGATATTCATGTGATTGTGACCATGACTATATAGACTATCTGTTGACTGTTGCATCACTTGAATGTATCATGTTTGATAATATTTTGCTAGCTTTGTCCCTATGGATGCATCATTCACCTGATGCCTCTCTGGAGTCTGGAACCCATCTAACTGATCTAAGCAATATTTATATTTTTAAATTTTAATTCTCTTCTGCTTTTCAAAAGCATACTATGAAGTTCAGAGAATAGAATCTACTGTAATACACTATTAACTAATAACTATTATATTTATAAACTTCTCTCTGTCCCTACAAGGCTACGACTAGCTGCTCAGTAACTAAGTTGTACACTTGTACAGTTGTCTGCAGACTGCATGGAGGCTGTTTTGCCAAATTGCCAGAATACTGATGCAGTGATGGGCGGGCGGCACGCATGACTGCCAGAATACTGATGGGCGTGTGGTGCGCATGACCGCCAGAATACTGATGGACGTGCGCATGACTGACACAACTCGGCACCAGAGCACCCCCCTACCAGATCATGCTGGATCCATCCCTGAAGACAACCATGTTATCTCAGTAATGTTGTGTTACACATCTGTTGATGTAAAAAATCATGGTAATAGTGATAACTACAACAATCTGTTCAATGTAACCTGAATATTGAGCCCAATTTAGCCATTGCATTTATAAGTTACTGTATAACAAATTTACTACTGAGCTGGGGTAATTAAGTTTATCAGACATGCTGACCTACATGTACACACATTATGGTTTTGTTATTGGCATAAATGCAACTGTTGAATTGAGCTTAAATCAACTATAGTTTCCTAATGTGATTATATATTAATAATATATAATGATGTGATTATATATTAATTAATAATAGACATTTTACTCTCTGGGACTTGATTGAAGTTTATTACATTTGTAGATTTTTTTAATGTATTAACTAATTAACTATTATGAAAAATAACTTTTCAAGATGAACACAACTGCTGTACTTTTCATTTATCCTTTTACACTACACCTAAAAACTATAACAGGTTCAGAACATGTAATGCAATCTATTAAAAAACTTTCTTTCTAACTTGTACAAAAAACAAAAACATGCTGTTTATGAACTTAGACCTTAAATACCAAAGCTACCTGTATTGTAAGAATCATCATCCGAAATGCCTACTACATCTTGAGATGTATACCCACTTGCTTGTGAAACAGCCCTCAGCTCTTGGTACTGGGCATTGACAGATTGCTCTTGGGAAACCCCAAAAGAATGGTCGTGACCAGCAACACGAGACTGCATACCACTATGAGAAGAAATGGTTGGCAATTCACTTGGTACCACATAACTGGAGGATGAATTAACTGGACATCTAATTGGAGCAAAAGGAATGTGTATAGGCTGTTGTGAAGCACTTGGGTTCTGGTACTGAGGAACAAAATGTTGCCTTTGAGTTTGCTGAGGGGAGATTCCAGTTTCAGTTGAAGGCTGAAATAATGGATTATAGTGTTGAGGGTGAGTGATTGATACATTTTGATTAGATGTCATTAAGCTATACATCATCTGGAAATGTCGCATTTCTTCTTCCCTTGAATGTTTCATTTCTTCTTGTAAAATCTTCAACAGATCTTTTGTGGGATCATTTTCAATAGTAGCTTGTAACAATTCTAAAGCTTTTGATACTGTTTCAGTTTTACCTCTTTTTGTGGTTACCTTTTTGACTGGCACAAACATGCTCTTGTCTGGACAGTCACTCTTTTCTGCAGAATTAGAACCACCCTCCTCATTATCACCATCACAATTGCTACTTTCACCACCAATATGAGCAGAAGGTTCACAGGCTTTATCTGGCTGACAGGAGTCCCTTGTCTTTACCAAGGGGTAAAGGAGGTTAAACCAATTACCGTAACCCTTGTCATCGATGAAATTTTTGACGCCTGTTGCAGTTTTGATAGTTAAACAGATCTTTTTGCAGACACTGATACACCACTTGAATTTTGTACGCATCTGTTGCACGGTAAAAGGGAAATCTTTCTCAGTAGCTTCATTGTATTTCATGTTTAGTAGCGGCAACACTTTTTCATAAACATCTGTGTTTTTCGATTTCTTGACATTAGTAAATATCAGTTTTCGTACAAGTTCCTGGTCATTTACAATTATATTTACCATGTCAGTAATATGGTTTTCCTGCCAAAGTGATCTTCTACCAGTCTTCTTACCTTTCGCGACGATCCCAATGCTCTTGGTTTCTTCAGTGCAAAATTTCTTATGGAAACTTTGTCCACCTTCACTGTCGGAGCTCTCGCTTTCTCTCGAGCTGAATGGACTCTCTGACCGGACAGATTTAACCGTAGAACTTGAAGAAGATCCGGATGCAGAAGAGGAAACTTTGTGATTGTCCGTTCCATAATTCTTACATTTCACACAGTATCCAACGCTTTTGAATTCTTCCCATCCAGAGGCTTCTTCATTCATCTCTGGGACAGAGCAATCGCCACGTAAACAAACGTTAAGACTACAGAAAATGCATCGGTATTTGGTTAAACTACCACAACTTATACAAGGAGACAAAGAGTTCTTCCACCTTTCTCCCGCCATATTGAAAATAGGAGAAAATACCGCGAATTCAACGAGTGCGCATGCCAAGTTTAACGAAAAATCATCACGGGCTCAATATAAAACATTATCATAATTATGCATTTAATTCGATGCGACGTTACGGCGTCGTCTAAAACGAACACGCATTTCAGACGTTGTATCCGTCTGACCATGACGCATACAACGTCTTCAGACGAATTTAACTCCCTAGATGAATTTAATTGGTTTTAGACGTCGCATAACCGTCGCATTTAATTGATTGAATTAAATGCGACGAATTAAATGCGACGGAACTTCGACGTCTAAACCAGGCCTAAGTTGGGACATATGATTGACAAAGCTCTCCTTTGAACACGCTCGAATTCTGTCATGCGTGAGATAATTCGGTAAGAATAGATCTAATACAGGTATTGTAAAAGAGCAACAATTCCTGTGAAGGGACGTTAGCTCTTTTGTCTGAGTTGAATACACAGGAGGATTTTTAACGCAACAGTGGAAAACTGACTTTACAGTTACACGCATCCATCTCCCCCCAAAGTCGTCATTAAAAATATCCTTTCTTATCTCTATAATCACTGAACTTACTCTATAAATAAGTTAGGCCCCGTTAACAGGAATCAGACGGCATCATTTTGTTAAACAGCGGAACAAAACTGCAACAAATTCTGAGTCACGATTTATAAGTTAACAGTAAAAAATTAACTGATAGGCTCAATTTCCATATAAATATCCCCAAATTTAAAACATAGTGATTAGTGGCTGACCCAAACCTTACCCTAATCCTAACCCTCAACCTAATATATACTAACCCTAACTCTTACGATAATGTTTTATTTTAGAAATGACAGCTGATTTTAATTTCGACTTTTACTACCGATAGGCTATGTGACGTCATGTGAATTTTGGCATATTTAAATATCATATTTAACCATTTTCAATTCTGAAAACAGATTTAGAATTAGTGAAATACAGCAATATATCTGGTCAGCAAATATCAGGTATCGGCTCCCTGTTGTGTCAGACGACGCAAATTGCCTAAAATTTGATCAGTGATTTTAACAATAAATGCAGCCTTTTACTAGCCGCGTTCAAACATTAAATTTTGACATTATAAACGCGCCATATGAATAATGATCGCCTTGATATGTGGTGCAGATTATACAGTCTATTTATTTGATCCTCTATATGCTATAGAAGTTTCTAGCTGGCATACCACTCCAGAAACCAACACGGAGGGAACCTTTATGGATCGAAAAACTTAGAACTTGTACACCATTGGGACTAAATGCTATTGAATTAACTTTATGCAAACGTGTAACCTGCGATCAGGCCCTATCCAAAAACGGAATGAGGGCCTGATACAAATGCTTGTTAAACCGCATACCAAATTTTGGTATTTTTCTGTGATTGGTCAGAATACAATTAGAATCAAATCGGCGTGTTTTGATTGGTTTTCATTAATTAAATAAACGTCCGGTTTCTTTCCTGAATCCTGATAGCGTGGGAAATATTATGCTGTGTTGACATTCATCCCGTGAAACTCTGTAATATTTATCATTATATGAAACGTTGTGTTTTTGTCTGATTTAAATCAATTCTGTATCGAAATGATCACTTGAATCTGGCGAATCGAACGCTGTAGGTTTCGTCTACTTAAAATGTGAAGATCAGACGTTATACGAGAAAATGCGAAGCGATTAAAGCGAGACTCGTCTTTAAAATCAAAGGACATGGCTTCAAGATCTATTCGACGTTTACCCGGTGATTTAATGATTTTATGTCCATTAAACCGATGTAATTTCGTAACAGATATGTTTCGTATACCTTGCCGCTGATTTTTATATAAGTTTTGACACACGATTGCCGTGTTTAGTGTTTACATTAAATTTCGACTGCGTGATTTTTCTTTGTCCCCTCATCAATCTTGCTACAACTGCTCTCACAGTTCTGGACCAACTCTACGCAAACTACATTACTTCTAAAAGTTTCTCATCAGTAACCCGAGTAAACGCCTGGAAGTGCAAATTTTCGTACATCTTCGGAAATCGGAATAAGCTTGTATAAGCCAAAACCAGTGGGTAAAACCGCCAGAACGTCTTCACCACAACAGATTAGTCTTCTTTCACGGGATGAATGTCAACACCGCATAATAATATTTCCCTGTTCTTCGGCTGTTCATTCCGTCTTCATGATTGATCTCTCATCTGTGTATGATCTTGAAGAGAATATTTGCAATGATTTGCGGGTTTACAAGTCTCGGTAAACTTTTCCAACTGCGATTCATTGCCAATAAAACGAAAGTCTGAACTTCCGGCGTATTTTGATTGGCTCGATTTAAAGTGGGTGTGTCAAAGGGAGGAAAGCCACTCAACCAACATTTGTATCAGGCGTTTCTTTTCTCCCCTCCTTCCCCTCTCCCTTTTCCCCTCCCTTTCCCCTCCCCCCTCCCTTCCCCTCCGCCCAGAAACGCATGATCGCAGGTTAGCAAACGTGGAGAGCTTATGTTAATTTTGTAAGATATGACAATTTAGATATAAATTTTTTGTCACTGCATGGAAATTTAGTTTAGTCTGATGAAGGGACTGTGCACCGAAACGTATGTATATAGTTATGTTTAAAATAAAGTTATCGTTAAAGATATTTTTGTTTTATAACTTTATGGTTTTATAACTTCATGTTTGTCTGAGTTTATAATTTATTCTTGGCATTCTTGCATTTCCAACAAAAGAAAATTGTTTTTACGAATCCCTCGAGATTCAATTTTGGTTTGTTTGTCCATTTTTGGCCTATTAATAGTAACTGTGCTCTTCGCTATTATCCATGCCTTAATTATTCAAGAGTACCTGGATGCATAACGTTCGGCGCAAAAATAACAAGTTTTGTGCAGAAGCACCCACATTCTCCATTGTGTCTGTGTTCTAGCACGGTTAGGTTCTAGCAAGTCAACCAGGATTGGTGACAGCTTAACGTGTTAGTTGGTGATATGGTTAGACCTGCCGATGGGGATAAAAGGCGGATACGGACGGATAAAAAGAATAAAAGGCGGATGGAAACAATAAAACTTGAAAAATGAAAATAAAATGTAATAAATAATAAATAACAAGAAGCCGAGAATCGGACACTTCATATATTTAGGCACTTAAGCACGGACACGTTACCTCAAGGCTCAAACTGTTGTGCGGTTCCTGGGGATATACTTCATGGTAACAATACATATAGTCTCCCACCGTATTTTACGGTTATTGTTAGGGTTATGGTTAGGATTAGAGTTACGGTTAGGGTTAGGGGTAGGGTTAGGATTAGGGTTAGGATTTGGGTTACGGTTGGGGTTAGGGGTATAAAAAACAGATGGAAATCCGGTCTAGTGTTACCATGAAGTATATACCGGTTCCTGGGACTTTTTAAAAGGGATTATACGTCAGCAATGTTGTTATTTCATATATTTACAAGACGTCTTCTTGATAAGACAACTACTGCTGTTCTCAGACTTAAAGAACGCAACTCACGCGTCTTTAAAGGCTGTAAAAGATGCGAGTCTCTACTTATTTACCCTTTATAGCCAAAGCAGCTGATGAAATGCGGTAAATAATTAGTTAATTGGTTCTGTTATCGATGTCAAGGATGTAATACGAGACCATGCGTTTGTTCTTTATTTTTTCTCTTCTCTCGCGCATCATTTTTTCGATCGCGTATCCGCGTTTATTCTTTTTATCCGCGTTTTATTCTCATCCGTCCGTCCGTATCCCGTATCCGCGTTTTATTCTTCTCATCCGTCCGTATCCGCGTTTTATCCCAACCCCCTGCCGACGTCTCAAATCGCAACGGGAACAACGTAGCCTGCGTGGCTGCATTCAATGCACAGTTCCCGTTGCGTTTTAGGCCGTGTGGATCGTCATATCGCGTCGCGAAAAGAAATGGAATCTTTCGACCTTCTAGTAAAATATCCAGGGCAACTTTGTGTGTTTTGTCGCAATAACGGTGAATCCGAAGAACTGTGCGAATCGCACGAGTTAAAAGATAAAGATGGCAAGACAGTGTGCCCAGTCCTACGTGCCTACATTTGCCCAATATGCTATCAATCCGGGGATTATGCACATACTATCAGGTACTGTCCTGTGAACCTTAACTCAACAAGATCACGCTCACCAGAGTCAGACAACTCCAATGTAGCAGTGGCTTTTCCCAATGCGGTGGCTTTTCCCAGCAGTGGATTTCAACAAAGAGGGTCGTGGAAAAGACCGTCCCCTCGCCGTGTATCTCTGCAACGCATTTGCCCGTTTTGTTATGAAAACGGGGAAGTGGAAGAAATTTTCAAATCGCACCAGCTGAAAAATCAAGATGGCAAGACAGTGTGCCCTAAGTTACGAGGCTTCCGATGTCCAATATGTAGGGCAACGGGGATGATTCCCACACACCGAGGTACTGTCCTTTAAATGCAGACCGTGCATGGACAATTTTTTAATTCTTAATTAGCTTGTGTGCTATATATTTAAATGATTTAACTCCTTCTTGTCCTGGGTTTCCCACTTAACAAGTAAAATCGTCTGGCATTAGCCAGAGTAAAATACCAAAGTCAGCATCCGCGATTTGGAAGTTGGGTACGCGGGACAAGAAGGAGTTAAAAACTTGGACTATGTGCACATGGTAACGTTTTCGAGTGTTTTCGCATTGTTTACTGTACTTTGTAAACAATACGTAAACGCTCGGAAACATGTGCACATAGCCATACAGTGTGTATAAAAAAAATGAACCGGCATAAAATTAATTAACATTCCTTTCAAACAACCTATTGTCACCTCTGAGCCACGGTGCGTAAAAAAATATGGTTTGATGGTTTTATACATCTTGGACTTTGCTGGAGCACAGCTCTCAATATTTCCCGTGTGGTTTTTCGCAATTAACCGTAGCAAGTGCAAATCTGGCAGGGCTAGTTCCTGTGTTCAGATATTTCCTGACGTTGCACAAAACTGTTATCTTAATTTCGCAGGTGTATAAGACCGTATTTTTAATTTCCCAAGACCGTTTTCTAAGGGTTCAGTTTTTTTTATACACACTGTATTATTGACCTACTAGTGTGAGATCTTTACAACCCCTCAGGAACCAACAGAGTGTTTTCACGTGACAACAAAGCTGTCATGTTGAAGGGCAACTTCAAAGTCTTCAAAGTCAGTCCGACGTTTAATAGAGCGGATAATGAATACACAATAACAGATGTTTTTCCGTGCAGGATACTGCAAACACGCTGGATATTGCAAGACTGGAGAAAAGCGTAAAAAAATACGAACCGTTAGGCGAGTGCTTTTTGGCTTTTCGAAAGTTTAACTTTTCGAGTTTAAAAAATAAAATTTCGATATATTTTCTTAAAACACAACCACGAGCTATAATTATGGTAATTATAGTTAATGACGTCATCATTCAAGCGGTCTATTGGCTTTTTTTATGGTGCTAAGCTTCTGCGACCAACTCATAATGTGAAGATTGATCTACGGACAACTGATCATGAGTATAAATCTCACGAGTTTTCCGAACAAAACACTTTGCAAAATCCAATTGAACACCTGTATTAATTCTCATTTTTGGGGAAAAAGGGTTTAGAGGATGTAGTATACTGCAGTACAAGTCATTTATGTAACAGATGTTAGGGATCCAACACGGAGGGAACCTTTATGGATCGAAAAACTTAGAACTTTGTACACCATTGGGACTAAATGCTGTTGAATTGACTTGATGCAAACGTGGAGAGCTTGTTAATTTTGTAAGATATGACAATTTAGATATAAAATTTTTGTCACTGCATGGAAATTTAGTTTAGTCTGATGAAGTAACTGTGCACCGAAACGTATGTATATAGTTATGTTTAAATTAAAGTTAAAGGTGCCGTCAAGTCCGTTCTGCGCATGTCCACGTGTTTACATTGCATTATATAAACATTGAACATGAAGTATTGCGGATTTTATTCACACGCTTGAGCTTTTCCGCTTAAAAAGCGTGTTATAAGAAGCTGTTTGGTTCCTAAATGTTGTTAATATATCAAACTACCACTCGTGACTTCGCCAACTTTAACGAATACTCACTTTCGAACTGTCGCAAATCTATTCCGTTAAGTAGCTCGCGCAAGTTTACCGTTATGATTCGTTTGAATTTGAATTGATCGTTCCGATTCGTTCGCTCGCAGTCAACATTAATATACATTCCAAAGGTCGGGACCCCACTTTTGATATGTGATACATTTTTAGAACGGACTTGACGGCACCTTTAAAGATATATTTTTTTTATAACTTTATGGTTTTATAACTTCATGTTTGTCTGAGTTTATAATTTATTATTGGCATTCTTGCATTTCCAACAAAAGAAAATTGTTTTTACGACCTCGAGATTCAATTTTGGTTTGTTTGTCCTATTAATAGTAACTGTGCGCTTCGCTATTATCCATGCCTTATAATTATTCAAGAGCACCTGGATGTAAGATATGACATGCATAACGTTCGGCGCAAAAATAACAAGTTTTGTGCAGAAGCACCACTGATCTCTAAATAAGACTGGATCGAGCAACTATTGTTCAGAAAATGAAGCCGGAAGTCCGCCATTACTAAGGGACCAACTGAGGATGCTACCATCGACAAAATAAAATAATTTTACTATAAAGAGGACCAGAAGACATTTTTCAAATTACTGGGTAAAACGATTCATGGCCTAAGTAATGGCCGCCGTTGGCTTTAATTATCCAGTGAGAGAAGCCTAATAATAGTGACAGCTTAACGTGTTAGTTGGTGATATGGTTAGACCTGCCGACGGGGATAAATTAATAAAAGGCGGATACGGACGGATAAAAAGCGGATGGAAACAATAAAACTTGAAAAATAAATAATAAATAACAAGAAGCAGAGAATCGGACACTTCATATATTTAGGCACTAATTAAGCACGGACACGTTTACCTCAAGGCTCAAACTGTTGTGCGGTTCCTGGGACTTTTTAAAGGGGAATACGTCAGCAATGTTGTTATTTCATATATTTACAAGACGTCTTCTTGATTAAGACAACTACACTGCTGTTTCTCAGACTTAAAGAACGCAACTCACGCGTCTTTAAAGGCTGTAAAAGATGCGAGTCTCTACTTATTTACCCTTTATAGCAAGTTAAAAGCAGCTGATGAAATGCGGTAAATAATTAGGAGAGTGCTTTTTAGCTTTTCGAAAGTTTAACTTTTCGAGTTTAAAAAAATAAAATTTCGATATATTTTCTTAAAACACAACCCTGTATCGGTTTCTAGGGTTATTACTCTAATGGTAATTGTAGTTAATGACGTCATCATGCAAGCGGTCTATTGGCCTTTTTCGTAATTCAGAAATTTATGGTACTAAGCTTCTGCGACCAACTCATACCCATACTCATACAAAATCAATTATGTATCTGACGGTATCATAATGTGAAGATTGATCTACGGACAACTGATCATGAATATAAATCTCACGAGTAACCCGAACAAAACACTTTGCAAAATCCAATTGAACTCTGAAGAGATATGAAGAGGGTCAGAGAGGTATAGTTTGACGCTACTCTGGCTTAAGCAGTTTTTTGAACGTAACTAAAAGTTACTGTCCATGACCCAACGTTTCGACACTCCAATCTAGTGTCTTCATCAGGGGTGATCGTAGATTGGAAGACACTAGATTGGAGTGTCGAAACGTTGGGTCATGGACAGTAACTTTTAGTTACACGTTCAAAAAACTAGCTATTCCATGAAGTTTTCAAAAATTCATAGTTTACCTAATCCAACAAAAGTGAACGAACTAAAAAATATGACCACACCACATATATTACAAATATTTTAATTTTTAATGCGGTGTTGACCGCTGACCAAACATATTGATGTCACCCGCAACCGGTCTTCGAGTGGGGACTAGGACTAGTTAGGGTGTTAGGGTAAGCAAGACACTTAAAGTGTCTATAACCTCTGGGGATTCTATATATTTGTAATCTCCTTTAAAAATGTAATATATCTTGTCGGCCGAAAATTTCATCTTCATAGACATTTTGACTTAAAATTGACGGAAGTGACGTTAACCCAGGAATTTGTCTATATGAAAATCTCTTTACAGATTCCTGGGTGACGTCACTTCCGTCAACTTTAAGAGCAAAAAAGTCCGTGATCTGGTCATGTTACACCTGCCATAAAGCCTGGATAAAACGACATCCTCACTTTACAGTGAAAGTTAATTTAGTTAATTTCTAACGTTTTGAGCGAAGGCCTTCGTCAGACAGAAATGTCCTCTTTTGCTACTCTGGTTTAAGCAATCAGAAAATAGATGTTTCCATTTCCGAAACGAAATCGTAATTCTAAATATTGAGAAATTCCCAGGTCAAGGTCGCCATATTTAAAAATCCAAGCGGGAAAATGGAAAGATGTCTTTTCTGATTAGCTATTCCATGTATAGTTTACCTATTAATCTCCAAATAACGTAAACGAAATTACATAATGGTTATTTTTCATCAGTAGGTGTTAAGATCAGCGAGGGCGTTACAGCTACGTCTGTAACCCTTACAGACTTAAGTCTTGTTAAACCTGCTGTCTAATTTCCAATTTACTGAAATTCCTGTTTCAGCTGTTCACCTTATGTTATCTAAGTCTTTAAGCTCGGGTATATTTCCGGATAGTTGGAAAATTGCAAAACATTTTCCAATATACAAGGGAAATATCAAAAATGATCCCAACAACTACAGACCACCACAGATTGGTATCTCGGTATTACCAATTCTAGCCAAGGTATTTGAAAAACTTGTCTTTGACCAAATTTACTCATACTTGACAGAAAACAGTATACTGAGTAAGTTTTAATCAGGATTCCGGTCAAAGCACTCTACTGCAAGTACTGCTCTACTGCAAGCAATCGAACGGTGGTTAATTAAGAATATAGACAATAGTTTTATGAAGAGTTATTTTTGTGGATTTGACCAAGGCTTTTGACACTGTTGACCATGCAATTATTTTTAAAAAGTTGAATATATATGGTGTGGGAGGGGAATCGTTAGAATAGTTCTCCTCTTATCTCTGTAACAGATTACAGCGTTGCATGGTTAATAATACATTGTCACAGTCTCGGCCCATGTCAACGGGTGTTCTACACGGATCTACCCTCGGCCAGATAAAGATGAATCATGAAATTATAAAACGTGTTTCTAAAGCAAAATTAATAGTTGTTGTTATTGACGAGAAACTAACTTGGGAGGATCACTTAAATGAAATAATTATACCAAAGGTATTGAAGGGTCTTCGTATGCTTAGAGAATTACGATCTATTCTAACATTCTCTCAAATGAAATCCTTGTATCAATCTCTGGTGTTACCTCATTTTGATTATTGTAGTACCATCTGGGGAAACTGTGGAGTAGTCTTAAGAAATAAGCTTCAAAAATTGCAAGATAGGGCTGCTCGGATTATTACCAGGTCTGGATACGAGGTCAGATCAGCTAAGATTTTAGCATCACCCAAATTCTGGAATTTCAAGGCCACGAGATGCTATTTTTGTGATATCAAAATAAATTGATCTATATGCATGACATTTTCACTGTGAGTTCGTGCAGGTATTATCTGTGCAATGACGAATTCATATTTGTTGTTAGACTACTCCAAAAATATCTAGGGCCTTTGGAAGAGATAATTGGACATTTTTCTCCCTCGTTTTTGGGAAAGGCTAAAATATATGGTATTCACATATCTGTAAAATAATTCGTCATTGCACAGTTCTGGTATTACATGTACCACATATTATAAAATTTCAGACCCTCAGCACTTACCTGTTTGTAGAAATCACTGTTGGCGCGTCCTACAGTTCCGTGCCTTTAAAAATGCTGTGTTCGCGGAAAAGGTTGTGACTGCTAAGCAATTAAAGATATGGACCCAAATATTTTTCTTTGTAAATGCTATTGTACCATGTTAACTACTTATGTAAAAAATATGACTATCTGATATGATAAATCATGCTCTCAAAATTACTCCATTTTGACTATCGAGCCACCTTAACACTGCCTACGCAACACTATTTTTATATAGTGTTTATCTAGTTACTAATAATTTATTTTTTTATTTGTTTGAGTTTCAGATACGCTAAAAATTGGAACAATAGAAGCTGATTATGGACTTCTGGGGCATCTAGTTTGAGCACCAAGGCACTGGTGATACCTATATTTAACACAAAATTGTTCATGCTGGATCATAAGTCGTTCTACATTTCTTGAAGGAAACAGATCAAATAAAATAAAATAAAATACTGTAGAGTACATTCTCTCTCTCTATCATCAGGATCTCTCATTCATGTACAGATTGTATTATTTGAATTAATACAAGCGAGAGCCACGCCAAAAACATGTTTGGATTTAAGACATTTCCATCTCCTACTAAACGTCCTTTCATGGGCTGCGTAGTCCTTACATATATTTTTTCTGTTGTTTCCAACGTAATTACAGCTAGAAGATTGAATAGAAAAATCGGGAAATGTGATAAAAAGTTGGCCAGCAGAGTTTAATTTCACGCGGAAATATATATACATAGTTATGGGAATGATATACGTTCAGTTGAATACCCTGTTGTTGTATTCTCTTGTTCTTCCTCAACTGGCAATGGTGGAAGAACTGGTGGAAATTATGCTATCTTCACAAGATCAAGTCGAGAGAACATGTGCTGTACTTACAACAATGAAAATTTGTCTAGACTGCTGTTCTATACTTTCCCTCTTAAAATGCCTACCTCACGTTTGAAGATTTTACATATTCGTAATATTTGGGTCTTCCTGAGAAAAATCATCTCTTGCCAGCCGAAAATTTCATCTTCATAGACCTTTTTACTGTCAACGTTTCCGGATGTGATGTCTTAAAAGGGATTTTTATGGCAAGTATCAAAAGAAAACTGGTTTGGAATGCCTCTCTTGTGACATCACATCCGGTAACTTTGACAGCGAAAAACCCATGAAGATAAAATTTCCGGCTGACAATATATATTATGATTTTTCTCAGGACGACCCAGATATTACCAATATGTAAAATCCCCAAACGTGAAATAGACACTTTAATGCATGAAGAGATCATTGTTGTTCATTCATTTCAAATCGACATTTTAAGCAGTACTGAACGGTTTTGGAAGTCATCAAGCAAACATCAAGTACCAAGAATTAATTCTTTACGGACCTAAGCATTTCCACTGAACAAATTTTAAAAGCATCATTTGTTTACGCATAATACTAGGCAGAAAAACGCACACTAATTACTTCAAAGTTACATGCAAACTGCACGTAATTTGTATCAACCTCGTTCCCAGGGCCAAAGGAACGAGGTGGAATTTGCCTGATGTATAAAGCAAAACATTCCTGGTCCAGTAGTACGATCATACTTGTTTAATGAAATCTTTACTGCATCATAAAAAACAAGCTACCTTACGGTTTTCTAGAGCGGTTTAACATGAGCGGTTTAAATATCCCTTTCCTAGCTTTGCTTTTCGCCGGTGTAAATAGCCGTGCTGGATTAGTACCCTCGCCTGAGGAAACCATCAGTAAAGAGGTTTCTAAAGTGTCAAAAGTGGTTAATGAGGCTAAAGAGAAGCATGGTTCTTCAGCTTGTTTTATAGTATCTTTGCAGAGAAAAAGAAAAAAATACCAAAACAAGGAAAGAAAATCAAAAATGCAGAAAGAGAATGAGCAGACAATTGTAACACAAGTTGACTTGGAATGTTCAGAAGATCTGTGCACAGGAATTTGCCGTTTCTGATAAAAAAATTGATGAATGATATAAAAAGGGAACAGAATTTTCTGATGCTTAGTACAGGGTATATAAAAAAAGTAATCCAACTTTTATAGCATGCCATTGCGTGTTTATATAAAAACATTTAAATAATATAAATTACTCTGTATATGTCAGCTACAATGGTAAAGTTGGACTGCTTCTTTTTTGAACACCCTGTATATGGGTATTTATCATGTCACATGGTTTATTGTGAAATCTAAAATACTGATGAACCAAATTAAGACTAGATGTTTTGTTCAAGGAAACAAGAAATTTATTAATATAGAGACAAAGTATAAATGATATAAAAACACAATTAATATATTAAATATTTTGTTCTGGTTCTGTTTTATAATTCTGTTTTTAAAGAGCAGATGTGCTTTGTGTTGATTAAAAGGGTGTTGTTATAAAATGGTTGCTGCTTTAATAAATAATTCCACTTCTTGTCCAAGATATTTTTTTCCTTGGTTATTAAAAGTTCTGCTCGAATCCCGGGGACATGTCGCGTATGGGGCGCCGTTTGTGCATTTATTATTTACCTAAGAAATACGTTAATTTTTTAATGATTTACATATAATGTGCTGTATCCTAGATTATATGTTAAATAATCCTTTTTTCGATTTGGATTATTTGTTAAATAATCCTTTTTCAATTTGGATTATTTGTTTAAATAATCCTTTTTTCGATTTGGATTATTTGTTAAATAATCCTTTTTCAATTTGGATTATTTGTTAAATAATCCTTTTACGATTTGGATTGTTTGCTAAACAATCCTTTTTCGAATTGGATTATTTGTTAAATAATCCTTTTACAATTTGGATTATTTGTTAAATAATCCTTTTTCGAATTGGATTATTTGTTAAATAATCCCTTTTCAATTTGGATTATTTGTTAAATAATCCATTTTCCGTTTTGGGTTATTTGCTAAATAATCCTTTTTTGAATTTGGATTATTTAGTGTTAAATAATGTTCGTAAGATTTTTACATTATTTAAAATAATGTTCGTAAGATTTTTACATTATTTAAAATAATGTTACTGGTCAGCGGATTTCCTCTCAAGGCGGGAAACGAAGTGGAATTGCAAGATGGCGAACGTAAACGAAGCGCACGTGCGGCTAAATCGAGAGTTGGCACCCTGGCCGCCATATTGAAATCTTATCGTATATAAAGGTCGAAAAGCGTACAGGGTTATCCCGCATGTTATGTTATGCACTATATACAATTATACGCATCTTTACTCCCTGTTTCTGTGTTTTATTCATACTTTCAATGAGGTTTACACTGCATGTCCAGCGCGTGTTGCAATATGATACGCATTATAGCCCGTCCCCACAGTTTTCACATTTACATATACAGGACATCATCCTACTCCAAAACCAAAAACCAACAGATAATTAATATGAAATAACCGTGACAATTAAATATTTATTAACTTGTAAATAATAATATATTTAGTAAACTATTTTGTCAATATTCGCCTGAAAATGAGTTATTTAAGTTGCATTTGTCAAAGAACAAAATTCTTTCGAGTCTTTCCACGATTTTTAAGGTATAAATACAATAAAAATGATTAAAGACGGACAAAATTCGTATATTTCATTCTCGTCCCCAGACTCTCCAGTCATTAATAAGTCCATAAGTCCACCATTAATTCAATATGGCGGCCAGGGTGCCAACACATACGTTCGCCATCTTGCAATTCCACTTCGTTTCCCGCCTTGAGAGGAAATCCGCTGACCAGTAACATTATTTTAAATAATGTAAAAATCTTACGAACATTATTTTAAATAATGTAAAAATCTTACGAACATTATTTTAAATAATGTAAAAATTTACGAACATTATTTAACACTAAATAATCCAAATTCAAAAAAGGATTATTTAGCAAATAATCCAAAACGGAAAATGGATTATTTAACAAATAATCCAAATTGAAAAGGGATTATTTAACAAATAATCCAATTCGAAAAAGGATTATTTAACAAATAATCCAAATTGTAAAAGGATTATTTAACAAATAATCCAAATTGAAAAAGGATTATTTAACAAATAATCCAAATCGAAAAAGGATTATTTAACAAACAATCCAAATTGAAAAAGGATTATTTAACAAATAATCCAAATTGAAAAAGGATTATTTAACAAATAATCCAAATTGAAAAAGGATTATTTAACAAATAATCCAAATTGAAAAAGGATTATTTAACAAACAATCCAAATTGAAAAAGGATTATTTAACAAATAATCCAAATTGAAAAAGGATTATTTAACAAATAATCCAAATTGAAAAAGGATTATTTAACAAATAATCCAAATTGAAAAAGGATTATTTAACAAATAATCCAAATCGAAAAAAGGATTATTTAACATATAATCTAGGATATAGCACATTATATGTAAATCATTAAAAAATTAACGTATTTCTTAGGTAAATAATAAATGCACAAACGGCGCCCCATAGTCGCGGGGACATGTTGCATGGATCTTACACATCTCGTCGTGTGTACTTGGCAAAACTTTGTCGCGGGACGAAATTTTGTCCCCGAAACATGTTGCATGTAAAAGTATGTCCCCGGGACAAAATTAAAATAAACCAATCACATAACGTTATTTTATTTTCTCTTTCCTTTTCTGACATGTCCCCTCGACATGCCCCTGCGATTTGTCGCTTCGTGTCCTCAACAAGGGAAATGTTCCCGCGACACGCCCCCGCTATTTGTCGCCTCGTGTGTCCCAACCTTAATAGTGTTGTGATCGAGCGAGTATTGTTGTAAAGTTTATAACACAAGTAGAACAATATATTTCTTGTTCTAAAGATTGTGATCTAGCAATTAAATATTCTTTTGTGGTATGAAATCTTGAGGAGCAATTGGGTGAAGACCAAGATGGTAATATTCAACGTCCTTGAGTTATTTGTAGGAATTCTTTTAACTTGTCAGTTCTTACTAACTTCTTCTAAAGGTGAGTTTGTTTCTTGTTTCTCATGTGTGCTATGTAGAGATATTTTTGTCAAAGAAATGAGATATCGTGTGTACACCTCGGAATTTCCCAAGAAATCCACTTTGTTTTTATTAGCACAAAAGATTTTAGCGAGGATTTTAGGCCTCTGGGAATTTAACTATTGTTGATTACTTGCGAAATGTCGATTCAATTCTGCTTTACGTGCTCGAGTTTGTAGTAATTAGACAGTTATGCCCCTGGAATACGATTACAAGCCATTTTTAAATTCCCCAGTTCGCCGTCTGAGAGATTCACCGCACAAAGGAGCAAATATGCTCGTGTTTCTGGCAGAACATTTGTAAATAGCGTTATATTCTTAAACTTCTTTAAATACAACTTACAAAATTTGTAAAACATCTCTCTAATAATATTATATCGCGGCTGTTTGACGTCATTTGAAAACAGAAAATTTTGCTTAAAATTAAGCAATATACAATCGCGAAAAAATATCGATATGTACAGTACAGCCTAATTGAAATTATCTGTGTATTAAAAGAACTAACACTAACGAATACTAATTTAATGGAAGAAAATTCATACTGTGAGTTCCAAAACAGTTGTTTGAAAAGCTCATAAACTTGAGTGAATGGTTGGAAATAAAGTGATACAATGATTAAACTAGTAATACTAATAGCTAGAAACCGCACGACTCCGCCGCGCAGCTCGAGGAGCTATTGTGCGGTAAAAAAACAACCGGCACCGTTTAATAATAAAGATTGTCTTCTCTTACGAATAATACATTGAAATTGTGCGGTGACAACCATTTATTAATCCCAGGCCAAAGCTAACCTTAAAAACGTTTTCTTTCCATTTCTTTCTTTACTAAAGAAGAGTTTAGAACTCGTATACAACATTTGTTTATCAATAACACTAATTTATCAAAAATTTAAGACGAAAACATATTATACAGGGTGTATCAAAAAAGCGCAACCTCGGAATTTCCCAAGAAATCCACCAACTGACTGAGCACTGGAAAGTCTCGAGCATGGCATTTCCACCACAACAAAGGATCATCATCGCCATCAATTGTCTGTTTTCACGTATTTCTTCATCTCCTTTTCTAATACGATCCCGCGGCGATTGCGCTGGCGATGACATTTGAGACGACTTCCGCATGCTTCTTTTAAAAGTTCACTTTTTGACAAGCGAACTTGCAACGCCAGCGTAAACAAACACGTTTTAGCTCTGGAAAAGCTTGATATGACGTTTAAATATACTACCGATAATACCGAAATATATCGATATTCCGATATATCGAAAATTTAAATATCGAATAATCGGTATTTATAAAAAACCGATAATTTTCGGTATATCGATATACCGCAACAGCTGAATTTTAATTTACTGTGGCTAAACCTGCAGCTGTAAATGTTGTTAAAAATCACACTGTCTGACCAAAATCTAATGAACGTTTTTTATGAACGTTTACCGGTTTTTCACTCTCACCATATTAGGACTGTTTTGTAGGCTGTTTGCTCTATTTCTGTATTGTAAATTATATATTTCACAACATGGCAAGTAAATTATACCAGAAGATCATCGTTTCTACCGTAGAATTTCAGTAGAATTTGCGATCTACTTGCTAGAGTCTACTCGATGTTTGATGATGAAACTATATCCATGAGATGACTCGTACACTTCGTCAAAAATCCAAAAAAATCTTTGAAAAATCCAAAATCTTACTAATTTTAATAAAAATCCCAAAAAATCCCACGAAATCTCTAAATATTTCAGAAAATACTCGGAAAAAAACAATAAAAACCTCAACATCATCGCAAAATCGAGAAATCATCAAATTTTGAAAAATCTCCCACGGAATATCCTATTTAAACCCTTAAAACCCTTATATATCCATTCCTTACATATCCATATACCCTCGAAATCTCCATGGTTCAGCGCAATACTTCATGTAAGAATTTTTTTATCACATAAGGTTGGGAGAAAAATGGCGACAAACACGTGTTTGGGTAAATAATTTAATTGACTGCACTCTTAAAATAATAACATTTTAATAAAATGTTGTTTCCTTAACGTTCATTTACTTCGTTTTAAAAAAAAAACTCGATAGATTATATGTCGCAAAAAATTGCGGAAAAAGTTCGGGGGAAAAACGGGGAAAATATTTCGAAAAAAATCTTGAAAAAATCCCAAATCCCTGAAAATTTGGCAAAAAAATCCCAGAATCCCGAGAAAAATTGCAGGGATTTTTTTTATCTCAAGAATCTTCGTACGCTATTTTCAGAGTAATTTACCCCTCGCCGGCAAGCGCACTCTATTCTTTTATTTCAATATGTATTATCAATATGTCCCGACAGCTAAACCTATTTTGACCCATTGAAAACTGAGTTTTTCTTAGTGTATATTAACTGCGAGAACTTGGTTTAAAATTATCGGCTACAGCTGTGAACGTAGCCTGCGTGCAGACTTGTGAACTGTGATCTACTGTGACAGTGTTTTTGACTTATAATTGCGGGTTGTCGGCGTCATATTGTCTGTTTTCTACAGCCTAAACTGAACTAACTAGATGAACTAATTTATTTATAAAATGCCATAAACAGGGCCACGCCCTTCCGAGAATATAATATAGATGACTATATAATACATAACACAGGGTCTGAAATTTGCGGTATCCCGATATCCACGGGATACCAAAATTTCGTTTTGGGTATTAACTTCTGTTTAACTTGTATCCTGACGGGATACCACGAAATTTCAAAAATCGGTATAGCGGTAAATGCCTCTGGTGGTCTCCCAATAGCTTTGTTAGCACGAGTCGCCATCTTGGAAATCGAGGGAAGACCTTAGGTACGGGCACTGGGTACGAGGTTGTTTTACTGTATCAGTGATCAACGAATCGGGTGGTAGCTTCACTGATGGTACAGGTACATGAACACCGAACTGATCCAAGTGCAGAAAATGATCGTAGAGAAAAGCGCAAAGTCGATCGATAAAACGTAAATATGAACTTGAAAAACGTCGTCAAAAATATTGGAAATAATAATTTGAACAATGTTGATGTTTTTAGTTTATTTAATTCAGAGTCTGAGAATGTTTTCCACTATCCAGTTGTGGTGATCTATCCACTGGCATGCAAAGTTAATATTTAATATTGTATTAAACATCATATTTGGTCTTGCAGCTTAATAGATGATGACTGGGCTAGATATATGAAGTACAGTCTGCGACTGTAACAGTCACACAGACCAGTTGGTGGGATACTGAAAATCATGGTAACTAGTATCCAGAAGTGGGATACTGGCTTCTCAGGAGGGATACTAGAACTTTGAACAGCTGGTATCCCAGTGGGATACTGAAAAAAAAATTAAATTTCAGACACTGTAACATGCAAGATAACAACACATAAACTTCAAGAACAATATACTGAACAATTTGTGAAGAGTTACAGATAGTTTTTCCAAAATGTCTCCCGTCGCTGTTGCATACAATGCGTCACCTTATAATAATTATGTAATTATATGTAATTATAGGACTACCATATATCCCTCTTATTAATATTTTAAAATTTATATATTTCTTTATTTTCAGCTCATGTCCTGAAGCACTTCTCTAACATGTTATTGAAACAAAACATTGATAATATTACTGTAAATTTCGTGTTTTTATGTTGATTGAATTTTTAGTGAAAATTGATAGAAACACCACGTTTAGTTATTTCTTGCAAAACTCTTAGTCTTAGACACTGACTCATGCCTTCATTATACCTATAATTCCTCTGATGAATTAGGACAGAGTAACTAGGTCCACAGCTTAGCAGGATATAAATAAACAGTGTTTCAACCAAATATTGTTACTAATTAGTTTTAAATGGGCTTTTAGTGAAATATGTGTGAGAATTACTAAAACAAGATGTTAACCTGGGCCAGTTGTTCGAATGTCCATTAATTGGGCATGATAATATCATGTTTACCTTGATTAGGACCTATAATATACTATTGAGAAATATTTTTTATGTAGATTTCAAAACCTAGCAGTATGTTGTTGACATATTTAGTTAATAAATTATTGAACTTCTATTTTACACAATCTCTATTTTTATTTCTGTGTATCATTCAGGAATCATTCAGAGAACATTGTTAATTTGCAGAACTTGTCAAAAGAGTAGAATGAACCTCATAAAGGGTAGCAATGACTCTTTAAAGGAGTAGAAATGACCCAAACATGAAATGACCCACTTTTTGATCATATAAACAGACATTTACTAAACCAACATCATTGCAGTCAGCTAGCAAACATATATTGCACTTGAAGAATTGTCTACAAATATAAATGTTACTTTCTAATTCTCTTTTAGACCTTTTTCTTGAATAGTTTTTATACACTTAGTTTCTATTGAGAATATTAATTTTGCAATTTATTGTAGTATTTAGATTATAATAAGTAAAATTATGTGCATATTGTAATTGTATATATTTTACAACAGCGATATATGTTTAAAATATGTAAATGAGAATATGTTTAAAACATGTTAAAATTTGTATTAAAAACATGTTTAATGTTCGAATTTTATAGTGTTTTTTTTATGTTTTAAACATAGATAAAACATATATCAAATATATATTTTAAATATGTTTTAAAACATATATCAAATATATATTTTAAATATGTTTAAAACATATTTTAAATATATATTACTAAACATGTTTAACTTTTTTGCCGAAGTGCAAAAGATTTATTAATTTCAACTTTATGTGAATTTATGGTAGTTTATTGTATATTATACAGAACTGAGAGTTGATAATACTTGATATCAAAAGTAAAACTATTGCTGCGTAGCTGCAAGTCACATTTAATATATTCTGATAGCAGTATGTATGTCGCACGTACGAACTAGTACGCAGCGTAGCCTTCATTGAATCGTTCTGCCATCTGAGTTCTGGTAGCTCAATGGTTAGAGCGTGCAACTGGAGATCATGAAGGTTGCGGGTTCGAATTCCCGTCTGGGGCTCAGAAACATTTTCTGAGTTTGCATTAAAAAGCTTGAGTATAAAGCAAAGAACTGGGCTGACGATGCACGGCCGCGGGGATCAATTATTGTTGTGTGCAAGGCACTCACGTTTTATCAGACTTTGCTCGTAGCAGCTGATCGGATGCATAACGTGCGTATTAAGATTGTCATCGATAACCAGACTCTCATACACTCGTGGAATAACGGGGGTTCCAGGAATAAACAACTTAATGATATCCTCAAGAACGTCTTTCATTTGATTCTCTCTGCCAATTTTCACCTGGTTTTACATTATATCCCGTCGTCGCAAACCCTGCTGATTTTGAATCCAGACAACTGTCTGACCTAGACTCAGAAAGGATATTGAACTGGTTTCAAACTTCCAAAACTAAAAGTTAATCTCATGCCTGTTGACGAGCGGTTTCAATATTTACAATCCCTACATTACAGTAAACCATATGAAAAACAGAAGACTCAGTTACAGAAACAACTGGCAGTGCGGAAATTCGCCTTTTTCGGTGGTGGGGCAATACGTAACCAATTTTTTGGACACAAAAATGGACAAATAAAGAAAGTAAAAAGGTTTTGATACACAAAATGTATTCAACCTTTTTTGCACCTGTAGTCGCTGTGAGTCGAATACTCTGTTAACGCAGGACGGGCATTCAATCTTCACTCATTTTAGACTTTTCGACATATTTCTACGATTTTGATCGCTATTTCAATGTTTATTGATTTGGTTTGCAGTCAGTCATACTATCGTAATAATTTTATATTTAATTTAGTTTATTAGAATTATCACTCTTTTAGGTGAACGGAATACCCCAACAGGCTAGAAGCCCAATTATAGGGGTTCCGAGGGCCTACTTAAGGTCGTTATCCGAGAACACCAGAAAGCAAAGGCAGCACTTTCTCCTCAATTATTTTTAAGACCCTGAGTGTCCGTGGACGAGCGCTAGTCCCAGTTTCCCAGCCGCAAACATCTGCCACGTATGGGTGGGTCTGCGTACCATGATCGCTGCGATATTGCAAACAAGATAACTTGAGATATTTACTAGAAATACGTTATAACGCAACACCCCTCGCCCGCTTACTGTTTGAAACTTTTATAGCATAGTTGCATGCTAATTTACTACTGTAATACAGTACTGTAGTTATGCGCTTTGTCCCAGTGACGTCATCAGCGTTCAATAATTTTTGTTTTGGACACCTCCGTTCAATAATTCACAGTATTTAACGGAATTGGGGAACAGTGTCGAGATGAACTGGAACTTTGTGTTAGGTATGCAAAATGGTTTCAACATTTCATTGGTCTGCAGATTAGACCAGTCACAAGTGATTGATGTGGCGACGCGTCCGGGCCCCTTGCAAGGTCCCAGGCTATTTTGCCCCCCTTCTCACCGACCTTGTGGAATAATCAACTCAGTCGTATAAAAAGACACCAAAGACTGTTAAAGAATGAAGGAAGAAAGTGCATTCTCTTTATCATTCAAATGTCTAGGGGTGCATATAGTGCAAATGTATAGGCATCAATTTGGTTTTTAATATAGTATTAGGGATTCTATCCCGATTGTTGGTGGGGATAGATGCTCATGAGGTCTCAATGCAGGGCAGAGAAACTGACCTTTCCTAAGTCTGGACATGAAACTGATCGGTTAATAGAAACCCTAGGATTGGTACCATATTAGTTAAGAAATGTCTTGAAGGCATTTTATCACCATGTCCATTTCTAAAGAACTATTTTAATCTCAATGAATCTGTTCATTGCATACACGTAGGAGCATTATCTGTTGCCTTAATTGACAAATATACTGCATTTGTAGGATTTATACAACTTTCAAGTTATAATTAGTTTTTGTAACATATTGTACATATATATGAATATGTGTAATAAATTTATATTTGTAATAAATAATAATTGTAATTTGTTAGGAAACAGGACCCCGTCAATACCAGTGTCAGCATTGAACAGGCTATCCTGTTTTATTGAAGATAAAATATTGTTCAGCGTACTGTACATTGTTGGCATGGTGCACTGCCAAAATAGTGTGTTACAGGTCTCAGAACGCAAAAAACCATTTTTAGAGCAATCAGACATTCAACGTTTCGAGCGAAAGCCCTTCGTCACTCAAGAGTCAAGACAATCAAAGAGTTACTGTATTAAAATAAACGATAAAGTAGTGTCTAATGAAGGCAGTGGCATGGGCGGTAGTCTTTTATAATTCAACGAAATGCTAATCCTAATAATATAATTACCTAACCAAATTGCCAACCCTAACCAAAAAAACTATGCTGAAAAGGCATAATTAATGTATTAAAAATGTCGAACTTGTTCAGGAAACGAACGCCTTGTTTATCTCCTATCTTACAAATATATTGACACTTAAAAGTTAAAATAAAAGGGCCTTCGCTCAACAGACTCACAGTGTACTATCCTTGAATACTGAGAATACTAATTTATTTACCTGTATTCGTGTCCGAGCAAAGTATCCCATAGGCATAGATGAATATTTCAAAATAAAACTTGCTTGTCTCCACAGTTTCGGCATGAATTCAGTGTTTACTTTGTTCAAAAAGTCAAAACAAACATTTACTACATCCGCTGATTTTGTGCGGAATATGGCTTGTTGTGATGGTCTATTGGTCTGGTATTGCAGTAATTTATATATCTTTTGTCCCTGTCGCTCTCTCCTTTTTTCCGTAGTCTTTCGACCTTTTGCTCCTCGGTTTTGCTTTTGCCGCCTTCCTCTTCCGCTCCTCTTTTTGTTTTGCTTGTTGTTTATCCATAGCAATAAATTGTTTTCAAACTCACTTTTTCAAACTCACTATATTATCCTTTTTGAAGAAAAAAACACCTTGAAACCTTGAATACCGTTTCAATTTTGCATAATTCACCAGGCCAAATTTCTTGGACGGCGGTTGATGCAAAGCGCCCCCCCCCGTGATAAGGGACTAAACGCCGGTCGATATTAGCACTCTCGCCCTCAGGCCTTCGGCCGGCGCTTCGGCCCCACCCCCACCTCACCACAATTTCCGCCACTAACAACTGAAGTCCTTTTTAATTGGCCTACCTCAACCCAAATGATCCCTTTATTTCCACATCGGCGATCGCCCTACCGATCTCGTCAAGTTTTTATGTGGAAAGATCTGGAAAAAACGCAAAACCATGACGATCGTTGTCCTAATTTGGGGACTTCCCTCCAGTCAGATCGTAGTCAGATCGTTGATATTTGTCAATAAGAGACTTTACCGATTGTAAAACTGACGCTGTTATAACCTCTGATGCCAACTTTCCTACCGATGGCTGCTCCGATGCTGCCGATGGCTCCGATCGCTTCAATGGATACTTTATCTGTTCCTAGCGCTACAATTCATTCATACCACATATAAGTGTTTCTAAACCCAAACAATTCAGCCATATAGTTTGTTATGTATTACCTTCGTTCTTAAAAAACTTCAAACAAATATGTTACGTTACTGCGACGGTTTCAAACGTCCAATTTATCATGTGTCAAATTGTAATACGGCTCGTCCAAACAAACTAGGACGACATTTAAAGCCTGGTTTCCATATGATCGCTACGATCGATCAATTTTAAAACCAGCGATCGTCATGGACGAAGTAAACAAAGACAACTTTCTTTTACTATCGCATACAGCTTTTTATTCTAGTTGCTCTTATCAGTAAGGCCTATTTCAAACGTCGAATTTATCCTGATGTGTCGAATCTAACACATTATGTTCGACAGAATTCCACTCTCCTCCGCAGAGGCTTCTTGCGGCTTTTTTTAGAGTTCGGGTAATACTATAGATGGGCTATTATTGGGCTCACAGGGTGTTTTGCCCGTGCAGCCCAAACTATTTGCCCGAACTCTAAAAAAAGCGCACGTCTCTGCGGAGGAGAGTGACAGAATTCGACGTCGTTTTCAAACATCGAATTTATCATGTGTCGAACGTATCGGCCTCCTGTAAAAAGAACTCGTTCGGATTGCATTAATTAAATCTCGTACCAGTTTGTTTGGACGAACTTGCGCCAAGGAAACATCGTTTTTGAGTTCGACAGATATTTCGAATGAGAGAAGAACTTGGAGCTTTTCACGCTCATCGTCGCGCAGATTCGGGCACAACTATGTCTTCAAGACAGATAAAATTCTTTTACCAGCTATTTACATAAAATATTTACATAAAATGCTTTAGTTTCACTATAGGTAGCCCAGACACAAATTTCGAGTATGAATAGATATACATAGTTATATATATATATATTTTTATAATTCATTTATTTACTGCATAAAAATGCATATGTTAGCCTGTAATTGTTCATATCTTCTTTCATAACATCAATATATTCTATATGACTTGTTTATAGATCATAAAGCTTAGCAGTGTTTCAAAATATTCATCAAATACACTTGTTCTCGTCTAGAACTCATCGATATACGTGTGTTTTCATTTAACACAAACCAATAGTCGAATCGTCGTTTTTGAACATGTATTTTTATACTCTCACAATATAAGTCAATAGTCAATAATATCACAAAAACCACGCTCGTTTTTCCTCTCCGTGACCGCGTCGTTCCAGTCTCTTCACACTTGTCCCAGCGGGGGAGGGGGGAGTGGTAACATTAACTTTTTAACAAATATCAACATTCCAAAACATCTCCCTCCCGAATGTTACTACATTCGCTTAATATATAAAGTCAAAGTTTTGTCCTTATTGTTCTCAACAATTTGCCTTGCTCCAACGGACATAATCTGTGTACTGGTCGGATGTATTCACTGTCTCCAACTCGAATTTTCACGACTCGTATGAGATCATCGGCGCCTCGGTAGGTTTCTAGGACTCGTCCAAGCGGCCACTCGCCACGCTTTGCGTTTGGTTCAACAACTAATACGACATCGCCTGCAATTAACTCTCGTTTGGGATTAAACCATTTTCCTCGCACGTTGAGGCTAGGTAGAAATTCCTTTCGCCATCGTTTCCAGAACTGTGTTATCAGCTGCTGAATACGTCTCCAACGCTTCTTGGGGTTGAATATTTCTTCTTTCGCGGTCTCAGGAGCAAACTGTCCGCCCAAATGTCGGGACTTGAGCTGACATATGTGATCGGTCTTGAGTTTAGCAGGCCTTCAGCCGCACAAATTGCCGTGTGCAATTCTTCGTCTGTGACTTCAGCGTTTCACAAAATTGCTCTGATGGCTTTCTTCGCGCTCTTAATCATACTCTCGAAGACTCCTCCAAAGTGAGGAGCCGAAGGCGGGTTAAACTTCCACTCGATAAATCGATTTGCTGGAACTGGGTTGTTTTCTTTATGATCTTCTCTTTGATCCAATTCGCGTAACTTCTGGGCACATCTCTTTCTCTGCCCCAACAAAGTTCGTTCCGTTATCCGATAAGACAAATCCTGGCGTCCCCCTCCGTGAAGTCATCCGGACAAATGCATTTATGAATGAGTCCGTGTCCCACGAGTACGCCAGTTCTAAATGGACTGCACGGGTCGTTAGGCATGTAAAGAGGCATAGATATCGTTTCATTCTGCATTTTCCCCGTCTTTGCTTCGTTAAGAATGGTCCAGCGAAGTCTGTACCAACTCTTTTAAAGGCTCTTAAAGGTAGGGTTAATCTCGACATAGGAAGAGGAGCCATCTTTTGACCTGTTGGCTTCGCGAGAAATTGTCGTCGATAACGCAGGGTAACTTTCAACAACCACTCTGACTGTCAATCTTGCTTTCACAATCCAAAATCTCGAACGGAGTTCCGTCAAAAGGTGTTCTGTTCCCGAACCCTGACCAAGCTTCTCGTGAGCGTCGACTATGATCAGTTTTGTCACAGGATGATCCTTGGGGAGAATAATCGGATGCCTCGTATCATATGGCAAGTCCTCGGCAAGACGGAGGCGGCCGTCCACTCCCAACAGTTTGTCGTCATCCAAAATCATCATCCTGAGTCACGAAAGCTGTCGAAAACCTCATTAAACGTTTGTCTTTTTCTTGGTCGGGAAAACTCTCGCTTTGTGTTTTTCGTAGCCAAAACGTTTGGGCGTCGCTGAGCTCGGCTCCCTGCAGCACGTTCGACAGCTTTCGTGACTCAGGTGCAGACTTGCAATGCTGGAGGAACCGTTTCACCCAGGCCGTAACATGAATAAGGCGACTCCAAGACGAATAACGTTTAGGATCAAGGTTGTTGTTTTCTCCAATATCTTCTTTCTCCTTTGTAACATGACTTTGGACTTTCTTTTCTCCTCGTTGTGCCATATCATCTATCAATGGATTCTTTAGTAATCTTTCCGGCCACGACTTTTCTTCATCCGTTAAAAATTCAGGTCCTTCCAGCCAGGGCTTGCTGTGACATAAGTCAGTCGCTGAAAGACCTCTGGTCGGTTGATCGGCAGGATTAATCTCACCAGGGATGTGTCGTCACTGGTCTGGGTTGGAATGTCGTTGTATCTCTGCAACTCTATTTGCAACAAATGTCTTGAATATACGGCTCTGCTTGTGTACCCAGTACAAAACGTTAGTTGAGTCAGTCCAATACGTCGCTCCATTCACATTTAACGTCCCTAAAATGTTTTTTGGACAATCGACTGGCGAGGACAGCTCCCATGAGCTCAAGTCTAGGGATTGTGACTGCTTTCAAAGGAGAGACGCGGGTCTTGGAGGCAATCAAGCGTGATGTAGGTGGGTGATTGCTGTAATGACAAACGAGATACGACACTGCGGCATACGCATCTTTCGAGGCATCGGAGAATGTGTGTAACCAGGAATGTGTTGGCATTGGTAGACGAAGGGGACGAGGGATTCCAAAAGACGATAGGTGTTTCAACTCGTTAATCCAATCATTCCACTCGACACAAAGCTAGTAGGTAACAGTTTCGTCCCATTCAAGTCCAGCTGCCCAGATCTTTTGTAGTAGTATTTTTGCCCGGATGGTAAAGGGTGACAGAAACTGCAAAGGGTCGAATAATTTCGCAATGCTACTGAGCACATTTCGTTTTGTTGCCAATTCATCAGTAGATGGAGGTTGAACTTGAAAGGTGAAAATATCTCGGTTTGCCTCCCCGGTTGGAAGGTTTCCATCATGAATTTCCAAACCAGGCAACCTATCTTCAACTGGAACGTCTTCAATGACTGCAACTTCGTTTGACATCCATTTCTTCAGGGTGAATCCAGCTCCAGACAAAAGTTCTGTCGTTTGTCGTCGGACTTCTTTGGCTTCGGGCACTGTTTGATCAGATGAGTCAAGTACATCATCCACATACCTGGCATTGTCTACGGTATCTGCAGCATTTATTCGCTTTGGCATGTGAATGCAAGACATGTTGCGCACAGAAAGGGGAGGCTGTGTTACCAAATGGTAATCGCATAAACTCGTAGACTTCCGGTTCTTTCGTTTGGTCTAGATCTCGCCATAGGAATCTGTGATATGGGCGGTCTTTCTTGGTTAGTCCGACTTGCAAGAACATTTGCGATATGTCAGCGAAATGGCCACAGGCGCTCTTCGAAATCGGGTCAGGACGTACACTAGCTCGCGTTGTAGTTTAGGTCCAGGATAAACAGCATCATTCAGGCTTTTCTCATCAACTTTGGCAGCCGCATCAAAAACGAGTCGGACTTTCGTTGAAGTCTTCTCATCATTTACCACTGCAAAATGGGGTAGGAGCCACTGGTCGTCGTCCGTCATTGGTACTTTCTTCACATATTCCTTATCAACATAATTTTTGATTATCTCGCAGTAAGTGTTAGCAACTTTGGGTTTCTTCAGGAGCGATGTTTCAAGACTCTTTAGTCGTTTGAAGGCCATGTCAAAATTACTCTTGAATTCTGGCTCTCCCTCTTTCCAGGGTATCCCGATCTCATACCTTCCGTTCTTAAGCACTTGGGATGACTCCGCTCTTTTCACTGCCTTCATTTCGTCTTGGGTCATAGCACGGACACTCTCCTCCTTGATTCCAATGGCTTCTAGTTCCCAGAATTTTCTTAAAAGATCATTTGTCTCCTCCGAGTCTGTCTGTTTAGTCTGGTAGGTACGGGTTAGGTGGGCATGCGTATTACGTGGTGAAGGATTCTTCGAAGTTGGACCGAAGCAAACCCATCCAAGTGGCGTTTGTCGAGCGACAGGATCTTTGGGGTGTCTTCCGGTGACTTCCCGCACGACTTTGTGAAAGACTGGATGGTCGCTAACCAATTAGAATATCGATCTGCCTTCGATTAGACACTCTGTCAAATGGAATTGATTCCAAGTGCTTCCACTTTTCCTTTAGACTACTCCATTCCACAGCTGGTGTGTTGCCGGTGATATTATACTTCTACAGGGGCCGAAAAATATCCATTTATGGAAGTCACTGAGCACTGAACACGTTTTCGATTGCTTCTTAATTTCTGTGCCGCCAGTCCCAGAGATAGTCAAAGTCTGTCCTTGACCATTTAGTTGAAGCTCTTCTGCAGCACCCTCAGTTATGTATGATCCAGTTGAGCAGGGATCCAGCATGACATTTACTCTCAGTTTCTTTGCTCCATTTCCGATAACAGCAGGCAGAACCATAAGGGAAACACTCTCCACTCGAACCAGTATTGTATGTCTTTGCCTTATCGCTTGAAACTTCTTCTTTGGTAACCATGGTGACTTGTTCTTTAGATCATCAGGTATGATAGGATGCTTGTTTCTAGAGTTCAAATTATCAGGAACTGTGCCCATGACTCTCGCATCCGTCAACTCCACACTTTCTACTTCTTGGACAATTCTTGCTATGGTGTCCTGCCGCGAGACATCGAAAACAACGTCCACTCTTGCAAATAAGTTCCTTACGCTGCATCACTGCAAGTTTCTTGAACTCTGAGCAAACCCATGGCGGGTGATCAATCTTGCATTTCGATACAATACACCTCCTTAGCCATACTTAGCCCTCCTTAGGCATCCTTAGCCCTCCTTAGCCATCCTTAGCCCTCCTTAGCCCTCCTTAGCCATCCTTAGCCCTCCTTAGCCATCCTTAGCCCTCCTTAGGCATACTTAGCCCTCCTTAGCCATCCTTAGCCCTCCTTAGCCATCCTTAGCCCTCCTTAGCCCTCCTTAGCCATCCTTAGCCCTCCTTAGCCATCCTTAGCCCTCCTTAGGCATACTTAGCCCTCCTTAGCCATCCTTAGCCCTCCTTAGCCATCCTTAGCCCTCCTTAGCCATCCTTAGCCCTCCTTAGCCATACTTAGCCCTCCTTAGGCATCCTTAGCCATCCTTAGCCATCCTTAGCCCTCCTTAGGCATACTTAGCCCTCCTTAGCCATCCTTAGCCGCAAAAAGAAGATGATTTCGAGACATTAGTTCAGTGGATTGACATCAGAGTTCGAATAATGGATGAAGCGAGAGAGGAAACAGGGGAAGTTGACAAGAGACGAAACCTAAAGGATGGAGAAAGACGCCATCATCGAGGCTTCAACACGAGTGGTGATGTTAGGCATACTTAGCCCTCCTTAGCCATCCTTAGCCCTCCTTAACCATCCTTAGCCCTCCTTAGCCCTCCTTAGCCCTCCTTAGCCATCCTTAGCCCTCCTTAGCCATACTTAGCCCTCCTTAGGCATCCTTAGCCCTCCTTAGCCATCCTTAGCCCTCCTTAGCTCTCCTTAGCCATCCTTAGCCCTCCTTAACCATCCTTAGCCCTCCTTAGCCCTCCTTAGCCCTCCTTAGCCATCCTTAGCCCTCCTTAGCCATCCTTAGCCCTCCTTAGCCATACTTAGCCCTCCTTAGGCATCCTTAGCCCTCCTTAGCCATCCTTAGCCCTCCTTAGCCCTCCTTAGCCATCCTTAGCCCTCCTTAGCCATCCTTAACCCTCCTTAGGCATACTTAGCCCTCCTTAGCCATCCTTAGCCCTCCTTAGCCATCCTTAGCCCTCCTTAGCCCTCCTTAGCCCTCCTTAGCCATCCTTAGCCCTCATTAGCCATCCTTAGCCCTCCTTAGCCCTCCTTAGCCCTCCTTAGCCATCCTTAGCCCTCCTTAGCCATCCTTAGGCATACTTAGCCCTCCTTAGCCATCCTTAGCCCTCCTTAGCCATCCTTAGCCCTCCTTAGCCATCCTTAGCCCTCCTTAGGCATACTTAGCCCTCCTTAGCCCTCCATAGGCATACTTAGCCCTCCTTAGCCCTCCTTAGCCATCCTTAGGCATCCTTAGCCCTCCTTAGCCATCCTTAGCCCTCCTTAGGCATGCTTAGCCCTCCTTAGCCCTCCTTAGCCCTCCTTAGCCCTCCTTGCCATCCTTAGCCCTCCTTAGGCATACTTAGCCCTCCTTAGTCATCCTTAGCCCTCCTTAGCCATCCTTAGCCCTCCTTAGCCCTCCTTAGCCATCCTTAGCCCTCCTTAGCCATCCTTAGCCCTCCTTAGGCATACTTAGCCCTCCTTAGCCATCCTTAGCCCTCCTTAGCCATCCTTAGCCCTCCTTAGCCATCCTTAGCCCTCCTTAGCCATACTTAGCCCTCCTTAGGCATCCTTAGCCCTCCTTAGCCATCCTTAGCCCTCCTTAGGCATACTTAGCCCTCCTTAGCCCTCCTTAGCCATCCTTAGCCCTCCTTAACCATCCTTAGCCCTCCTTAGCCCTCCTTAGCCCTCCTTAGCCATACTTAGCCCTCCTTAGGCATCCTTAGCCCTCCTTAGCCATCCTTAGCCCTCCTTAGGCATACTTAGCCCTCCTTAGCCCTCCTTAGCCATCCTTAGGCATACTTAGCCCTCCTTAGCCATCCTTAGCCCTCCTTAGGGATACTTAGCCCTCCTTAGCCATCCTTAGCCCTCCTTAGCCCTCCTTAGCCATCCTTAGCCCTCCTTAGGCATACTTAGCCCTCCTTAGGCATCCTTAGCCCTCCTTAGCCCTCCTTAGCCCTCCTTAGCCATCCTTAGCCCTCCTTAGGCATACTTAGCCCTCCTTAGGCATCCTTAGCCCTCCTTAGCCATCCTTAGCCCTCCTTAGGCATACTTAGCCCTCCTTAACCCTCCTTAGGCATACTTAGCCCTCCTTAGCCATCCTTAGCCCTCCTTAGCCATCCTTAGCCATCCTTAGGCATACTTAGCCCTCCTTAGCCATCCTTAGCCCTCCTTAGGCATACTTAGCCCTCCTTAGCCATCCTTAGCCCTCCTTAGCCCTCCTTAGCCATCCTTAGCCCTCCTTAGCCATCCTTAGCCCTCCTTAGCCCTCCTTAGCCATCCTTAGCCATCCTTAGCCCTCCTTAGGCATACTTAGCCCTCCTTAGCCATCCTTAGCCCTCCTTAGGCATACTTAGCCCTCCTTAGCCCTCCTTAGGCATACTTAGCCCTCCTTAGCCCTCCTTAGCCATCCTTAGGCATACTTAGCCCTCCTTAGCCATCCTTAGCCCTCCTTAGGCATACTTAGCCCTCCTTAGCCATCCTTAGCCCTCCTTAGCCCTCCTTAGCCATCCTTAGCCCTCCTTAGGCATACTTAGCCCTCCTTAGCCCTCCTTAGGCATACTTAGCCATCCTTAGCCCTCCTTAGCCATCCTTAGGCATACTTAGCCCTCCTTAGCCATCCTTAGCCCTCCTTAGGCATACTTAGCCCTCCTTAGCCATCCTTAGCCCTCCTTAGCCCTCCTTAGCCATCCTTAGCCCTCCTTAGGCATACTTAGCCCTCCTTAGGCATCCTTAGCCCTCCTTAGCCCTCCTTAGCCCTACTTAGCCATCCTTAGCCCTCCTTAGGCATACTTAGCCCTCCTTAGGCATCCTTAGCCATCCTTAGCCATCCTTAGCCATCCTTAGCCCTCCTTAGGCATACTTAGCCCTCCTTAGCCCTCCTTAGGCATACTTAGCCCTCCTTAGCCCTCCTTAGCCATCCTTAGGCATACTTAGCCCTCCTTAGCCATCCTTAGCCCTCCTTAGGCATACTTAGCCCTCCTTAGCCATCCTTAGCCCTCCTTAGCCCTCCTTAGCCCTCCTTAGCCATCCTTAGCCCTCCTTTGGCATACTTAGCCCTCCTTAGGCATCCTTAGCCCTCCTTAGCCCTCCTTAGCCCTCCTTAGCCATCCTTAGCCCTCCTTAGGCATACTTAGCCCTCCTTAGGCATCCTTAGCCCTCCTTAGCCATCCTTAGCCCTCCTTAGGCATACTTAGCCCTCCTTAACCCTCCTTAGGCATACTTAGCCCTCCTTAGCCATCCTTAGCCCTCCTTAGCCATCCTTAGCAATCCTTAGGCATACTTAGCCCTCCTTAGCCATCCTTAGCCCTCCTTAGCCATCCTTAGCCCTCCTCAGCCATCCTTAGCCATCCTTAGGCATACTTAGCCCTCCTTAGCCCTCCGTAGGCATACTTAGCCCTCCTTAGCCCTCCTTAGCCCTCCTTAGCCCTCCTTAGGCATACTTAGCGCTCCTTAGCCATCCTTAGCCCTCCTTAGGCATACTTAGCCCTCCTTAGCCATCCTTAGCCCTCCTTAGCCCTCCTTAGCCCTCCTTAGCCCTCCTTAGCCATCCTTAGCCCTCCTTAGGCATACTTACCCCTCCTTAGGCATCCTTAGCCCTCCTTAACCATCCTTAGCCCTCCTTAGGTATACTTAGCCCTCCTTAACCCTCCTTAGGCATCCTTAGCCCTCCTTAGCCAGCCCTCCTTAGCCATCCTTAGCCCTCCTTAGGCATACTTAGCCCTCCTTAGCCCTCCTTAGCCATCCTTAGCCCTCCTCAGGCATACTTAGCCCTCCTCAGCCCTCCTTAGCCCTCCTTAGCCATCCTTAGCCCTCCTTAGGCATACTTAGCCCTCCTTAGCCATCCTTAGCCCTCCTTAGGCATACTTAACCCTCCTTAGCCCTCCTTAGCCCTCCTAATTAGGCATACTTAACCCTCCTTAGCCATCGTTAGCCGTCCTTAGCCCTCCTTAGCCATCCTTAGCGCACCTCAGCCATCCTTAGCCCTCCTTAGCCATCCTTAGCCCTCCTTAGGCATACTTAGCCCTCCTTAGCCAACCTTAGCACTCCTTAGCCCTCCTTAGCCGTCGTTAGCCATCCTTAGCCACCTTAGGCATACTTAGCCCTCCTTAGCCATCCTTAGCCCTCCTTAGCCCTCCTTAGCCATCCTTAGCCCTCCTTAGCCATCCTTAGCCCTCCTTAGCCCTCCTTAGCCATCCTTAGCCCTCCTTAGGCATACTTACCCTCCTTAGCCATCCTTTGCCCTCCTTAGGCATACTTAGCCCTCCTTAGCCCTCCTTAGGCATACTTAGCCCTCCTTAGCCCTCCTTAGCCATCCTTAGGCATACTTAGCCCTCCTTAGCCATCCTTAGCCCTCCTTAGGCATACTTAGCCCTCCTTTGCCCTCCTTAGCCATCCTTAGCCCTCCTTAGGCATACTTACCCATCCTTAGCCCTCCTTAGCCATCCTTAGCCCTCCTTAGCCCTCCTTAGCCCTCCTTAGCCATCCTTAGCCCTCCTTAGGCATACTTAGCCCTCCTTAGGCATCCTTAGCCCTCCTTAGCCCTCCTTAGGCATATTTAGCCCTCCTTAGCCATCCTTAGCCCTCCTTAGGCATACTTAGCCCTCCTTTGCCCTCCTTAGCCCTCCTTAGGCATACTTAGCCATACTTAGCCCTCCTTAGGCATACTTAGCCATACTTAGACATACTTAGCCATACTTAGCCCCCCTTAGGCACACTTGGCCATCCTTAGGCATACTTAGCCCTCCTTAGGCATACTTAGCCCTCCTTAGCCCTCCTTAGGCATACTTAGCCCTCCTTAGGCATACTTAGCCCTCCTTAGCCCTCCTTAGGCATACTTAGCCCTCCTTAGCCATCCTTAGCCCTCCTTAGGCATACTTAGCCATACTTAGCCCTCCTTAGGCATACTTAGCCATACTTAGACATACTTAGCCATACTTAGCCCCCCTTAGGCACACTTGGCTATCCTTAGGCATACTTAGCCCTCCTTAGGCATACTTAGCCCTCCTTAGCCCTCCTTAGGCATACTTAGCCCTCCTTAGGCATACTTAGCCCTCCTTAGCCCTCGTTAGGCATACTTAGCCCACCTTAGCCATCCTTAGGCATACTTAGCCCTCCTTAGGCATACTTAGCCATCCTTACGCATACTTGTCCCTCCTTAGGCATGGTATACATATGCACCTTTCAATGCTAAACCCGAGAGGGGGTATCCAGCACATGCGGGGCATATAAATTTTTAATGCCAATTTTCTATCAAATGCCCCACTGTTATATATCTGTCAAATATAATCAAATATCCCCAAGTGGGGATTAGCTCAGAGGCAAAATAGGCCTTTCGTCTCAAGCTAAAGATGCGCGATCCTTTGGTGAGGTCAAATCGCTCGGGCCAAGAATAACGATCAAATTCGCGACGGTGGGGCGAGAAAACACGGTCAAATGCCCCATATATGCCGGATACCCCTTCTGGGGCTTAACATTGATAGGTGCATTTAGCACACCGCACGGGATATTGCAGGTAGTTTTGTAGTTACAACTTACATTTTTTACTTGTACTTTTACAGAAGAAAAAGTTAAAAGCTATGCCTATCTGTTAACAGCTTCTAAATTTAAGGTCCTTGTCATGCCTATTCATATGAGCCTGTTTAGTTCCCACGGACTTTTATATTTCGTTTAAAAACGGTCCGGTTAGGTGAAATCCCAACTCGAACTTGGTATCTGTGAAGGGCCGTAGCTAACAACATTTCCAAATGAAATATTTTTAGTTTTAGTTGTAAATCAAACTAGCTTGTATAGTTGTATTAGTTGTTTACGTGAAACAAAGGAAATGTCAAAGTACACTTTTGAGACCTGTGGGAACTTCGCAATATTCACATTCCCAGAGCCCACATTTATGGGTATTATGGGTAAATGCGGACAAACATGGGTACTGACGTCATCTCGACGAAAATGCTATTGACAACGATCGTGTTCTGTTTTAAAGTGTCTTACTATTACTTGTAACTGATTATCATAGTACTTTGATTATCGTGGTTTCCTTTAATATCATGAAGGTATGTGTTTTAATACTCCAGTTTATAACAATTTTTGAACAGTCTATGCCACTGCAATCAATGCATTCTAGGGACCTTGAGGATCGAGGCATATGAAATTTGAAAACCCCAGATTGTTTGTGACATAACCGAACGATAAATAAATATCGCGTCATTATCTTTTTCAGTCTTGAAATATCTAAACCTATCTAGACAACTATTTATTTATAAAATTGGTAAGAGACTATATTATTTATATTATAATACTTTACCAATAATGGCAAATGCCCAAATTTGGTTGATTTTTATCTGTTAGGGCTAGTTTTTGTACATAACCAGTTCTGATGGGATAGGAATAGGATTAGGGTAAGATTAGGGTTAGTATTTGGGGTTAGGATTAGGATTAGATTATGAGCTCTATCGGGTCTGAAATATCTGACCGCTATATATACGTTACAAAATTAATTATAGAAATACAACAGTTGAGGGACAATCTGTTCGAGCGATACCTGATACGGTACATGGACATGGGTTAAAACATGGAGTGATTAATTTTTGGACTAATTTTTCGATTCGTTTTTTAACTAATTTTTGGATTCGTTTTTAGAATAATTGTTGCACTCATTTTGAATGAAAACGGACTTTTACTTGTGTAATAAATCTACAGGCTTTCAGTCGAACAATCGCTTCTCTTGTAATAGGTACGGTGAAATGAAGCCTTCGTTGAAAATCCATTCATTCGTCAATATGACACATCATGTTTTGCATATGTTAGCTTGCTTCAAGTGCACCTAACCCCAAAATGATTTTTAGCGATATCAAATCTTGGTATGATTTCTAGCATTTTAGTGAAAAAAATTTTCAATTTAGGCAAATCGTTTGATTTTTATGGCCTTTTGAATTTAGCTTTTGATGGCCCGGGTGTATATACCTGAACTTAGGCACGATTTATTCATGCAATTGACAGCTACACATCTGTTAACCATGTTTTCACAATCAGCAAACGAACGCAGTATATCAATGTAGATAAACCGCCAATTTATAGCGAATTTGCATGCAGGCAATCTCCGATGAAAAAGTCCCCAAAATTGGGTTTTTGTTCCCAGTCCTCTGGTTCCCAGTTCCCTATAATTTGCTACTGTGGGAAAATATTTGTTTACCGATAAAGAATGGCCCAGTATGTTTTTACAAAGCTTTTGACAAAGCGTTTGCGATACAAATGGTCTTTCTTAGCTTTTCTCTAAATCGTCAACCGGACGATTTGACGAGAGTGTTTTATATGTCCGCTTAGCCGTCGGCAGTGATCGAGCCGCCGCTCAGGTAAGGAATTGTACTTTCTGTCAAGAACTTTGGCTAAACTACATCGACCTTGTAGTCTGTAATATAATTTTAAAGTTCTGAGGCGAAACTCTGAAGAATTACGAGACGAGTCAGACGATGGATGTTTGTTTGGCGACGAAGCGAGAATAATATTAATAATAGTTTTAAGTTTTAACTTATTTCATGTGTTCAATTGTATTTTGGGTCTGTCGTGTATAAGTATGTGTTGCAGGTGTATCGAATAAATCTTTACCAGCCATAGTTCTGAAAAGAACTGTTTTAATTTTACCGCGATTCGAAATTCGAATTCGACTCGAAACGTTAACGCAAAACTTTGCGAGCAATAGCTCCTAAAGAAACTGGTGCGAGAGCTCGCCATCAACCAATCAAATGACGAGTTTCATCGGAGTTCCCCGAACGCCAGCATATCCTCACTCTTATAATGACTATAATGATCAATCAACCATTCCTGTTAAAATGATTATAATGATCAAATTAAGAGCGACTTGTTAATTTAATGCTAGAACCAACCCCAACACAACTAACCCCCCCGCCTAATGGGTTTTCTAACCCTAACCCCCCCGCCTTCTCAAGGCGTTCGTGAAAACGATAAGATATGTTTTCCCATGGAGGGTCACTGTTTTAAATCCAATAATAGTTCGCCTGAATACAAAACTTGAATATATCCTCTGTTTCAGCACCGAGTAACATGACAATCTGAATTAAATTTCTCAAAGATTATCTTGTTGCAGGCTGGTCGATAGCTAGTTTTCCCGAGGTTGACCGCAAGGCATCATGGGACAGTCACCTCAATTATTGAGGTAACATGACCCACAATGCACAAAATTACACACTTATTTTTGAAACCTACTTGTTTTTCTGCTTTCGCCGTGAAAGGGAAAACAATTTAATATAACTTGACTTGCTTATTATTTAAAATGTCTCGTTTGTTTTGCACACTAAAAAAACAACTGCAAATATATTTACTTACTGAACTAAATTCTCTGATCTCTTCTGTTTTGATTTATTCACATGTTTTTATCTGCCTCCACGGGAACGTCTTAAATCCTCTGTGTTTTTTTTACCGTATCTGGATATCTACCCCCCCCCCCCCTGTCAGTGGCATGAACGTCATAGTTTGTTTATTTTTGATAGCCAATAGGATTAGGTTTTTGACATCGTCATAACTGTTTGATGGCATCCCGCATAGGCACAGAAAAACTTTGGTCAAAAACCTAGAGACTTTTGCTTCTTTCTTGTTTGTCAGAATTATTTAGAAACATAATTGTTTGTAATATTGTAGTAAAATTATCAGTGTTCAAAGTGTTGTTTCATTTTTGGTGGTTCTTCACGTAGTTTGCGAGTATTTTAATAATTTGTTGAAGTGTTTGTTGTGAATGTTGGAATTTACTTGCCAAGCTTATCATAATATATGTATAAGTGAAAGCACACGTCAGCTTGCAGTAAATTGTGTCGCGCGTAGCTATAGTGAATGAGGGGAATGGGGCGAGTTTTCATTTCGTTCGTGGATCGGCTGTTTGTCGTCTTTCGTCGTTCGGTAAACGTTCTTTAATGAACAAAATAAGAAATTATAACAACATTTGGGCCACCTATGATGCGATCAATAATTTCTTTTTATTTCTGTGACAGGTTCTTCAACGAAAAACCTGAAAAATCTTACATCGCGACATGCTATTCGATAAACCTCAAAATTTTCACACGCAAAAAACATCCGTTTCAGTGCTTGACTATTAACTTGTTCACACTTCACAAACATGACCAACGCCACTGACATATAGTGATTAAACGTTTTTTTGCTTCATATATTATTTTGAAAATGTATACGTCATGTAAACACAGCCAATGAACTCTGTGCCTACACAAACTTTCTGAATTGTAAATAGTGCCTGCGAACGTCTAAATAATTAGCTAAAAATCAACAACAAAAATTGTGCCTGCACAAATTGAAAATGTGCCCTGCGAGCCGCGCTCGTGCACTTTAATGAGGCCTGGCTGCCGACAACTGCCGACAACGCTGGTGAAAGGCGTTCACGCAAAGCCTAGCGGGGGTTAGGGTTAGAAAACCCATTCGGCGGGGGGTTAGGGTTAGGATCTTTGTTGCGTTGGGGTTGGGTTCTAGCATTAAATTAACAAGTCGCTCTTAATTTGATCATTATCATCATTTTAACAGGAATGGTTGATTGATCATTATAGTCATTATAAGAGTGAGGATATGCTGGCGTTCGGGGAACTCCGATGAAACTCGACATTTGATTGGTTGATTGCGAGCTCTCACCAGTTTCTTTAGGAGCTATTGCTCGCAAAGTTTTGCGTTAAAGTGCATATAAGCCCTACGGGGTTTTCAGTTATTCGTGTAGACCACAAAAAATGACCTGATAAAGTATTTTACAGTTTTGGATTTGGTCCTTTCGTTTCCGAGATATAGCCATTTGGCGTTGAAAGCCGCGCGTGAGAGAGTCCTGGTACTCGGGGACGGATTAGATTTCACAAACAAGGAATACATCAGCCTCGTACCCAGGCGCTTGTTGGAATACATAACGTTTGGACAACAACAAGTTCAAAAGATCATATATCAAGTGAAATCGCCGCGATATCACGCTCAAATTCAGACTCAAATAAGTATGAAAGCCCATTGTCTAGTTCAGATAATATAATCGAGGAAGAAACTGAACTATCGGCGAAATATGAGGACGAGTCTGATGACTGTTTCATGGACGCCTACGCTGATGAGCCGTTGGCGGACGAAGAATGGCTTGCCGCGTATGAAAGAAGAAGGGAGGAGGACAAAAAACACTTGGAACAACTTACTCGAAGGTGGAATGGTGCTGAATCCGTAAAATCTTGGTACGTTCATTTGCGCCATATTTGTCATATCTTTCATTAATTTATTTTATGTACAGTATGGTATGGGTTTTATTGTATAGCCTGTAGTATGTCGTTGTAACTGTAAAACCCTACGGAATGTTGTTGCTGCACAGAAATAAGAAATGTTCGACTGTTTTGAGCGACACCATTACTGATTGAAGTCGTAGGTTAACAGCCTCCGTGCATGACTGAAACATCCTGGCTTTGGTCCTGTTTGTCTCAACAGATGAAGTTTGGAGTTAGCGGCAAACACTTTTCAGACACGAGATGGACGTAATATGAGAGGCCAAAGTATGTTAAAATATTTAGCAAACAACCTTGTCAATATTAAACTACACATAGACACCTATTATAAAATGGAATGGTAAAATTAAATATTGTCTATGTTTAGTTTGATATTGACAAGGTTGTTTGCTAAATATTTTAATAGTTTGGCCTTTCATATTACCTTTCTTTTGATAATATTTGATTGTATCGACGTCCGTCTCGTGTCTGAAAAGTGTTCAAACTCCATCTGTTGAGACAAACAGGACCAAACTCCAAAGCCAGGATGTTCAAGTTATGCACGAAACAGTCGAACATTTCCCTAGGGTTTTACAGTTACAACGACATTACAGTTCCCACACTTGCACCTATACTATAGGCCATACAATAAACCAATAAACCCATACCATACTGTACATAAAATAAATTGATGAAATATATGACAAATATGGCGCAATGAACGTACCAAGATTTGACGGATTCAGCACCATTCCACCTTCGAGTAAGTGTTCCAAGTGTTTTTTGTCCTCCTCCCTTCTTCTTTCATACGCGGCAAGCCATTGTTCGTCAGCCAACGGCTCATCAGCGTAGGCGTCCATGAAACAGTCATCAGACTCGTCCTCATATTTCGCCGATAGTTCAGTTTCTTCCTCGATTATATTATCTGAACTAGACAATGGGCTTTCATACTCATTTGAGTCTAAATTTGAGCGTGATATCGCGGCGATTTCACTTGATATATGATCTTTTGAACTTGTTGTTGTCCAAAACGCTAACCGTCCCCGAGTACCAGGACTCTCTCACGCGCGGCTTTTTTATGCAAACAACGCTAAATGGCTATGTTTGAAGAGCAATATCTCGGAAACGAAAGGACCAAATCAAAAACTGTAAAATACTTTATTAGGTCATTTTTCGTGGTCTACACGAATAACTAAAAACCCTGTAGGGCTTATATGCACTTTAACGTTTCGAGTCGAATTCGAATTTCGAATCGCGGTAAAATTAAACAGTTCTTTTCAGAACTATGGCTGGTAAAGATTTATTCGATACACCTGCAACACATAATTATACACGACAGACCCAAAATACAATTGAACACATGAAATAAGTTAAAACTTAAAACTATTATTAATATTATTCTCGCTTCGTCGCCAAACAAACATCCATCGTCTGACTCGTCTCGTAATTCTTCAGAGTTTCGCCTCAGAACTTTAAAATTATATTGGGCTATTCCATTTTATATCCGTACCCCCCCCCCCCCCCCCCCCCTATCGAGGACCTTGGAATTATTCGGGGGTAGGGTCATTTGAGCCCTTGGAATTCCTCAGGGGTGTGTATTTTCTAGCCTGGAATTCCTCAGGGAAGACATTTTCTAGCCTGGAATTCCTCAGGGGTAGACCTTTCAGAGCCCGGAATTCCTCAGGGTAGACATTTTCTAGCCCGGAATTCCTCAGGGTGGACATTTTCTAGCCCGGAATTCCTCAGGGTAGACCTTTTCTAGCCAGGAATTCCTCAGGGTAGACCTTTTCTAGCCCGGAATTCCTCAGGGTGGACATTTTCTAGCCCGGAATTCCTCAGGGTAGACCTTTTCTAGCCAGGAATTCCTCAGGGTAGACCTTTTCTAGCCAGGAATTCCTCAGGATAGACATTTTCTAGCCAGGAATTCCTCAGGGTAGACATTTTCTAGCCTGGAATTCCTCAGGGTAGACATTTTCTAGCCAGGAATTCCTCAGGGTAGACATTTTCTAGCCAAGAATTCCTCAGGGGTAGACCTTTCAGAGCCCGGAATTCCGAGTGTTTTATATGTCCGCTTAGCCGTCGGCAGTGATCGAGCCGCCGCTCAGGTAAGGAATTGTACTTTCTGTCAAGAACTTTGGCTAAACTACATCGACCTTGTAGTCTGTAATGGGCTATTCCATTTAATAACCGCACCCCCCCTATCGATGACACATGTTTCAGATTCATGACCCCTCTCGTCAAATCGTCCGGTTGACGATTTAGAGAAAAGCTAAGAAAGACCATTTGTATCGCAACGCTTTGTCAAAAGCTTTGTAAAACATACTGGGCCATTCTTTATCGGTAAACAAATATTTTCCCACAGTAGCAAATTATAGGGAACTGGGAACCAGAGGACTGGGAACAAAAACCCAATTTTGGGGACTTTTTCATCGGAGATTGCCTGCATGCAAATTCGCTATAAATTGGCGGTTTATCTACATTGATATACTGCGTTCGTTTGCTGATTGTGAAAACATGGTTAACAGATGTGTAGCTGTCAATTGCATGAATAAATCGTGCCTAAGTTCAGGTATAAGTCTTCACACTATTCCTTTATATCACAAAAAATACGTCAGAAAACGTGCTAGATCCAGGCTCCTGGGATCGGTCGGGCCATCAAAAGCTAAATACACCCGGGCCATCAAAAGCTAAATTCAAAAGGCCATAAAAATCAAACGATTTGCCTAAATTGAAAATTTTTTTCACTAAAATGCTAGAAATCATACCAAGATTTGATATCGCTAAAAATCATTTTGGGGTTAGGTGCACTTGAAGCAAGCTAACATATGCATGGCAATGTTGCTTATAATATTCAAGGATTAAACATGATGTGTCATATTGACGAATGAATGGATTTTCAACGAAGGCTTCATTTCACCGTACCTATTACAAGAGAAGCGATTGTTCGGCTGAAAGCCTGTAGATTTATTACACAAGTAAAAGTCCGTTTTCATTCAAAATGAGTGCAACAATTATTCTAAAAACGAATCCAAAAATTAGTTAAAAAACGAATCGAAAAATTAGTCCAAAAATTAATCACTCCATGTTTTAACCCATGTCCATGTACCGTATCAGGTATCGCTCGAACAGATTGTCCCTCAACTGTTGTATTTGTAACGTATATATAGCGGTCAGATATTTCAGACCCGATAGAGCTCATAATCCAACCCTAATCCTAATCCTAACCCCAAATACTAACCCTAATATACAAGCTAGTTTGATTTATACAACTAAAACTAAAAATATTTCATTTGGAAATGTTGTTAGCTACGGCCCTTCACAGATACCAAGTTCGAGTTGGGATTTCACCTAACCGGACCGTTTTTAAACGAAATATAAATGTCCGTGGGAACTAAACAGGCTCATATGAATAGGCATGACAAGGACTTAAATTTAGAAGCTGTTAACAGATAGGCATAGCTTTTAACTTTTTCTTCTGTAAAGTACAAGTAAAAAATGTAAGTTGTAACTACAAAACTACCTGCAATATCCCGTGCGGTGTGCTAAATGCACCTATCAATGTTAAGCCCCAGAAGGGGTATCCGGCATATATGGGGCATTTGACCGTGTTTTCTCGCCCCACCGTCGGGAATTTGATCGTTAGTCTTGGCCCGAGCGATTTGACCTCACCAAAGGATCGCGCATCTTTAGCTTGAGACGAAAGGCCTATTTTGCCTCTTTGAGCTAATCCCCACTTGGGGATATTTGATTATATTTGACAGATATATAACAGTGGGGCATTTGATAGAAAATTGGCATTAAAAATTCATATGCCCCGCATGTGCTGGATACCCCCTCTCGGGTTTAGCATTGAAAGGTGCATATGTATACCATGCCTAAGGAGGGCTAAGTATGTCTAAGTATGCCTAAGGAGGGCTAAGTATGCCTAAGCAGGGCTAAGGAGGGCTAAGTATGCCTAAGGATGGCTAAGGAGGGCTAAGTATGCCTAAGGAGGGTTAAGGAGGGCTAAGTATGCCTAAGGAGGGCTAAGTATGCCTAAGGAGGGCTAAGTATGCCTAAGGAGGGCTAAGTATGCCTAAGGAGGGCTAAGGAGGGCTAAGGATGGCTAAGGAGGGCTAAGGATGGCTAAGGAGGGCTAAGGATGGCTAAGGAGGGCTAAGGAGGGGTAAGTATGCCTAAGGATGGCTAAGGATGGCTAAGGAGGGCTAAGGAGGGTTAAGGAGGGCTAAGTATGCCTAAGGAGGGCTAAGTATGGCTAAGTATGCCTAAGGAGGGCTAAGGAGGGCTAAGTATGCCTAAGGAGGGCTAAGGATGGCTAAGGAGGGCTAAGGATGGCTAAGGAGGGCTAAGTATGCCTAAGGAGGGCTAAGGATGGCTAAGGAGGGCTAAGGAGGGCTAAGTATGCCTAAGGAGGGCTAAGGATGGCTAAGGAGGGCTAAGTATGCCTAAGGAGGGCTAAGGATGGCTAAGGAGGGCTAAGGAGGGCTAAGTATGCCTAAGGAGGGCTAAGGATGGCTAAGGAGGGCTAAGTATGCCTAAGGAGGGCTAAGGATGGCTAAGGAGGGCTAAGGATGCCTAAGGAGGGCTAAGGATGGCTAAGGAGGGCTAAGTATGCCTAAGGAGGGCTAAGGATGGCTAAGGAGGGCTAAGGAGGGCTAAGTATGCCTAAGGAGGGCTAAGGATGGCTAAGGAGGGCTAAGTATGCCTAAGGAGGGCTAAGGATGGCTAAGGAGGGCTAAGGATGCCTAAGGAGGGCTAAGGATGGCTAAGGAGGGCTAAGTATGCCTAAGGAGGGCTAAGGATGGCTAAGGAGGGCTAAGGAGGGCTAAGGAGGGCTAAGTATGCCTAAGGAGGGCTAAGGATGGCTAAGTATGCCTAAGGAGGGCTAAGGATGGCTAAGGAGGGCTAAGTATGCCTAAGGAGGGCTAAGGATGGCTAAGGAGGGCTAAGGATGCCTAAGGAGGGCTAAGGATGGCTAAGGAGGGCTAAGTATGCCTAAGGAGGGCTAAGGATGGCTAAGGAGGGCTAAGGAGGGCTAAGGAGGGCTAAGTATGCCTAAGGAGGGCTAAGGATGGCTAAGTATGCCTAAGGAGGGCTAAGGATGCCTAAGGAGGGCTAAGTATGCCTAAGGAGGGCTAAGGAGGGCTAAGGATGGCTAAGGAGGGCTAAGGATGGCTAAGGAGTGCTAAGGAGGGCTAAGGAGGGCTAAGTATGCCTAAGGATGGCTAAGGAGGGCTAAGGAGGGCTAAGGAGGGCTAAGTATGCCCAAGGAGGGCTAAGGATGGCTAAGGAGGGCTAAGTATGCCTAAGGAGGGCTAAGTATGCCTAAGGAGGGCTAAGTATGGCTAAGTATGGCTAAGTATGCCTAAGGAGGGCTAAGGAGGGCTAAGGATGGCTAAGGAGGGCTAAGTATGCCTAAGGAGGCCTAAGGATGGCTAAAGAGGGCTAAGGATGCCTAAGGAGGGCTAAGGATGGCTAAGGAGGGCTAAGTATGCCTAAGGAGGGCTAAGGAGGGCTAAGGAGGGCTAAGGATGCCTAAGGAGGGCTAAGGAGGGCTAAGTATGCCTAAGGAGGGCTAAGGATGGCTAAGGAGGGCTAAGTATGCCTAAGGAGGGCTAAGGATGGCTAAGGAGGGCTAAGGATGCCTAAGGAGGGCTAAGGATGGCTAAGGAGGGCTAAGTATGCCTGAGGAGGGCTAAGGATGGCTAAGGAGGGCTAAGGAGGGCTAAGGAGGGCTAAGGAGGGCTAAGTATGCCTAAGGAGGGCTAAGGATGGCTAAGGAGGGCTAAGGAGGGCTAAGGATGCCTAAGGAGGGCTAAGTATGCCTAAGGAGGGCTAAGGATGGCTAAGGAGGGCTAAGGATGGCTAAGGAGGGCTAAGGAGGGCTAAGGAGGGCTAAGGATGGCTAAGGAGGGCTAAGTATGTCTAAGGAGGGCTAAGGATGGCTAAGGAGGGCTAAGTATGCCTAAGGATGGCTAAGGAGGGCTAAGGATGGCTAAGGAGGGCTAAGGATGGCTAAGGAGGGCTAAGGAGGGCTAAGGATGGCTAAGGAGGGCTAAGGAGGGCTAAGTATGGCTAAGGAGGGCTAAGGATGGCTAAGGAGGGCTAAGGATGGCTAAGGAGGGCTAAGGATGGCTAAGTATGCCTAAGGAGGGCTAAGGATGGCTAAGGAGGGCTAAGTATGCCTAAGGAGGGCTAAGGATGGCTAAGGAGGGCTAAGTATGCCTAAGGAGGGTAAGGATGGCTAAGGAGGGCTAAGGATGCCTAAGGATGGCTAAGGATGGCTAAGGAGGGCTAAGTATGCCTAAGGAGGGCTAAGTATGCCTAAGGAGGGCTAAGGATGGCTAAGGAGGGCTAAGGATGGCTAAGGAGGGCTAAGGAGGGCTAAGGAGGGCTAAGTATGCCTAAGGATGGCTAAGGAGGGCTAAGGAGGGCTAAGGAGGGCTAAGTATGCCCAAGGAGGGCTAAGGATGGCTAAGGAGGGCTAAGTATGCCTAAGGAGGGCTAAGTATGCCTAAGGAGGGCTAAGTATGGCTAAGTATGGCTAAGTATGCCTAAGGAGAGCTAAGGAGGGCTAAGGAGGGCTAAGGAGGGCTAAGTATGCCTAAGGAGGGCTAAGGATGGCTAAAGAGGGCTAAGGATGCCTAAGGAGGGCTAAGGATGCCTAAGTATGCCTAAGGAGGGCTAAGGAAGGCTAAGGAGGGCTAAGGATGCCTAAGGAGGGCTAAGGAGGGCTAAGTATGCCTAAGGAGGGCTAAGGATGGCTAAGGAGGGCTAAGGAGGGCTAAGGATGGCTAAGGAGGGCTAAGGATGCCTAAGGAGGGCTAAGGATGGCTAAGGAGGGCTAAGTATGCCTAAGGAGGGCTAAGGATGGCTAAGGAGGGCTAAGGAGGGCTAAGGAGGGCTAAGTATGCCTAAGGAGGGCTAAGGATGGCTAAGGAGGGCTAAGTATGCCTAAGGAGGGCTAAGGATGCCTAAGGAGGGCTAAGTATGCCTAAGGAGGGCTAAGGATGGCTAAGGAGGGCTAAGGATGGCTAAGGAGGGCTAAGGAGGGCTAAGGAGGGCTAAGGATGCCTAAGGAGGGCTAAGGATGGCTAAGGAGGGCTAAGTATGCCTAAGGAGGGCTAAGGCGGGCTAAGGAGGGCTAAGGAGGGCTAAGTATGCCTAAGGAGGGCTAAGGATGGCTAAGTATGCCTAAGGAGGGCTAAGGATGCCTAAGGAGGGCTAAGTATGCCTAAGGAGGGCTAAGGATGGCTAAGGATGGCTAAGGAGGGCTAAGGAGGGCTAAGGAGGGCTAAGGAGGGCTAAGGAGGGCTAAGTATGCCTAAGGAGGGCTAAGGATGGCTAAGGAGGGCTAAGTATGCCTAAGGAGGGCTAAGGAGGGCTAAGGATGCCTAAGGATGGCTAAGGATGGCTAAGGAGGGCTAAGTATGCCTAAGGAGGGCTAAGTATGCCTAAGGAGTGCTAAGGATGGCTAAGGAGGGCTAAGGATGGCTAAGGAGGGCTAAGGAGGGCTAAGGAGGGCTAAGTATGCCTAAGGATGGCTAAGGAGGGCTAAGGAGGGCTAAGGAGGGCTAAGTATGCCCAAGGAGGGCTAAGGATGCCTAAGGAGGGCTAAGTATGCCTAAGGAGGGCTAAGGATGGCTAAGGATGGCTAAGGAGGGCTAAGGAGGGCTAAGGAGGGCTAAGGAGGGCTAAGGAGGGCTAAGTATGCCTAAGGATGGCTAAGGAGGGCTAAGTATTGCTAAGGAGGGCTAAGGATGGCTAAGGAGGGCTAAGGATGGCTAAGGAGGGCTAAGGATGGCTAAGGATGGCTAAGGAGGGCTAAGTATGCCTAAGGAGGGCTAAGGATGGCTAAGGAGGGCTAAGGATGGCTAAGGAGGGCTAAGGAGGGCTAAGGAGGGCTAAGGAGGGCTAAGGATGGTTAAGGAGGGCTAAGGATGGCTAAGGAGGGCTAAGTATGCCTAAGGAGGGCTAAGGATGGCTAAGGAGGGCTAAGGATGGCTAAGGAGGGCTAAGGATGCCTAAGGAGGGCTAAGTATGGCTAAGGAGGGCTAAGGATGGCTAAGGAGGGCTAAGTATGCCCAAGGAGGGCTAAGGATGCCTAAGGAGGGCTAAGTATGCCTAAGGAGGGCTAAGGATGGCTAAGGATGGCTAAGGAGGGCTAAGGAGGGCTAAGGAGGGCTAAGGAGGGCTAAGGAGGGCTAAGTATGCCTAAGGATGGCTAAGGAGGGCTAAGTATTGCTAAGGAGGGCTAAGGATGGCTAAGGAGGGCTAAGGATGGCTAAGGAGGGCTAAGGATGGCTAAGGATGGCTAAGGAGGGCTAAGTATGCCTAAGGAGGGCTAAGGATGGCTAAGGAGGGCTAAGGATGGCTAAGGAGGGCTAAGGAGGGCTAAGGAGGGCTAAGGATGGTTAAGGAGGGCTAAGGATGGCTAAGGAGGGCTAAGTATGCCTAAGGAGGGCTAAGGATGGCTAAGGAGGGCTAAGGATGGCTAAGGAGGGCTAAGGATGCCTAAGGAGGGCTAAGTATGGCTAAGGAGGGCTAAGGATGGCTAAGGAGGGCTAAGGATGGCTAAGGAGGGCTAAGGATGGCTAAGGAGGGCTACGTATGCCTAAGGAGGGCTAAGGATGGCTAAGGAGGGCTAAGGATGGCTAAGGAGGGCTAAGGAGGGCTAAGGATAGCTAAGGAGGGCTAAGGATGCCTAAGGAGGGCTAAGTATGGCTAAGGAGGGCTAAGGATGGCTAAGGAGGGCTAAGGATGGTTAAGGAGGGCTAAGGATGGCTAAGGAGGGCTAAGTATGCCTTAGGAGGGCTAAGGATGGCTAATGAGGGCTAAGGATGGCTAAGGAGGGCTAAGGATGGTTAAGGAGGGTAAAGAGGCTTAAGAATATACATGGTTACATAGTTATTATATGATACACTATAATGGGGGTCAGATGAAGTACCTACCCAAAAGCTCAGATTTAATAATTAAACATGGTGATAACCACAAAGTTTTTTGATTGATTCACTAAAAATTGTTAATAACTACCCTATAACTTTATTCGAGACTTGGACCTTGACTCCCCTCCCCAGTCCCCTCGCGCGCGTTTTCGGTCTTCCCCCTGTCCCCCCCCCCCCCCCCCCCCCCCCCCCCATCATCATGACGACCACTTATATAATCAGTTTTCATGTAATTTGACAACTCAGAAGACTATTACAACCAACTAAAGACAATTATTATGTTCTTCTAATTTACAGCCTAAAAACTAGAAATACGTACCCGCAATAACCCCTTGCCTGCCTACTTATAGTACGTATTCCATATAAGGTGATCATATCGGACGGGACTGGGAAGAGCAAATACGTTAACCTATAACGCGCATATACGTTGCCCTGACGAGCAAATACATTGCCCTCGTACCAGCCCACTGGATGCGGATAGTTAACACGTTACGATATGTTCGATTATCCGCTCTTTTTAAGAAAACTACGTTTGCTAGCCCGACATCTGAGGCCCGTCCTGTTTCTCGGCGGACCTGTATTGTAGCTTTGGGAGTTGATTATTTCTCAAGAAAAACGTTCGTGGAAGACAGCCGAAAGTTCGTTTACAAGATGGTATCCGTAACACGAAAATTATATTTTTGGGCATGTTCGATTATCCGCTTTCAAAGAGAACTAAGTTAGCTACCAGGATAAGCTGTATGTATGTTGTAAATAGATCATTTAACTTTAAAAGAATATATTCTATAGCTTTACGGGAGGGTTCGGTTACAATCGAATTAACTTGGAGGCTGGTAGTGGTACGAGGGCAATGTATTTGCTCGTCAGGACAACGTATCAGTCCCGTCCGATATGACCTTATATGGAATACGTACTATAAGTCCCCTGTGTATTTCAAAAGCCCGTTTCGTCGTAAATTTTGAACATTGTCTCGGCCAATATTTGACCGATTTCAACTCAATTACCGAGAGTCTAAATACATAACATACAGTCCGTGTCTATTATATTATGAGAACATGTATACCCTTCGTCAAAACCTGTTTATGTACTTAGAAATTTATAGGCAATCAGGCGGCCGCTTGTCGTAGATTATTTTGAACGTTATCTCGGTTAATATTTAACCGTTTTCAATTCAGAAAACAGATTTGGAATTACCAACAGGCAAGAATATATATTGTTTTTCTCTACTGCTAGGATATGAGGTGATATGAGCCTAGACGTAGTATAGAGGTCACGAGTTCTGTATATATGGTGGTGGCAATGCCGGGATAAGACTTCTGGGTATATTATAGGTAATATTTGGCATTTCACTCGATTAAACTACATGTTCTAAGGATTTATGGTGAAGGAAAATTTCGAGTGTTCGAATATATACATTTTAAGACCAAACCGGGACCAGTTTATATTCCAACACTCGAAATTTTCCTTCACCATAAATCCTTAGAACATCTAGTTTAATCGAGTGAAATGCCAAATATATATATATATATATATAACTTCAGTTTCCTTTAGCATATATAATATACTAAATTATATTATATAATGTTTTACCCTCTAGGATTTGATCTGTACTTCATAATGATGAAAATTGTCTTGCTCATATACAGCGTGATGTTTGTGGAGGCAAAAGGTGAGAACAATGAAATTTATCGTGTTTTTATTTTAGTTTAACAAACTTTAACTAGTTGAACATAAGACTTTAAGAAACGCAATAGACATTAATCCTATGTCTATATCTTTCATCTTTGATGCAACGTCGTTTTATACCTAGCATAATTTGCATAATATACATAATTCTAGTAATAATATAGCCATCCACTAGATATGAGCTATTTTGCAATCTGATTGGTTCTTATACTGATCATGTCCTATATAAGGAGTCCTGATCGTGTAGTCACTTAAAGTGTCTATGAAGTGAAAAATTCGCTAGCATTTTTTTGCTCTAATGAACAAAGTAGCACGGCAGGATCGTTCACTGAAAATTTCAAGTGAATCTACTGCAAGTCTTCGAGCTATCAACTCTCAAAGTTTGTCCATTGGCATAGTTTAACGTTACAAAATAGGGAAAGACTGGGATTGAATATATGTTGTATATGACGTGTGCAGGTGGATCATTAATGTTCAAATCCATTGTTCTTATGCATAGTAAGTACACCTGCATACGTCACAAGACAATGAACCACGCGTTTCAGATTTCACCAAAAACATTTAGCCGTGCTAAACTTTGAGAGATGATAGCTCGAAGACTTGCAGTAGATTCACTTGAAATTTTCAGTGTACGCTCCTGCCGTGCTACTTTGTCCGTTAAAGCAAAAAAAATGCCAGCGAATTTTTCACTTCATAGACACTTTAGTTCGAATCTTATGACAGATCGATTTAGCAGTATGTATGTCGCACGTATAAACTAGTATATACAACTTGACTCTGCCATCTGAGTTCCAAGGTTACGGGTTCGATACTTGTCTGGGGTTCAAAAACATTTTTCTGAGTTTGCGTTATAGCTTGAGTAGCAAACAATTTACTATATTAATATCAGCAAGCTACAAGTCACATTTAATATTTATCTGATAAAAGATACACTGACATTTAACAGACCAACCTCCGTACCCAGGCAGCGGAGATAAGACCCTGGGTACGAGGTTGATGCAAGACAGTGCAATCTTTACTTGGACAAGTAACTGCATCTGATAAAAGCCATGAACACAAAATTATTCTCAATAAACTAGGGGCGAAATTGTCTCGAAATGCTTCTGCAAAACAAATTCTACACAAACCTCATGTGGGGACTGCTTTGAGCACGTCTTGGAGTGCGAACTGGGAACCACTCTTCTAGCAACATACATCCAATTGACATTTCTGCTATGAAATTATACCATAGGAGACATTTCAGAGGAGAAATGCTAGTACTTCGCCAACGAGGAAGTATGATGAATTTTTCAATAATCGTATATTAGTATATTAGACGTTAATTTTTGAAGTACATAGGAGATGATTTTAAAATGAGTTTTATAACTTATAGTAATTATGATGATAAATTAAAATCTAAGAATTTTTGAATGTTCAGGAATTCAGTCACTAAATCCAGTTTAAATAAATTAAAATTATCGATGTCCGAGTTTATCTGAGATTTTCCATTTTCTGTCTTTGCAGTGTTCTTTACCAAGACACCACCATCCAAAATTACTACCTGGGTAGGCGAGAACGTCACGTTAATCTGGAGGATTGGCGGAACAACTAACTTGTCATTTTACAAGATAATTTGGGAGATAAAAAAAGTTGGAACCTCGAGACAGGTATTGGCCATAAAGAAGAAGAGTGATTCAGCTTGGATATCGCAAAAATTTGGCAGCCACCGGATCAGCATCTCTGGAGAAGCAACTTTCATAATATCCAATATTACCAGAAACTTGTTTGGCTTGATTTCAGCCACATTATACACGGTGGATGGAGCTAACTATTCATCAGTGTCATTGGAGGATATATCCGGTATTGAATATGATTATTTTGTTATTTATTAATTTAGTCAAATGTTCAAATAATGCCTGAAATCCACTTTTAGTTTTTAATGTAGGGTTAATCTTACTTATGTGCACTTAAATAGACCTTTTCAAGGCTTTTCCGCCATATTGCAGGGGGTGCAAAAACATTGGGACGAGCGCGCGGTTTCATTGCTTTTACGGTTTCCTTGGCGTCCTATTTATCTTAAAAACCTTTCCTCTATACCCTCATAACTATACCTGGGTTTTTATTTAAGAGAGAAAAACAAAGTAAACACGTTTTGTTTTATTGTAGTTGGGGATGACCGCGATAAAACGCAAGAAAGTCTGTAATATGACCTGTTCAAAATGTTGACTAAAAACAGTACTTTGTATTTAGCAAAATACGTTCAAACATTAACGGATAATGATTTCAATTTGACTATTGCAGGCCCTACCGTTGTGCAAAATGAAAACTTGCAAATTAACTGTAAAACAGCATTTCATCATATTCTCACATAATCTCACATCTACCATGATATTGTACCTGTACATGCATGTATGTACTCAGTTTTAATGTAATTGCTTGCAATCAGCTGCTCGTGCTTGCAATTCCGCATCCCCATTCTCTCCACGCGTCCCTAAAACACACCCTGTGAGCTCAATAAAAGCGAATAGCCCTGCACCTATAGTATATATATAAAAGCGCAAGAAGCCTCTTCGGAGTGCGATTGCCCCACATATAATACTCAGAATTAAATTACTGTAAATGTATAATTTCTCATACATAAACATTAGATGTTTGTCGGCCATTTTGATGGCGAATTTCGCGCATGGTCAAAGTGAATGTCCACGATTTCTGGCCATGTTTCTTTTGTTTTTATTACCAATCTGTTGTACAGCAAAGTACTGATATTTTGTACTTAAGTAAAAGTAAAAAAGTAACTCCTCAGTTTTTACTTAAGTAAAAGTAAAAGTATGGCCTGAAAATCTTACTTAAGTAAAAGTAAAAGTATGGCCTGAAAATCTTACTTAAGTAAAAGTAAAAGTATGGCAAAAAAATATTCCAGAAACGTACTTCTGAAACAAACTATATATTCTTGAACCACTAACCAACATGACAAATGACAATTGATAATCTGGTACTGTGCTTTAATCTGGGCGCTGTTCGGCGGCGCCAACTCAACAGTTGTCAATCACACACGTGCACAAACCAACTTCACGCGATTTCTCCACTCTAGATCTCTAGCGGATTTCTATTTCGCGACTCCGCGTTCCGAATTTCTTTTTTTACTTTGCCGATAAAACAAAAAGTAACGAAGTTAAAAAGTAACTATTTAACAAAAACTTTACTTCGTTATAAGTAAAAAGTATTTGTTGAAAAATATACTTCGTTACAAGTAAAATTTTTTTTACTTGTAACGAAGATTTTTTTTACTTAAGTAAAGTAACGAAGTAAATTTACTTCGTTACTGGCGAACACTGGTTGTACGCAGTGCTTGAGAAATCCACTCTCAGTCAATGACATCGTTATCCGACATCACTTAATTGTAAACAGATAATTATTCCGATAAGCAACAAGCTTGTTATGGCTTGATGAAACAACAGCATTATTAGGTGGCAAAAGTTGTTTGTTACCGCATGAAGTGTTGATTTTATTTTCACTTTACAGTATGTCTATAGTAACTCCAGTGTAATTGATTTTGTTTTTTGTTACAACGTTGTTTAATTACCCCGTATGTAGTATAATCGTAGATGGGGGTTCGAGTACACCATACTATGAGTACACTTACTCTGTTTAATAAGTGTTCTTCTCGTTCTAATGGTTACTTCCGTAAAATGGAATTGTTTTATGGAATCCGGTGGCACCAGAAAACCTTTACGTTTCATAGGTACATGATGTTTTATTGCTAACCAGATATTTATTACCTGCGAATGAAAATTGCCAAGAACTGGTTAAACTAACACCGCTTATTATATCATAGTCACTCTAGGCCTATCCTATTGTCTCGCGTTTCGTGGTGTGACGTCATCATCACCGTGCACACATGCATGAGTAATCAATGATTTTATAGCATAATCACTATAGGCACTATACAAACTATACGCAAAGTTTTCACAAATTTGCAATTGAAATGAGGAAAATTTTAATTTTTATTGATGCCGGGTGACAATTGTGCATTTAATCAATGCGGGTCAAATCGTAGAACAAAAGGAATCGGGCTTTTTAAGCTTCCGACGGCGAAGGACGATGCGAGCAAGAAATGGAGGCAGGATTTTCTGAGCATCCTCACCAAATATCGAGTTGAAGACAAAGATTTTAAAAGGCAGTTGGCCGCCGATTCTCTTCATGTTTGTGAGAAACACTTTCTCCCTGAAGAGATCAATAATTGTAAGTGAATTAGAAGTAATATGACACATTATAGAATCAATTAAGTTGCACATATTATATTACAATGTTGACACAAATGGCCGATCGATAGCGTATATTTGATTAATATTTGTAGTATCGTATTCCTATTTATAAACGCATCACATGGTCGCCTCTCCTACGATATATAGCTAGGGTTAGTCGCATTTTATTGCTCTGATCGTGAGCTTTGTACATCTGTCGATCTGCAAACAGACAGTGAAACATTTTGGAGAGATATCGTGCAGTCTTTTGAGACATTAATTGATGTATTAAAATGTATTATAAATTGCTTGTTGACAAAAGTATTTATATGTATATTATTATTTAATTATATATATAATATTTATATGGTAGATAATTTTCGAGTAAGAATTATACACAGGTCTTAAAAATATAAAATCCTACATTGGGTTTATTTGTGGCTATTGCAGTATGAAGTATTTACATGTTGGTGTAATGTTTTATTTTTAGATCATGGCCCAAAGCTGAGCAAGAAGCAGCTTATCCATGGAGCATTACCTACCCAAAATTTACCAACTAAGCCATCCGACTACCTTATTTATACAAAGCCAGAAAAAAAGGTACGAAAGCATCGATCAATTGTTCAGGATAGATTATCACCTGCCATGACAATTTGTTACAAGAATCTGAAGGAACTTGCAGGAAGGGTGCAAAAACTTGTATTAAATGACTGGAGTGTAACCTGCACTGAAAATATTGTTCGAATATGGAAAGTAGATGTCCCATATATTATTCCAACTTATGACATTCAGATAGATGATAGCTTGGGATTTACCTTAATTGTGTATGGCTGGTTTCTTCCGGAAGATCATATGATCTACAAGAGTATTCGGCGTAGTATGAGAAATATCACAGTCTCAGATTTGATAAGGGAAATACTGCAATTTAAAGTCTGTGTAGGACATACACGGGATGCTTTCACTGGTGATTCATTGCACCATGTTCTGCCAATCATTACTGATCCATTTGAACTAACTGAAACATCAAGTCCTTTTCCCTGCAAAGAATATAATAGGGCAAAGAACTGTAAAATTCTTGTGAATGAAGTTGAGAGTAATTGTAGTGTTTGTCAAGATAGCGTTAGGGTTCAAGAGGTGGCAACTAGAAGAAAGCGAGTCAGGGAGAATGTGCCTGCATCAAGTAAAGCTCCTGTAAGCATGACATCATCCAACCACATAAAGTTAACTCTTCAAGCTCAGAGAATACAGTGCAAACAACTTAAACATGAAATAGAGAAATTGAAGATTGAGGTTGACCAAAAAAGCATACCAGTGACTAATGATCTCAGCAATGATTTGTTGAATATAATTTCTGACAGTAGTGACAAAATGACTCCATTTATTAAGCTGTTCTGGGATCAGCAAAAAAGAATTGCATCATGTGCAGCTCAAGGACGACGGTATCATCCAATGATCATTAGATGGTGTATTTCTGTGGCTGCTAAGTCAGCATCAGCATATGATGAATTGAGGGAGACATTTAAAGATAGCACAATCATATTGCCCAGCAGAAGGGTACTTAGAGATTACACTAATGTCATTCCACCCAAGACTGGCTTTAATCCTGAAATAATTAAAGAGATAGTGAAAACTACAAAAGGGTATGATGACTGTCAAAGGTATGTGTTTATCCTTTTTGATGAAATGAAGATCCAAGGAAACTTGATTTGGGACAAACATTCTGGAGAACTTATTGGATATGTTGATCTAGGTGATCCTGACATAAATTTTGCAACTTTGGAAAAATCTGATGATATTGCATCTCATGCTCTTATGTTTATGGTGAGAGGTATTACAACAACTTTGAAGCATACACTTGAATATTTTGCAACTGCTGATGTTACTGCACTTCAGCTGTTTCCACTATTTTTGGAGGGCTGTTGGCATATTAGAGATGACATGTAACCTGGCAGTTGTTGGTACTACTGCTGATGGCGCCTCTCCAAATAGAAGATTTTTCAGTATGCATGAACCAATTCAAGGCAGCAATGACAAAGATGTAGTCTACTGTACCAAGAATCTTTTCCAGCCAGATAGAAATATATATTTCTTCAGTGACCCACCACACTTGTTAAAGACAGCACGAAACTGTCTCTTTAACTCTGGATCAGGTAATGTGCCTGTAATGATCACTTAATCTTATGTACTGGATTATCTGTTCTCTTTGCATATCTCTAGATGGTTTTCGGCAACCTTGTACCCACTAGGGATTTTTGTTTCTGCAGTTTGATCATGGTCAATGTTTGGCTGCATGGCCATCCAACTGCAGATGATAAAATCCCTTATAACACGTAAAAGTGGCAGAAGAAAATAATTATAAAGGAAAAAATTATGGTCACCGACCTTCTTTAAGAACTATGGCCTTAAACCTGCATTATCAAGTAGTTTACAAACCTACTTGCACAGGGAGCCCTAGCTAGACTTATGTAAAAGTTCTCGGAAAAAAATTATTTAGTCCCTTAATAACGCTTCCCTTACCAATACATAAGCGTCTCTGTTAGATTTGGCACTAAATTGTCCTAAAATGGTCGGAATTTTTTGAAAGTGTTGCATAATGGCCATAAAAACACTGATTATTGAATGTGCGCAGTAAATGTGCGCAATGCAAAACTGAGGAATCACCTTAACCAGTGGCGTAACTGACGGGGCAGGAGGGGCCCCCCACAGAAAAGTTTGTCGGGAAATTTTGATCAAATTCGATCTATCGGGAAATTTGTTTGAAAAACTAGGTTTTACAATACTTTTGTGAAGTGTCGTCTGTCGATGCTTTATACGTAGGGTACAGTATGTTGGTGTAATAATTCCTTCGTTTTTATGTAAAATTGGAATTATGCTAGTAGAATTAGCTGATAAAGTTCGCTCAAATTGTTGCAAATGATGTTTCCGAGGTTCTAGATTTTTCAGGGGAGGATCCCCCGGACGAGGAATGTACAAGGTTGCATTTTCTATTTTAAAGTTGATGTAAATTCTGTTCTGTGCAATGTCAGGTCCCAACATGTAAACATTGCCCAAATCTTGCATTATTTCCCATCTTCTAGTGTTTGTTTAAAAAGCATGGTAAACCAAAATGATGCTAGCTATTAAAGACACAGTTTGCGATACACAAGGTTTTCTAAATCTTCTTCAAACAATATTGATATTGATATAATTTGAATCTCTATAGGAATATGGTGAGTTTAGATATACTTGCCTGGAGTCCATACACATACGCTAGCCTATAGTTCAAAAATTTTCAATACATTTTGCAAGATTTACGAAACCCCACACCTAAAATTTCACCAAGTTAATTGAAAAAACTTACTAGTTTTTTCAATTATTAATAAGTGTATCGCAAACTGTGCCTTTAACTAAAAACATTGTGTTTGACTGTTTTACCAACCAAAATGTTTACATATGGACTTTAGGGTACCTTGGTCCTTTAAATAAATAGCTCTTTTTCCATGATGAAATTTTCAAGTTTTTTGAAGGTGATGAAGGACATTTTTTTAATTTTGTGAGCCTTGCACAGTAAATTGGCAAACTTTTTTATTGTAAAAATTAAATAGCTATATTTATGTTTTAATTAATATTTCTAATTCACAATGGTTATCTTACTCTGCCTAGATGTTTCCAGATTATTTTACTCTGTCTGACCTCGTATTCTCTTCACTCTTGCACCTGATTGGTTAACTTCTCAACACTTTCAACTTTTTACCTTCTGAATTCTAACTCTGCATATTTATTTTCTATTTGTCTTAAATTTATTAGGTAATCACAAAAGGCTTCTGTGGAACAATGGAGACACTCTGTCATGGAATCACATATCAGAGATGTACTTCTTTGATCTTGAAGATGGGCTACGCCTTCTTCCAAAGATAACTACTGACCATGTCAACCTCACATCTTATTCTGTAATGAGAGTAAATCTTGCAGCCCAAGTGTTGAGTTCAACAATGGCAAATGTGCTTAAGGAGTTTGGTGCACCTGAGACAAGAGGAACAGCCAAATTTTGTGAAATGATGGACACATTTTTTGACTGTTTCAATGTTCGCAGTTTATCAGAAGGTACCAAAACACGAAAGACATTCCTGCTACCATATAAGGATGTAAATGACAAAAGATTTTCTTGGTTAACAGATGAGTTTCTTCCATATCTGTTTGAATGGCATAGAAGCATTAGAGAACGACCTGGCAACTTTGATGATAATGCACGTGCAAGAATGTTCCTGTCTCATCAGACATTTGAAGGCATGAAGATCAGTATTTATTCGATGATAGCACTTATCAAATTCCTGCTTGGTGCTGGGGTCAAGTTTGTTTTGACAAACCATTTCTGCCAAGATCCTGTAGAGCAATACTTTGGAAAGCAAAGAGGCATTGGTAGGAGATCTGACAATCCCACAATCTACACATTTGGCTACAATGACAACAAAATAAGAATGCAGAGATCAAACACCCAAGTTCTTGGCAATACATTAGGAAAAGATTCCACTCAAAAGCGAACACATGCTATTAACGAAGAACCACTACCCAGGCGTAAACAGAAAAAGTTGTCCAAACAGTGCTAGATGACAAGGTTAACAAATACACTGCAAATACAGATTGGTTAAAGTGCCTAATCCCAAATATTTTTATGGTCCTATTTGGAAGAACTTTTGAAATTACAGTATAAAGTAACTTCTTTTAAAGATTTTCGTTTTATTGCCTAGTTTTTGAAATATTTTATTTAGAAAGTATCCGGAATTAACATCACACATGCATAATGAGTTATGAGAGAGTGTGATAAATATATGTTTTCATCAAGTAAAAAGTCTAGAGTGTGCATAGTATATATATATATATATATATATATATATATATAGTATATATATATATATATATATATATATATATATATATATATATAACCTACTTGTTGGATAAAATAACCCATTGAAATGGTTACATATTTCAACCAATCTGATTTTACAGTGTTGGGCTTGTCATCTGGATACTTGGTACATTATAATGGTCATTTCAAGCTGCCAAATCATTGAGACTTTATACAAAGTATAACTGGATTAACTCTTCATGTTTCAATTTCATATTTTTTTTAGTTATGTTTTAAAATGTTTTGAACTTGGTGTTCATATGTCTATTTAACCATAGTTACTCTCATGATTTATTGGGGGGGGGGGGGGGTGCAATTGAAAAATGTAATAACTGAAAATAGGTGACCCCCCCTTTGTTGAAGCTCAACAAATTGAGGACCCCCACCTTTTCCAGCTGTCCCCCCCCCCCCCACCCCTCCCAAATTATGACCAGTCCCTTACATGTAACTTTTTATTCAGTAATTGGAGGTTTATCTGAACTATTTTTTATTTGTTTTCTTAATGCCTTTGACTTTGAACTCTTCTGCTGAGCTTTATGCTTATTTATGACATCTCTTGCAAAACTAAATGATCTTACTGTGATGTAGAGTAATAAGACCTGGTGTAAAATGTCTTTGGACACATCTTTTGATACTTCTAGATCAGCAGACCTTACCCACTCCTGGAAAAAGCTGTCTAACTTAGGATTTTTTTCCAGATTATCAACAATGTCTGTTTTTGATATCTTTGTGATTTGTTCCTCAGACTCAGTTGTAACACTCTTAAAGTTAATTTCTGCTATTGTAAAAATTTTTTCAACAGTTTGGCTTACTTTCCAAAGACCCCCTCGATTTACACAGTCAACTAGAGTCTGTGATGTTTCACAATCACTGCTTTGTTTTCCAGCTTGGAGTACAGACAGTACTTGTTGCTTGGAATTTGTCATCCAATCTTTAGACTTTTGGAGACGTTTGTGTAGAGTAAATAGAACATACCCACCAAGATACTGTAATGCTGCTTTTTTCCTTCTCATTCAATACACTTGCAGTAGATTTATGTTCTGATGTCACTTTACAAGTAGAATCTTTCTTAAATGATGCAATCTTGTCAGCCAACCTGGTGGCAAGCAGGACTGAGGACTGAAAAGGTAACTGTGGAAAATACTCTGATGCTATGGACACTACAATTGCAAAGTATTTGGCATACAACTTTTCAACCTTTCCTTTTCTGACGAAAGAGTACAGCTTCCTTACTTGAGAAAACCTTGTTTCATCTTCCTTTCCAGCAATTTTAAAAATATAAACTTTGAAACTTTCTCTAACATTATCTGCACAGCAAGTATCTTTTTCTAAACTCTTGCAACTTTGATTCACCAGGTTAATATAATCATCAATGTTGAATATATTCTCATCCATGTCGTCGAGTTTACTGGCTGAACTCCCAAGGCTTTCATGCTTCGCATTTTTATGTCTTGTCAAACCTCCTTTACTTTTGCACTTTTTCCTACAAACAGTGCAACAAAATTCGCTTTCTGTCATCTGAAAATACATAGAAAATAGCATAAATATATGTTGAAAGAGCATCAAAAATTATATAAAACTATATACGACGGGAGTGCAGAATTATATGTCGGCCAAAATATTGAGTAAATATGTTATATATTTTACTCAAAATGATGTCAACTTACTTCTCCAATGGCTTCTTCAAAAGCATGTTGTAGTTCCTCCTCTCTGTCTAAAGCATCAGAGTGTAACGGCTGTAAATTCGCTTCGATTTCATTCTCACATGGCTCCTGACATTCCGCCATCTTTGTTTTTTGTGCACGGTGTAATACCACGTGACACTTAAATTTGCATGGCTCAACATATATAGACGGCATCCTTTGAAGTATACGAAGTCTCCAGACCATCCCCCTAGAGTGACTATGATTATATGCATGACGAAATTACTGCATTCTGATTGGTTGAGGGTAGTACAATTATTTTATTAATTATACTGTAATACAATTATAATGATTTTCCCAAAACAAACAAAATGCAATTAGCTTAATCCTGAAATATTATAGCATAGTTCTTACTGTGCTGTGCTGTGCTGTGCTGTGCTGTGCTGTGCTGTGCTGTGCTGTGCTGTGCTGTGCTGTGCTGTGCTGTGCTGTGCTGTGCTGTGCTGTGCTGTGCTGTGCTGTATTGTGCTGTACTGTGCTGTGCTGTTAAAGTAGATGTGTGCATTAATTATAGCAGCTAATTTGTATTTTGTAGATATGACAACCCCATTAAAGCCGAGTCCTATCAGTCCTACTTCAGGGACACATACCGATCGAGTTGGACAATATAGTTTTGTGAAAACAGAAGAGCTTTCGTCACCAGTGAGACAGTCCTATTATTACCCAAGTACCATTTGTCTTGAGACCTCGACATATTACTTTCTCAATGACACAAAATCTGTTTTTACTAATCCAACGAGCTATGACAATTCAGATTCAAAGTTGCCAACAAGCTCGTGGAGCAGTGCCATCATCACGCAGAAATCAACTGCAGAAACCAACGTCACCAAATCTGGAACAGAAATCATTAAGCATTCCGAGATTAACGTCACAACCTTTGTTTCAGTTGGACTTTGTTTTAATTGTTCAAATTATAGAAACAGCGTTGGTAGAAATATCTTCTCGTGGAAATTGTTGGTGGTGTTGTGTATGGTAACTGTACCTTGGTTGATACTGATTGTCAGTTTCTGAATGTCCGAGTGAGTATTTTGTCGTACTTACCTCACACCTTACCTTACCTTACCTCACCTTACCTCACCTCACCTCACCTTACCTTACCTCTCCTTACCTTACCTTACCTCACCTTACCTTACCTCACCTTACCTCACCTTACCTCACCTCACCTTACCTTACCTTACCTTACCTTACCTTACCTTACCTCACCTTACCTTACCTTACCTTACCTTACCTTACCTTACCTTACCTTATACCTTATACCTTATACCTTACCTTATCTTACCTTACCTTACCTCACCTTACCTCACCTCACCTTACCTTACCTTATACCTCACCTTACCTCACCTGTACCTTACCTTACCTTACCTCACCTTGCCTTACCTCACCTCACCTTACCTTACCTCTCCTTACCTTATACCTTACCTTACCTTATCTTACCTTACGACCTTACCTTACCTTACCTTACCTTATACCTTACCTTACCTTACCTTATCTTACCTTACCTTACCTCACCTTACCTTACCTTACCTTACCTTACCTTACCTTACCTTACCTTATACCTTACCTTACTTTACCTTACCTCTCCTTACCTTACCTTACCTTACCTTACCTTACCTTACCTTACCTTATACCTCACCTTACCTCACCTCACCTCACCTTACCTTACTGTACCTTACCTTATACCTTACCTTACCTTACCTTACCTTACCTTACCTTACCTTACCTTACCTTATCTTATCTTACCTTACCTTACCTTACCTCACCTCACCTTACCTCACCTTACCTTACCTTACCTTATACCTTACCTCACCTTACGTTACCTTACCTTACCTTACCTTACCTTACCTCACCTCACCTTACCTCACCTCACCTTACCTTACTGTACCTTACCTTATACCTTACCTTACCTTATACCTTATACCTTACCTTACCTCACCTCACCTTACCTTACCTTACCTTACCTCACCTCACCTTACCTTACCTCTCCTTACCTTACCTCACCTGTACCTTACCTTACCTTACCTCACCTTGCCTTACCTCACCTCACCTTACCTTACCTCTCCTTACCTTATACCTTACCTTACCTTACCTTATCTTACCTTACGACCTTACCTTACCTTACCTTACCTTACCTTACCTTACCTTATCTTACCTTACCTCACCTTACCTTACCTTACCTTACCTTACCTTACCTCACCTCACCTTACTGTACCTTACCTTATACCTTACCTTACCTTATACCTTACCTTACCTCACCTTACCTTACCTTACCTCACCTTACCTTACCTTACCTTACCTTACCTTACCTTACCTTACCTTATCTTACCTTACCTCACCTTACCTCACCTTACCTTACCTTACCTTATACCTTACCTCACCTCACCTCACCTTACGTTACCTTACCTTACCTTACCTTACCTCACCTCACCTTACCTCACCTCACCTTACCTTACTGTACCTTACCTTATACCTTACCTTACCTTATACCTTACCTTACCTTACCTCACCTTACTTTACCTTACCTCACCTTGCCTCACCTCACCTTACCTTACCTTACCTTACCTTACCTTATACCTTACCTTACCTTATCTTACCTTACGACCTTACCTTACCTTACCTTACCTTACCTTACCTTACCTTACCTTACCTTATACCTTACCTTACCTTGCCTTACCTTACCTTATACCTTACCTTACCTTGCCTTACCTTACCTTATCTTACCTCACCTCACCTTACCTTACCTTACCTTACCTCACCTCACCTTACCTTACTGTACCTTACCTTATACCTTACCTTACCTTATACCTTACCTTACCTTACCTCACCTTACTTTACCTTACCTTGCCTTACCTTACCTTAATTTATGTGATAGTTCTTCCTTCAATTTCACACCGAAAAGCTGGTGATGTGAAAAGTGTAATTTTTAACGATCTTTGAGGTTCTTTGAAATGGCAGTGAGAACTCTTTAGTGTTTTTTCGTCTTTGCCGGTTTATAAATTATTAATACGTCGAGAAAAGGACCGAGAGCAAGTTCTTTAATCACATCTAAAGACAGGATAAAGACATGACTTTATATATTACTATAATAAAATGTTTAACCTTATAAAGACAGGACACAGACATGACTTTATTTAACCTTATTTTAATACGGTAGCTAATCAACCATTAATAAAATATTTACAATAAAAATGTTCGGTTGTTTTTTGCCCACATAGGAAAAAATAGGTACGCAATGCGTACATGTGTCTACTGCTATTCGGGTTAGAGATGAAATAACTTGGCTTAGGGATGAAACAAACGATCATGTCTCATGAGTTGGCTGCCACATGGCATTGCCCGCAGCCTGCCGTTCATAATTTGAAAAATCGCAGATCCTCGTATCTCCCTGTGTCAAATTTCCATTTACCAGGCCTTTTACGTTATCATTAAATATAAGTAATAAATACACACTACTAAATTAGTTCTTACCTTGACAAGAAAATCTTTACTGTTTCGAACACTCACTCGAATACAAGCACAGGGAGCTCAACTCTGACGCCTGTGATGTGTTTCTCTGTTTTTCTATTTTATTCTATATTATGGAAATTCTGATGTTTTATATTTAATATTGAAAGAAAGCGGCGCTTATGAGACCGCGACGCTTATGTGAATTGAACGTCTGCACGTAGACTTGCTCCAAGTCTGCCTCTTGGTGTTTCGAGACGGGTTTGTTTCGAGACGGGTTTTGAGACGGAGCAAGTCTGGAGCAAGTCTAGTCTGCACGCGCGGTACGGCTGTAATTTGAAACTCGAAACAGCTGTCACTGGTGCCACGTGAATACGCGTGACGATCACTGAAATCTGAGACGACAATTGCATGCGCGGACATTTGAAGGCGCCACGTGAATACACGTGCCCCGCTGTCGCGCACATGAGTGTTCATCGTCTCAGATTTCAGTGCCCAGTGACAGCTGTTTCGAGTTTCAAATTACCGCCGTACCGCGCGTGCGGTCTCATAAGCGCCGCTTTCTTTCAATATTAATTATAAAACATCAGAATTTCCATAATATAGAATAAAACAGAGAAACACATCACAGGCGTGATACAAGCCTCCCTGTGATACAAGCTAACACAAAACACAAACACAAGCTTACAGTTGCACAACAAATGCAATATGGCGAAGCTTGCAGTTGCACTCGCAAATATCACGCGCCTCCCAAAAATCGATCACGCAAACGTCACAAAACGTCATCAAAAGTTGACTGCTCGCTCGTCAGTCTGTTAGATACATAGTCTGCGATAGCATAGTAGTCTACTGCGCATGCGCAGTAGACACAAAAAGTAAGAATAAAACTATAAACAACAGTTATATAAAAAATGTCAAAAAATTGACATTATTTACAACAAGAATATTAGAAAGTTAAAATACATGATCAGAAGAAATTTTAATGTTCTAAGACTGAATAAGGACTCATTCTTGTAAGTGCCTTATATCATTTTGGACAATTGGAAGATTGTTCTAGATTGAAGCGGAAAATAACTAAAATTCCCGTCTTCATTGCGGCATTTGTTTTAGACTTTGGTATAACACCAGCATGTTATAATTGCTAGCTTCTTAATTGATATGTAGGATTTATTGAAACGCTAGACATATTTAAAATGTTCTCGGGACATTGTTTCAATGCTTTGGTGACAAATGATTCAGAGTTGTTCTGTTCTCCTTTGATCTATAACGTTTTCCATCCTATTTTTTGCAAAACGTCATGGGAACGTACACCAATAATCCTGGCTGCCCGGTTTTGGAGTTTCTGCAACCTTTCTTTTAAACTTTGGTTGCAGTTTCCCCACAAATAGAGCAGTAATCAAAATTCGGTAAAATTAAGGAATCATATAAAGATGCCAAGCAGTTACGGCAAACGTATGGTTTTGCACGTTTTAGGTTGCCAATACATTTAGATACCTTTTTGGTAATATCAATTTGATCTTTCCAACATAGATTTTCATCAACGAGAATTCCCAAACTTTTCGTGATAGGAACACTTTCAAATCATTACCTCCTATTCTAATTTTTGGATTACCTCCTATTCTCAATCTTTGTCGAGTGCCAATTATCATTTATTCCGTTTTTTAATGTTCAACGTTAGTTTATTGGAAATAAGCCACATCAAATTTATTCCAAATTATTAATTATTCTGGCACTAGCGGATAAATAGTATCATCAGCATTGATAGAGTTGATTTTTTGAGTTTTTAAATTTATTTTTCACAATGTTCTAATTTTAAGGTGAAATGCATGTATTACTGAGAAAAGCAAGCTCTTGAAGACTCCAACTACACGGAAATATCATTTTGAATGTTCATTTTGTGTTAGCATAATCTATACAGTGTGTATAAAAAAAACCGCTACCGGAAGCAACTGTGAATTAGCATTTTTTTCAAAGAACCCATTGTAATAGTTTGAAGGCTTAGACACCTCTGAGCAACGAATGCGTAAAAAATAACTTGGATGGCATTCGTATTGAAAACTGCTTTCTCTCTTCTTGATTAACGCAGCGCTTGGACCATCTTAATTTCCCAATAGGTCTCTTTAAGAATGCTAATTCATTTTCTAAGGGTAGCGGTTTTTTTGATACACACTGTATATGTAATATATTTTGGCTTAGCCAACTACATTGTCACGTACTGGCCTGTGTTAATTATTTCATGATTGAGTCGGTTTTATTTGTTCTTTTGTGGGATAAATACACTCGTTAGAAATTCAAGGAATTATATATGGTGCCTTGGAGGCATTTACTGTATCTGTATAAATGAGTCGGGTTTTTTATGTATCGCGGGATGTATATAGTATACAGCCCAATGAATCCAATGAATACTAATTAGATAAGAAATGAAGAAAAAACTAGGAAAATCTTTGTGGAAAACCTCCTCAATCATGAAATAAGTCAGTTAATTATACCTCGAACGTAGAGATATATGCGATATACAGACCTCGCGTCCTCGGGGTTGTATACAGTGAGTATAAAAAAAAAAAAATCGGCATAAAATTAATTAGTATTGGCTCAGAGGTGTCTAGTACGGAGTCCCATAGGTGCCATACTTTTAAAGCGCTATATTGTTCTTAAATTCCGACTTTTTTTCTTAAATTCCGACTTTTTTCTTAAATTCCGACTTTTTTCTTAAATTCCGACTTTTTCTTATATTCCGACTTTTTTCTTAAATTCCGACTTTTTCTTAAATTCCGACTTTTTTTCCTAAATTCCGACTTTTTCTTAAATTCTGACTTTTTTTCTTAAATTCCGACTTTTTCTTAAATTCCGACTAGTATAATTTATGCAATTCCTCGATTTGATAAATGACAAAATGACGCATAGCGGATTTGTCGGAAGCGTGGATCTTATAAATTATTCATGTGTCTTGTGTTCCTCCCAAAGGCAAAGACAGATATTCTGTTAGTGGATGAAGCTCTTTTAACATTGTTAATGCTATAACGAGTTTACCATGGGATATAGATATAACCGAGAAAGCATATGTTGCCGAAAATGCCTCGCGCGTTTGAAGAAGAAGACAAACTTGGAACTGGCGCACAACAAATACGGGGCCACAGTAATTGGCGTAAGCTGTAGTGGTTTATGTTATATATATATTTTTATATTTTATATGTTAATTTACTAATGGCGAATCGAAATAAATAAAAATAAATAAAATAAAAAATAAATGTCTTTTTCCAAGTTTATCTTCTTCGAACGAGTAAGGCATTTTCGGCATACATATGCTTTCTCGGTTAGCTCTATATCCCATGGTAAACTCCTTATAGCATCAACAATGTTATAAAGAGCTTCTTCCACTAACAGAATATCTGATACATGAATAATTTATAAGATCCACGCTTCCGACGAATTTTGTCATTTATCAAATCGAGGAATTGCATAAATTATACTAGTCGGAATTTAAGAAAAAAGTCGGAATTTAAGAAAAAAGTCGGAATTAAAGAAAAAAAGTCGGAATTTAAGAAACATATAGCGCTTTAATAGTATGGCACCTATGGGGCTCCGCAGGGATGGATCCAGCATGATCTGGTAGGGGGGGTGCTCTGGTGCCGAGTTGTGTCGGTCATGCGCGCGCGTCCATCAGTATTCTGGCGGTCATGCGCACCACGCGCCCATCAGTATTCTGGAGGTCATGCGCGCCGCCCGCCCATCACTGCATCAGTATTCTGGCAATTTGCTTAGATCAGTTAGATGGGTTCCAGACTCCAGAGTCAGAAAGGCATCAGGTGCATGATGCATCCAACGGGCCAAAGCTAGCAAAATATTATCAAACATGATACATTCAAGTGATGCAACAGTCAACAGATAGTCTAGTCATGGTCACAATCACATGAATATCTAAGTATCTAACCTTAAATTACTGTATCTCATTTTGTCTCTAATATTTTTTTGCTTTATCGTGAAAAATAGCACCCCCCCGCACCCCCCCAGTAAATCCATCCCTGGGGCTCCGTAAGTTGTTTGAAAGGGATGTTAATTAATTTTATGCCGATTCAGTTTTTTTTATACACACTGTATAGCACATACATCCATCATTCTCTGTAATTAACTCTTACTAAATAAACGAACACTCCCGACCGTTTAAAATATTCGAGAGATAAAATCTCATGAATAACAAAGAAAACCGACTGAATTCTTCCCACAAAATTCAAAACGATTCTCATTGTCATGTAAACTTCAAATATAATTAATTACAGTATAGGCGAACGGGTTAGCTCGGCTTAGGCCCGGGACAAACATCGAACTTTTCATGAGTCGAACGTTTGACCTGGTTTCCAGATAATCGTCCCGATCGCCTGAAATAATATGCGATCCAGGCGATTATATAGAAACACTTCCTGGACGATCTGGGACGATCGAGACGATTGCGTGCGATCATATGGAAACAGTGAATCGCACGAATCGTCCCGATCGCCTGAACATTTTTTCTGCGATTCGGACGATTATATGGAAACCAGCCTTTAGGCCGTAATATTGAAAACGACGTGAACATTCTTCACGCCTGCATAAACGATGTCCCAAGTTGTGGGCAAAATAACCATTGTGTTTCTATTCTTAAATGTGCAAGCCTAAAACAAAATAAATAGGTTTGTCTGATATATAAAAAGAAATAAATAGAAATGTCTATTTCCAACAACAGTTTCTTCACAATTTTGTCTATATTTTCCAATGTAAATGTACCATTATAATAAAATTTGGCGTATCCATGGATACGCCAAATTATGTGTATAAATGCCAAACTATCAGCAATGATACATTTATCCCTTGACGAACGTCTAAAATCTTTATTTTACTCAAACGTATGTGTTACTGTGGACGAATTTCACTGTAATGAAATTTTAGTAAACTTTACTGGATTACTCGTGCTGTGAGTAAAATTTTTATCTTACTAAAAACCATGTGTTATACTCAACTTCGTATCCTCTCCCCGCACTAGCTTCGAAAAGACTCTGGTCAGGCGGGGGCGGGGCCGTTTGGAGCTGCATGCTAGAGAGGATTACAATATTTGAAACGGAAAATTATATATCATTAACTTCTTTTATTGTGGTACTAACATGGCCGTGAAACCTTCGTCTTCTGCATCCGAGTATTTCCGATCACAAACAACCAATTCAGTCTTCTACAGTTCTGCTGTTAAAAATAGTAAAATGATTGAAAACACTTGGAACTAATACACCGAATATGTAATTACATAATTAACATCCCGATGGATTAAGAAGATAAAGGAAATGTTAAACTAAGTAGAGGATCTTATTAAAGTTATTACATTATTCAGTCGGTTTTGTTTGATGTACCGTGGGCTGTATATAGCAGTTTTTTTAGTCAATTCTCCAATGAAAACATCCTGCAAATAAATATCTCAATATAGCCATGGGACAATTCAGGCATTTATGGCGTCATGCTAAATTATTGGAATTTACTATTAAAAAATAAATTCACGTTTTTTTCGGAAATAGGCGAATTGCGCGAGGCCGGACTTTTTCTATTGTCTTATGAGTTGCCCGCTCGACTGCAGTTAATTAGCGATCTATTCAATTTCCACAATAGAAATGTCAGTTTAGTTGAAACAACGCTAAAGGCGTGCCTTAAAGGACATTGGCTTGGCAACAAAAATTAAGTTTGTCTAATATGAAAGAACTCGTAAAATGATAAAGTAACACCTTTTACAACTTTTCCGTATTTTACTTCGTTTTTGAAATATTTCAGTTTGTTTGATATGTAAATGAGATGGTCTCTGACGTCGTGTGCTGGGTTATCTCAGTTATTGCTAAGTTTCATTATAATGAGAAGTTATTATACGCACATTTTCAAGTAACGTTGTGGAATAAACTTGAAGATTGAACTAATATTTTAATGTGTGAAAATTATCTACCCATCTCATTTACATATCAAACAAACTGAAATATTTCAAAAACGAAGTAAAATACTGAAAAGTTGTCAAAGCCTCAAAGGTGTTACTCTATCACTTTATAACGAGTTCTTTCATATTAGACAAACTGAATTTTTGTTGCCAATGTCCTTTAACGGCGGTAATGACTTGAAAGACCTAAATGTAGATAAAACCGAGTGGAAACCATTTTGCCTTTAAGGTCGCGTGTACGACCTGTACGACCAAGTGAAAACTAGCTTAAGCCTGCAGACAACTATCTTTATATATGCAATATACAAGTGCACGTCGTGAAGTAGCTAAAAAGCCTGGGTACGAGGTTGCATATCTATGTATCGTTGAGAGAACCCAAAGAGATTCTGGTCCATCTTTAAGATGAAGACAAAATCAGTACAGTACCAGATATAAATGCTACTAAATTGCTACATCACCTGACGAGAACGCAATGCTCTTGAACAATTATTTTTATTCTGTTTTCGAAAAACTAGATGAAGTCGATGAACCTTGTCCATTCGTCTTGCAAATACTTCGCCCGTTAATGAACTTGTTGACATTGTTTTAGAACAAAAGGAAGTGGAAGAATTACTATTATCAATAGATCCTTCTAAGGCCCAAGGATCCGATCAAATTACAGCCCGACGTTCTAAAGGAATGTGCGGGAAATATCTGGTTCCCTTTGTATTTTTTTTAACAAGTCTTTAAGCGGAATCTTCCCACAACATTGGAAATTAGCAAATATCGTACCTATTCTAAAGAAATTTCCTACCTCAGATGTTCAAAATTATCGTTCAATTTCACTATTGCCAATTGTTGGAAAGCTTCTTGAGAAATGTGTGCATACCCGAGTTATCAATCATATCAGCGAACAATTACACAAGTTTCAACATGGCTTCCTGAAAGGTAAATCTTGTACCACCAATTTTCTGCAAGTGCTACATGACATCGGAAACCGTCTGGACCGTGCAGAACAGACCGATATTGTCTACCTTGATTATGCGAAAGCCTTCGATAACGTTAATCATAATGTTATTACTAAAAAAATCAATGTTGCTGGAAACCTGTTATTTGTCGGATCGACTCCAGCGGGTAACCATTCCAGGGGCAACTTCAGATGCTCTTCCGGTCCTTTCTGGTGTTCCACAGTGGTCAATCCTGGGAACAATTGATGTTCCTTATTTTTATCAATGACTTACCTGATATAAAGCTCAAAAGTAGTTTTATTTGCAGATGACTCAAATATTTATAAACCAGTTAAATCTGCAGTTCAGGATTGTACTGATTTACAAAACAGTATTGATAAAACCTTCCAATGGAGCAATGAGTGGAATATGTCCTTCAATGCAAGTAAAATACCACGTTAAGTGTGACTCGTAAAGCGCTCACCTTTTCTCACACTTATAATCTTAATGGCAAACTGTTGGAAAAAACTAATTGCTAAAAAGATCTCGGGGTGATGGTTAAAAGCGACCTCAAATGGGACACGCATGTTTTGTCTATCGTACCAAAAATGGGATACATTAAGAGAGGGACAACTGGTTATAAAGATGTCGGAGCAAGGAAAACCCTGTATTTGGCATTAATAAGGACACCACAGTCAGTACAACTAATTCAACAATTAGAATCTGTTCAAAGAAATGCAACAAAGTTTTTGTTGTCGCTACGATATGATACTTCTATCATATATAAAGATCGCCTTCTGAAACTAAACCGTTATCTTATTGGCACGAATATTTGGATTTAGTGTTTTTGTATAAATTGGCTTCTGGCATGCTATGCTTTACTCCACCTGCAAGTGTTACGGCATCTGGTATAATGTTCCATTGTGAGCGATCACGATGGAGTATATGCTACATGTCAATGTTAGAGTTCTACGTTTTAAACCACGTGATATAATACATCAGAGACATAAGAACTTTTGACAGTGCAGCCTTTATTAATGACTTCAAAACCATTCTTTTTGCTGTTGCCGAATCTTTTGATTATCCTGAGGATTTTAAATATTTTTTTCTCTTTCTAATGGGCCACTGTTATTGGGGGTTTTCCCTGTTGTTGGTTCCTTGCATTTATTAGATTTATCACTCTTAGGTGAACGGGATACCTCAACAGGCTAGAAGCCCAATTGATAGGGGTTCCGAGGACCTACGATTTAAGGTCGTTATCCGAGAAGACCCGAAAGTCTTACCACTTATTTATTTATTGCATTTTCCCCAAATTGATATAAAAATTTGTTCAATTGACAAGGTTCCCATTCCAGGAACAAGGTATACCAGGCATGTCTGACAATTAGAGGCTAAAATATTTGCTAGAACTACGCAAAAATCCAGGAATAAATTATTAAGCCCAAGTCGAAAGAACGAAAAGATTCTATTTCCTTTCGTGGTGGATTACAACCCTTAGCTAACCCAACATCGGTAATATTAGCAAACTACATCTCCATGGTTCACATGTGTCGCTGGTCAGGTAGCAGAGCGCGCAGATACTATTTTTAAACGCGCGCACAAACAAACTGACATTTACTCTGAAGTCAAAATGACTAATTTCCTATTGCTTCGGATTTACTGGTCCATGCGACAAACACCGACAATATTAATCTGTGCACTGCTATTGTTCCCGCTTGCAGTACCATCCTTGAAGACCAAAAAACATGAACTGAAAATTTTTGACCATTCCTATAAGGCACTGCTTTGTTTATTATTATTACTTTTTATTTTATACTGTTTATTGTTACTAGACAATGCAGGCATGAAATACCCAGCTGTGCGTCGCATTTTAAAGTTAGATTCCGTAACTATAAATCTTCGATGGTTACCAACAAAAAGACTTGTAAAGTGGCCATCTATTTTAGTGTAGTGTCCCATGATTTACGCAACTTTAATTTTATCGGGATTGAGCAAATTCAAAACTACGACGGCAACAACGACAACAACAACAGCATTGATCAATGCCTATTAACAAGAGAGCTGGGCATACTCCATGACATGGCTTTCCACACTCAAACCGTTTGGCATGAATAAAAAATGTATTATACAGGGTGTATACAAAAAGCGCAACCTCGGAATTTCCCAAGAAATCCACTTTGTTTTTATTAGCACAAAAGATTTTAGGCCTCTAGGAATTTAACTGTTGTTGATACTTGTAAACTAATGCATAAATTTCGATTCAATTCTGCTTAATACGTGCTCGAGTTTGTAGTAATTAGACAGTTATGCCCCTGGAATACCATTACAAGCTATTTTAAATTCCCAGACCCAGGGGCGAAAATCTTTTGTGTTTAAGAACACAGTGGATTTCTTGGGAAATTCCGAGGTTGCGCTTTTTTTTATACACCCTGTAGATCTAAAAACAGAATTAACCTTAATTAGATCCTCTACTTAGTTTGATATTATTCTACTTAGTTTGACATCTACTTAGTTAGGCTAGAGGCTAACTCGAAAACCTTCTAGTTCCTTTAGCCTCTAGGCTCAAACATATATAAACTTATTTCTTTTCTCGTTGTTAAAAACAACATAAAAATTATGTATTATAATCTACCTATCACTATCATTTTAAAAATTGAGCCAATGAAAGATTATTACATTTATTTTATCTTCTTACCCGCATTGGGTTGTTTATTATGTATATTTAAAAATGTTAACTCAGTACTGATGAGTTGGCACTTTGTGCAGGTGGTCGATCTGTTGGAATCCGAGGTGACTACACAAGACTTGCTGAAAAGTGAGCCTTGATTGATTAATCAGATCGGAGCGGAAATGAAGAGCAAGAGAAAAAATAACAAATATCGGATATAAAAGTGTTGCGTTAACAATGTATAAAATCAAAGCCTTAACAAAATTTGTGCCGAAATATTGTGGAGTGTGAAATGTAAAAAGTTCTTCAACCTCCAATGCCAGAGAAGAGATTAGATAATCAGAAGACGAAAAAGAACATCAGAATCGAGCAGTACCATGGCGTGCGTTTTCATTTTGACTAACAGGTTTGTTTACATTGATTGTAAGTTTAGGTGCAGGTATAATGATTTGAGAAAACAAATATAATACGAGAATGTCAACGTTGGGCTGGTTTACAGTCGACCTTGTATTACGTGGCCACCTTCCAACCTTTGGAAATTGACCGCCTTAAAACATTGTATAGTCAATACAGATAGTCAAATGTCAATTTTATTAGCGTATTATGCAGTAGCAACTCATTGAAGCCATTAAACAATAATTAACATAATCAAGCAATCTCTACGTTTAACAAATGGAGATTGTTCTTAGTCTCTGAATTATTAATTATTTCAAGCAGTTCATCTTGAAATAACTATTTATTTCAAAAGTAGAATTTGCTTGATTAACATAATTTCTAAAATGAGGCAGATAGCTTGGGCCAAATGTTAACAAAATGTGGGTCCACCATCAGTCTGATGCTTCTAGGACAGTAGAAAGTCTTACTGTTGTAGTGTTGTTTATAGACTAATTTACTTCGTTTCAGCATTTTTAATCCGCATAGCTATTTGTTTCAAGTCAATTCTACAATCCTGATCAAATATGCAGAGGAAGATAAAGTTGCTCAAACAGAGCTTTTAGTATCACTAGGAAAGGCACAATTTATATTTAATATATATAATAGTTGTACGAGTACCAATTCTTTCCGGTGACCAAACAATGAGAAAATACGCGATAATTACGCCTTGTCGTAGTCGATGAAACTTATCCCTTAAGTTACCGATGCAACTCAGAGCTTTACGTGCAATTTGTATTTAGCTGTACATTAGTATTGGGCAATCGAGTTCAGGGACAGGTTACATTACTAAGCAAGGTTCACCTAAGGAAACGCAAAATACGTTTATTTTTCGGGCTTTTTAAGCGTGTTGACGTCATAAAATTTCCAGATTAGAATACCGTAGAGTTCCCAAAGTAACGACCCCCCGAAAGTAGCGACCCCCCGAAAGATAATATATAACATCATTTGTGGAAGCATCACTGAATGTAAATACCCGAACCTATACAAACATGCTCTAGTGAGTCCAGTACCAAAGGTCAACCCTCCCAGAGACATCGAGATGGACTTTCGACAAATATCAGTCTCACCTGTTCTTGGCAAGGTTTTGGAGAAAGTTCAAGTATTCTTAAACAAAGATGCTTTTAAAGTCAAAGAAAATCAACACGCCTTCTCCAATAATCGATCAACTGTGTCAGCTCTAATAAATGTCACGCAAACATGGTTCAACAACACAGACAACACACCGGAGGGGAGGAAAGCAATCCACTGCCTATTTATCGACTTCAGCAAGGCGTTCGACATGGTCGACCACTCCATCTTGTTATCTAAACTAAAAGCACGGAACACTAACAAGCACCTATGGCTATGGATCCAAAGTTTCCTCGAAAATAGATCTCAACAAGTGAAAATCCCGGATGCACTTAATTGGATGCACTATCATCAACTAAGCCATGCTATCACCGCTATTATTTAATATCTTTATCGATGACTTTGATGATGCTATACCTGTGGAACTTCGTGATCAAGCTACGATGTGTAAATATGCAGATGACTGCACCGTGTTTGAATGTATTCCTAAAGGCAGTACTTGACAATCTACAAAATTGGTCTACGGAAAATAACATGTTGTTGAATTCAAAGAAAACAAAAGACATGTGGATCTCTTTCCATAAAACATCAAACGAACTTGACCCTCTAATCATTAACGACTCGTGTTTGGAAAGAGTGGCAAAATTCAAACTCCTTGGAGTATGGCACCAGAACAATTTATGTTGGAACTATCATATCGAACAAACTATTAAAAAGGCAAACAAAAGGCTATATTATCTACGAGAAGTAAGGAAAGCAGGACTGCCAACGAAAGTTGGCTTGACTATCTACTGCACTAAAATACGTCCACTATTAGAGTATGCATCGCCTGTCTGGGGGGGAATACCAAAATACCTCTCAGATGATCTACAAAAGCTTCAAAACAGATGTCTTGATATAATTGGTGTTGAGAGAACCACCTTACCAGCATTGAAGGAACGGCGTGAAGATAGCACTAAACGTGAGATTGAAAGAACAATAAATACCGCAAATCACCCAAATCAGATATTTATAAATACTCATGTAGATAGAATGTATAATCTCAGATCAAATCAGCGCAATAAGTCGGCAGTTAGGATACCCAGATCAGGGACACAAAGACATATGAACAGTTTTTTATCACGGGCCACCAGGCTTTTAATATAATTCAGTTATATATATTGTACATATTAATAGTTTTACATTTTAAGTCTACTTTTATATATTATTGTAAATCTACCGTATATTTTATTTAAGGTCGATAAATAAAGCATATTATTAAAGTAACGATAAAATTCATTTTAGTGTAATAAATCCCGAAAGTAAACGATACCCCCGAAAGTAGCGACCCCCCGAAAGTTACGATTTCAAACAAAATTCAACTTATTTTTTAACAAGAACGAAATAAATGTATTACATTGTCTCATGTTAAACTTTAATATGAAACGTTAGTATAAAAAGTTATCTTGTTCTAATTAATATTTGGAGTACCATGTCGCTACGAAATAGATGTCGCTACGAAATAGAAGTGCAAAAAGGACTGAAGGATTTGCGCAGAGAACTGAAGAAAAAACTGGAACTTCTCACTCCTACTGCAGACGATACAATTTGAGACAATTAAGGATGTAGTCGGGGTAAATACCGACGGAATACTTTGTTGAGATCGTGTTACAATAAAAAACCAAAAGTCTGATAATATTTGTCATGGTTTACTTCAGATACGAATTTTTACCATCCCAAAGTAACGACCCCCCGAAAGTAGCGATATGAATGGCTGCTAAATCCGAAAGTAGCGACATCGTTGCCTGCGATCAACCTCGTACCCGGTTGGTCTGGTCACGTGTATCCCAGTGTATGGGAATTTAGAATTGTTATTAATGTCGAGAGAGGTTTGTCTGGTGTTGCTTGCAGCGTGCTATTTTCTATATGTTTCAGTTTTGTGCAGGCGATTTTCTTGCGATGTTTCAAATTTCATATCAAGGGTTTGTTTATCAGGAAAGCAAAGTAAGTTTTTCACATGAACACGTGGTCTTGGTTTTCTCTGCAAGCGTAATCACATATGTTTTGATTTACTGACAGCCGTCTTAAAGTATTCAAATTTCAATATTAAAACCTGTAATCACCAAACTTTATCTTTCAAGTGTTAGCTCTGGAGTGTTAGCATTAAATTAAGTCGACTGTGATTCCAAAAATTATTATAGTTCAGGTAATTCAAGTTCGCGTTGCCGTTTATCGTCCGAGCGAGAGACGCTCCATTCTCGTTCTCAGAGCTCTTGACTGTAAGGGGCGCGTCAAGTGGCTCTGGGACCAACGTCGCCCTCTATAAAATTGAGCGTTCTGATTGGTTATTCTGAACGACGAAACAACCAACAACGTTAAGATTTTGTAGTGTTAATAAATCTTAAGTATTAACTTCCTGGATGCAACACTAACCGTGGCTCAACTAAGTTGTACATTAACGCATAAAGTATTTGTTGCAGAAGTAGGGGAACGCTAAAACAGACCTTTTGTATCAACTAATTTAATTTTCATGTTTCATTGACAACTAAGTATAAATAACAAGTGTGAGAATGTCAGACCAGACTGAGGATTTATTTGACAGCTTAGAAAACGTTAGTCTGCACGCAGACTTGACTCAATAAATTTGGTATTCTTCGTTTTTCCAGGGAAACATATGACAACTGCACTCGATTTACGCAATTTTTATAGACAAACACAATTAGGTATAGAAAATGTGTTATAATTGGACTCCTGTCACGTAACAGAGCTCGCATTCTATATGTACGCGTAGTATTTCTGTGTTTTTTATATTTTGCATATCGCGGTATTTAGCCCAGACTAAAAATTCATGAGATAGAACTTTGTTCTCAGTCCTTGGTTGAAACTCTGCATGAAGTACGTACGTCCCAGTTTCTAGACTTTTATTTACCCGCGGCAAGTTACAGCTGTGCTGGTTTATTATCTTATAAAAAGGGTGTGGGTATTATACAGATAATCAAAGTAGATAACAATAATGAAAGATCTCTGGATTTTTTCCATTAATGGGAATATCTAATATAATTTGAAATGGAGACGTCAACCTCACTATATATATTAAAATAAGCTTTTTAAATAATCCAAGAATAAAAATGTTTGCAAAAACCGGCATTAATTATTTGGTTTATGTTCTTGTCTGTTCTAAAACTTTCGTTGGTCAAATACTAATAATATATTTTTATTTATATTTTCATCTATGCTATTTAATCCGGAGCTTTAAAAGGGCCGTTACATTCGGTAAAAGCCGTTACATATAGGTTACATTCGGAGGGGACAGCCATTTAAGGACGGCGAGATTTAAACTAAACACCTGTATGTTGGTTGACAGGTTGAAGTGGTTTTAACTTAGTCGTTAATTGCACCATTTTACAAACGTCTGCGTTCACTCTGTTTTGCTTTCACAGATAGGAACTTAAAGTGAAGCGAAGAAAGTCAGAGGATAGCTGAGGAGGTAGGTCATCACTGTTTATGTAAACTTTTCTACACATTTTACACATCTATATCGATATTAGATGACACAATTGCATCTAATTGGTTGCTATAAGTACTGTATATTAGATCTGATTCTTCTTTACACTTTTGATTTGGAACCAGTAGTGTTAATGTATATTTTTAGCCTTTATATATAGCGCATAATTTTCACCGAGCTCACACTTAAATATTGTGAATGTCTTCACTCTTACTGCCTATCCATCCTACCTAGGCTGCAAATTGCGTAAAAACTAAGCCATCTCATTATTAGCGGCGCGTGATGTAACTCCCAGTATCGCCATTAGCTCTGTTGCATAACGATGCAGTATATTCACTGGGTGTGACTAAATGGAGAGTTATATTTTCGGAGAGTTAACATTTTCAGCCACGTTAACTTTTGCCGTAACTCTCTCTATTAAGGATTTAAAAAACGATGAGAGAGTTAAGTTACGATATGATTATGGCCCGTTTCAGACGCCGCTCCACTCATGTGCCGAACCAGCACTATGCCCCAACCTGAAGTATTCAATTAATAATATTTTTCCTGAGTTGAGTTCGCCGTTTGAATCAATGCCACTCCACCGTCGCTCCAATGTCGAACCTAATACAATTAGGTTTGACAAGAAGTTAGAAGCCATTTTACCTAGAAAAATGTCGATGTGCTACTAGAAGAAGTCAATATAAAATGCAGGAAACAGGCCATGCACTCCATGTGATTAGCCATAGATTGTACAATCCTCTTGGCTCTTGCACGGAAATTCTTGTCTGGAGCCATGAATCACATCCAAAACAGGTTGGCAATATAAACCTGTAGTATTCAATGTTAAATATATATATATATATAACACAAAGGTTACTGCACCTAACGTTTTATTTTCTTGTTTATATTGAACGCAAAATATGATCAGCTTGTTATCGTGTGCACAGGGCCGGATTAACGTTCCGCGGGGCCCGTGGCATATTATCAGCGCCGGGCCCCTTGACCACCCCCCCCCCCCCCCCCCCCCCCCCCCCCCCAACGGCATTTTAAACACTGAATTCAGTAAGATTAAAAAATATCCTTTTGTATTTAATGCGTTGAAAATTTGCCTGTGTATTTACAAAAAAAAAGAATTATACATCAATAATTTGATCGAACTGAAATTCAACCCAGTCCATACCATTAACACTTTAACTGCAAATTTTGAAATTTTCTGACCCCTATGATTTTTTTGGCCTCGCTTTTTGGAGCCCCTTTCCCAAAGAAGGAACAAAAAAATTCGTTTGCGGCCCTGCTTTTGGAGCCTCGCTTTTTAAACTTTGGGGCCTCTCGTTTTCTGGCCTGTTTTTTTTATTTTGGGGCTTCGCTTTTGGGGGCCTTGGACTTTTTTTTTGGGCCCCGCGCTGAAACAGGGAACAAAAATTCGGGAAAAAATAGAAGAGAGTAAGCGCGGGGCCCCCAAAAGCGCGGGGTCCGCGGCATATGCCGCTTCTGCCATATGGTTAATCCGGCACTGCGTGTGCACATACCAATGTAATATCCGTAAACATTTCTACGGTATTCCATGGTAGGTTAGTTAAATCAGCTATAAAACAATCAGCAGAAAAGTCCTTAAGCGAGCGATAAAAATAGACTTATGGCTAGAGGACTTAGAGAAATTGCCTCGAATGAACCATGTAACAAAAATAAATGCAACAGGTAAAGTACCAAAAACATTATCCTTGTGAGTAACGTAAATATGATTAACGTAAATATTGAGTATAACGTAAATATTGAGGGCCATATGTTAGATAACTTTTATGGTTAATACGTCTTTTCCCTCGTGAAATAAAGTTTTATTCTATTCCATATCGCGAGTTATGACAGCCGCGATGAGACCGCAGATAACGAGATAAATGACAATTTACTAATGAACAGCCGTTGTGATGACAGGTAAAGACCAGGCAGAATTGCAAAGACTTTGTCAAGTAAAGAGAATTATTTCAAATTATTAAAAACGTTTAGAATTTAGATTAAATTATTGGTTAAGATGTATCCGTCGTACAAAAACAAATCCAATTCTAACTACCAGACATCTGCTGCTCCACTTATTTTGCCGAACCTACACACAAGAGAGCAGTGCGTTTGAATAACTACAATAGATTAAATAGAATATAGAGTGACGCAATAAAAGCGGAAATCTATAGAGGAAAACTGTGGAAGTGAAATTACCAGTGTCTAAAAATTGAGTGATATATACACTGTTACATTACTTACAATATAATGTGAAATAATCGGTTTGGAAGTTACGAAATTCGGATAACAACATAATTCGGATAATAACAGAGAGAGAGAGCGAGAGCGAGAGCGTGCGAGAGAGAGAGAGTTACAACAAAGTCATCTCTTTATAAATATAATACTCCAAAAGTTGATAAATTGGGTGTGGTTATCGGTAAAAAGTGGGCGTGAAGTGGGCGTGACTGAAACCTAACTCTCCGACATGTTAACTCTCTGATTTAACTCTCCGATAATAACTCTCCGTTTAGCAGTTCCCATATTCACTATATGTTGACACTCTTTTCTGGAAATAAACATCATAATTATTATAACTCAAAATTACCATGAGGGACGAACCAACCGCGGTTTTCTAGACTGGCTGCAGTTTTAATTTCTAGACTGGCCGCAGTTTTAATTTCTAGACTGTTTTCGGAAGAATGACAATCATGAATAAAAATATCGTGTAGCTATTGGCCTGCTAAGCTGGGCTTAATTTTAAGTTGCATATACATAGATGATTTAGCCAAATGAAGTTAATGTCGCATCTTATTGTAAGATAGCATAGGTGTATTGTGGGCTGCGAACTAATGAATTATACCCTAACACCGTTAGGTTATCGGTTGTCACAAATTTCGTCAAAGCCGTTATTTTAGGCTTTTGGAGAATTCTGGCATGTATGTTTTAATTCTCATATTTTGATTGCATAATCACGTGGTTCTAGCTCAGCTTGAGCTACCTCGTACCTAGGGTCTTACCTCCGCTCCCCCCACCCCTGGGTACGAGGTTGGAGCTGCGTCCAACTCAATCTCGTTCCCCAGAGCATTCGACGCGCAACGGCAAAACGTGTATATAGCGTTAGGTATGTCTTGGTTGTTTATAACGTGGTACAAATCTAGCTCTTTGATTCGACAATTTATAGCTCAGGTATAATATTAACTGGTATTCCATACTTTACACTTCCGTAACGAGAACCATTGATCAAAGGTATTAGGAACTACAATAAGTCATAAAATGGTAAGGACTTTAGGCAATGGAAAAGAGCCTTTCCTTTTGGGAATTTTGTGGCGTTACGTACTTCCAAAAACGAAACGCCAATTATAATCTTTGAAGAGAAACCGAGTGAGCGACAAACTTTTGTTGGTTCAACACTGCTTTACCATCAGGCTGCCCGCTGCCCAGTCATTTGCATTGGATTTTTGTCACATAAACCATCTGTAGGTCGCCAGATACAATTCAAGAAGTCTTCTGCTTAATTTTACAGTTTCGAATTCGATATATGATGGTTGTGCATACAGAACAGGCTTTTGTTAAGGAAATAATGAAAGGGCTTAAACTTGAGAGATTTTATATAACTATTTAGTTACATAATATTAAAGTTTTTTAAAAATAATTTTATGTTCGAAATATATATATATATATAATGCAACGCCCACTACCCTTGTGGTAGTTTGAGCACTCTGGCCCTATACCGCTTCACGCTCTCTAGATGTGCGCATGACCGCTGTTTATCCCACAAGCGGTTGTCACTGGCAATCGTTTGTGTATAATTAGTTCTCATGCCCATATCTAGATTGTACCAAGCTACACTGATGAGCTGTGGAACAGCGAAACACGTGTCTGTAGATATTGTACTATTACGCCCCTTCACTTCGGTGTTGTTGAGCACTCTGTGAAGTTGGTGTAGGTGTCCTTTAGCGATAATGCAACGCCCACTACCCTTGTGGTAGTTTGAGCACTCTGGCCCTATACCGCTTCACGCTCTCTAGATGTGCGCATGACCGCTGTTTATCCCACAAGCGGTTGTCACTGGCAATCGTTTGTGTATAATTAGTTCTCATGCCCATATCTAGATTGTACCAAGCTACACTGATGAGCTGTGGAACAGCGAAACACGTGTCTGTAGATATTGTACTATTACGCCCCTTCACTTCGGTGTTGTTGAGCACTCTGTGAAGTTGGTGTAGGTGTCCTTTAGCGATAATGCAACGCCCACTACCCTTGTGGTAGTTTGAGCACTCTGGCCCTATACCGCTTCACGCTCTCTAGATGTGCGCATGACCGCTGTTTATCCCACAAGCGGTTGTCACTGGCAATCGTTTGTGTATAATTAGTTCTCATGCCCATATCTAGATTGTACCAAGCTACACTGATGAGCTGTGGAACAGCGAAACACGTGTCTGTAGATATTGTACTATTACGCCCCTTCACTTCGGTGTTGTTGAGCACTCTGTGAAGTTGGTGTAGGTGTCCTTTAGCGATAATGCAACGCCCACTACCCTTGTGGTAGTTTGAGCACTCTGGCCCTATACCGCTTCACGCTCTCTAGATGTGCGCATGACCGCTGTTTATCCCACAAGCGGTTGTCACTGGCAATCGTTTGTGTATAATTAGTTCTCATGCCCATATCTAGATTGTACCAAGCTACACTGATGAGCTGTGGAACAGCGAAACACGTGTCTGTAGATATTGTACTATTACGCCCCTTCACTTCGGTGTTGTTGAGCACTCTGTGAAGTTGGTGTAGGTGTCCTTTAGCGATAATGCAACGCCCACTACCCTTGTGGTAGTTTGAGCACTCTGGCCCTATACCGCTTCACGCTCTCTAGATGTGCGCATGACCGCTGTTTATCCCACAAGCGGTTGTCACTGGCAATCGTTTGTGTATAATTAGTTCTCATGCCCATATCTAGATTGTACCAAGCTACACTGATGAGCTGTGGAACAGCGAAACACGTGTCTGTAGATATTGTACTATTACGCCCCTTCACTTCGGTGTTGTTGAGCACTCTGTGAAGTTGGTGTAGGTGTCCTTTAGCGATAATGCAACGCCCACTACCCTTGTGGTAGTTTGAGCACTCTGGCCCTATACCGCTTCACGCTCTCTAGATGTGCGCATGACCGCTGTTTATCCCACAAGCGGTTGTCACTGGCAATCGTTTGTGTATAATTAGTTCTCATGCCCATATCTAGATTGTACCAAGCTACACTGATGAGCTGTGGAACAGCGAAACACGTGTCTGTAGATATTGTACTATTACGCCCCTTCACTTCGGTGTTGTTGAGCACTCTGTGAAGTTGGTGTAGGTGTCCTTTAGCGATAATGCAACGCCCACTACCCTTGTGGTAGTTTGAGCACTCTGGCCCTATACCGCTTCACGCTCTCTAGATGTGCGCATGACCGCTGTTTATCCCACAAGCGGTTGTCACTGGCAATCGTTTGTGTATAATTAGTTCTCATGCCCATATCTAGATTGTACCAAGCTACACTGATGAGCTGTGGAACAGCGAAACACGTGTCTGTAGATATTGTACTATATATATATATATATATATATATATATATATATATATATTGAAAGGATTTGTGGTGAAGGAAAATTCCGAGTGTTGGAATACATACATTTTAAGACCAAACCGGGACCAGTTGCGAAAAATGCAACTTAGCGGCCCTCCGGTAGCAATTGAACCCGCGACCCTGCGATTGCCAGTGCAGTGCTCTGACCACTGAGCTACGGAATTCAGTGGTCAGAGCACTGCACTGGCAATCGCAGGGTCGCGGGTTCAATTCCTACCGGAGGGCCGCTAAGTTGCATTTTTCGCAACTGGTCCCGGTTTGGTCTTAAAATGTATGTATTCCAACACTCGGAATTTTCCTTCACCACAAATCCTTTCAACATGTAGTTTGATCGAGTGAAATGCCAAATATTACCTATAATATACCCAGAATCTTATCCCGGCATTACCACCATATATACAGAACTCGTGACTAGGCTCTCGGCAACGGCTTCCGTAGCTCAGTGGTCAGAGCACTGCACTGGCAATCGCAGGGTCGCGGGTTCAATTCCTACCGGAGGGCCGCTAAGTTGCATTTTTCGCAACTGGTCCCGGTTTGGTCTTAAAATGTATGTATTCCAACACTCGGAATTTTCCTTCACCACAAATCCTTTCAACATGTAGTTTGATCGAGTGAAATGCCAAATATTACCTATAATATACCCAGAATCTTATCCCGGCATTACCACCATATATACAGAACTCGTGACTAGGCTCTCGGCAACGGCTTCCGTAGCTCAGTGGTCAGAGCACTGCACTTGCAATCGCAGGGTCGCGGGTTCAATTCCTACCGGAGGGCCGCTAAGTTGCATTTTTCGCAACTGGTCCCGGTTTGGTCTTAAAATGTATGTATTCCAACACTCGGAATTTTCCTTCACCACAAATCCTTTCAACATGTAGTTTGATCGAGTGAAATGCCAAATATTACCTATAATATATATATATATATATATATATATATATATATATATATATACAGATATATTTAATGTTATGAGGACTATATAAAGACTATTTGTCAAGATATTGATGAAACTAGTATCTGTTTCGAAATATCAAATAGCCCAAGTACCATCATTCGACCACCTGCTCCCAACTTGACCAGTAGCTCAGTCGGTAGAGCGTCGGACTAGCAAACCGAAGGTCGCGGGTTCGAATCCCAGCCGGGTCAAGTAGAGTTTTCTCTACTTGTCCGGTATGGTTCGTCACTCGGAGTAGCCATTTACATCATTATTATTCTCACCACCCGAGTTCATAATCCTCATAACATTAAATATATATATATATATATATATATATATATATATATTGATCCAACGACTTTACCAACTCTAGATGCACTGCTCTGGTCAGACTACAAGCAAACAGAGCCAGATACGCTTTTCTTTCTTGCTTAGATTTAATTTGGTACTTGATTGGACCAGCAAAGTCCACTCCTACCACTTGAAATGGCATACTTCCTTCGGTTCGAGTGCTTGGTAAACTTGCCGGTGGAGGTGCTTGGAACGCTTTCACCTGGAATCTTCTACACCCATGACAATTCCTTCTTATCTTCTTAACTAAGCTTCGAAGTCGCGGAACCCAATAATGCTCTCGTACTTTAGCCATTGTCAATCCGACACCGCCATGCAGAGTTGAGACATGTTCTTGGTAAGCTAACAGCGATGTGAAAGGGTGCTTGTCTGGTAGGTATATCGGGTACTCTCCAGTAATTCGACCACGGCATTCCAGGATCTGTTGCTCGTTGAGTTGAAGATTTAGCTGGAGTTGATCGGCTTGGAAGTGCGTGTCTTGTTGTGCTGCTTGTTGAACTCGCCTTATCCACCATACTTTCTGCTGTTGAACTTCTTCAGTATTGATTGGACCACTCTTCCTTTCTTGTGGTTTATTCTTGCAGTTCCAAATGAAACGTCGTATCCTTGCTCCTATTCTTAAAACTTTAGGCAACTTGTGCTTATCGAGAAGGAGGTCGAAGGCATCTTGCTTGTTGGAAACTACGGCGAAGATTTATTGCCTTACTTTGGCTTCTGCTTTGGTTTCGGTGGTCGATAACAATGTTACATCTGGTGGCCATTCAGCACGATTCCGTAACCATTTTGGGCCTTCTCTCCAGAGTTGGTTACTCACCGCATTTCCTCCCCTACTTCCTAGGTCGGCAGGATTCTCATGTATTGGTACATGATGCCAGGTAACTTGCTTGTGTTGCTGAATCTTTTGGACGCGATTGGCTACGAACTGACGATAATCACCCTTTCCCTTAATCCAGTAGAGCGCCACCGTTGAATCTAGCCAGCAATGGGTCTCTACTTCCTGAGAGTCGAGAGTCTCTTCCACGTTAGATACGAGGTTCACCGCCATATGACCAGCTATTAACTCCAAACGCGGGATGGTCAAGTTACGTTTCGCGATACGAGATTTTGCACAAACCAATCCTTGGGTTAACTCTTGTACTTGGTGTACAACTGCGTAGACTGCGCTACTGATCCCCTGAGAGCTTGCATCTCCGAATGCATGTAAAGTAATCTTCGAGGTTGGAAGACGGTGTGGCGTGAGTGGACGAGGTACAATGAAGTTTTCCGTCAACGAATCTTTCCAATCTTTCCAGCGTTTCAGAAGTGGGTCAGGAAGTCTTGCATCCCATGCTATCTTGGTATCACAAATGTCACGATATAGTAGTTTGGCAGTCAGCGTGGTTGGTGATACAAGGCCTAACGGGTCGTAAATCTTGGCGAGTTGGGAGAGGACACCCCTCTTTGTTGTGCAGTCTTCTACCTTGAGGATAACGCTGATGGCATCTTGCTCTCTGTCCCAAGGTAGGCCCAGTAATTTCCCTTCGAGTGGTCCACCTCCTCCAAGCTGTTGTTTGGCATAGGTCACTTCTGAGTCAGTCGATGCTTCACCAGGTGCTTCTAGCTGAATGTCATTCGAGTGCCATTTATGTATGGTGAATGTTGCGTCTTCAAACACTTTTGTAGTGATCGCCTTCTTTTCTTTGGTTTCTTCCACTGTAATACCACCGGTCATTAGGTCATCAACATAGAGGCCGTTGCGCAACTCTTCAACAAGCGTTGGGAACCGATCTTTCCAGGAGTCAAGGTGTTGGTGGAGAACTCCTGCAAGAAGGAATGGCGAAGATGTTAGACCAAATAATGCTCTTGTAAATCGGTATACTTTCAACTCGTCACTGTTTGGCTCTTTCCAATGGAAACGTAAAGAGTCTCTCTCTTCCTTCTTGATTCTGATCTGCAAGAAGGCTCTCTTGAGGTCGCCGGTGAGAAGAATTGGATGAAATCTCGCTCTTACTACGATGCATCATTTCCACTCTTCTTGTCTTTACTTCTTTGGGCTTTTTCTTGAGAATATCAATCAGCTTGGCTGATGCATATGAGCTACCAGCCCCAGTGTCTAAGAGAGCATGAGTCTTGATGCCATCTATTTCAACAAGAATTATGGGGTATATTACATCCTTTTCTTCCTGACCACGCGCGGCCAACACTGGTTCTGTCTTAGGTTTGGATTCTTTGGGCGCGTTGCAAATGGACGTGTGATGTCTCTTGCAACAGTTCCTACAAGTCGCTGTGCTTCTACACTCCGAAGCTCGATGTGCTGGTCCTGTGCAATTAAAACACAGTTTTCTTGGTCGCTAAGATGTTCTTGCGTTCTTCTGCTGTTTTAACTGAGTCGCATCCCGAAGACCGATGATCACTGGCATTACAATACACACAAGCTCGTGGTTTCTCAGCTCCTTGACTATTTTGCTGTGTCTGGTACATCCCTTGGCTTCGTCGGTCTCGTTTCTTTGGTGGATCATCAAATTTCACATCTTCAACGACAGGATTTCTGCGGGTCCAGAATTTCAAGGCTTCGGCGAACTGTACGAAGTTCCAACTTTCCCAGCTTGAGTCGTTTCTCACGAGATCTCCTCTGATAGCAGATAACTTATCCAGAATCATAGACACTATTCCATTGATTGCGTCGAGTTGTTTAAGTGTTTCCAGAGATTGCACACAGTAGGCCAATTTCTCGTAGAAATCGTGTATTTTCTTCACGTTTAAAGAGCCGATGTTAGGTAGATCCATTATTTCTTTCACATACGTTTTCACAATCTCACTGTTTTTTCCAAAACGATCCTCGAGAATGGAAATAGCTCGGTTATAGCCTTCGGCTGTATGTGGTAGAGCTTCGATGGTCTTTCTTGCTTTTTCACACAGCAATTCCCTCAGATAAGAGAACTTGCTTACTGCAGGTAATGTACGCCGCTTTTGTCGATTGTTTCCGAATACAGGCTCCAAAATCGTGGCCAGTCGGCATAAGTACCGTTGAATCTGGTGATTTGAAGTTTGGGTAACTTCGCTTGTAATTTGAGCGCGTCGTTGTTTGTCTGCGCTGATTTGACATCTGGTTTAGTAATTTCAGCTTGTGGTTTCACCTTGGCTTCGTGTAGTTTGAGTTCGAATTGTATTTGTTTTTCGCGCTTCTGATTCTCTCTTTCGGCTTTCTCGTCACGCTGTTGTTGTTCTATTTTTACGTCTAGATTTTGCAACCATTCTTCCAACATCTCGATTGTAGCGTCGGCTTCTTCCATCGGGGGTGCCACGTGTGCGAATTTCTTTAGTTTAAGATATAGTATCCAACACAAGTCACAAAAGATTTTAAAGGTTTTATTTCACAGGTCACAGATCACGTTCACGCTTCGCTCGCTCACACTTCAGACAGAATAATAAACAGTCCTTTGACACTTATTTACCCCCTGCAATCATTACGTCAGAGTTCAATGTCACTTCCGTTAGAATTGAATCAACTTATTTCCGGAACTATAAAATATAGGTTAATTCCGGACAACATGTTGAAAGGATTTACGGTGAAGGAAAATTTCGAGTGTTGGAATACATACATTTTATTCTTATCCCGGCATTACCACCACCATATATACAGAACTCGTGTTCTTAATACAGAACTCGTGTTCTTAATCGTTTCAGAATCTTATCCCGGCATTACCACCACCATATATACAGAACTCGTGTTCTTAATACAGAACTCGTGTTCTTAATCGTTTCAGAATCTTATCCCGGCATTACCACCACCATATATACAGAACTCGTGACTAGGCTCTCGGCAACGGCTTCCATAGCTCAGTGGTCAGAGCACTGCACTATAGCATCGCAGGGTCGTGGGTTCAATTCCCAGCCGGAAGGCATTAATGCATTTTTCGCAACTGGTCCGGTTTGGTCTTAAAATGTATATATATATATATATATATATATATAGATTTTCGCTTACCTCAAAACTGGTCTGCTACAACTTGTTTCATCTGTAAATGTACACGTATATATATATATATATATATATATATATATATATATATATATATATATATATATATATATATATATATATATATATATATATATATATATATATATATATATATATATATATATATATATATATATATATATATATAGCTTTTTTATCTTATATAATGCTCGAACTCTCTGTAAACTCGTGTATCTTGACAAAGGGGCAGAGCCCCGAAACGTAGATTAAAGTTTTTAAAAGTTATCTTGATCAATTTATATATATATATATATATATATATATATATATATATATATATATATATATATATATATATATATATATATATATATATATATATATATATATATATATATATATATATATATATATATATATATATATATATATATATATATATATATATTGATAGGATTTATGGTGAAGGAAAATTTCGAGTGTTGGAATACATACATTTTAAGACCAAACCAGGACCAGTTGCGAAAAATGCAACTTTAAGGCCTTCCGGCTGGGAATTGAACCCGCGACTCTGCGATTGCTAGTGCAGTGCTCTGACCACTAAGCTACGGAAGCCGTTGCCGAGAGCTTAGTCACGAGTTCTGTATATATGGTGGTGGTAATGCCGGGATAAGTTTCTGGGTATATTATAGGTAATATTTGGCATTTCACTCGATCAAACTACATGTTGATAGGATTTATGGTGAAGGAAAATTTCGAGTGTTGGAATACATACATTTTAAGACCAAACCGGGACCAGTTGCGAAAAATGCAACTTTAAGGCCTTCCGGCTGGGAATTGAACCCGCGACTATATATATATATATATATATATATATAGCAAAGTGAAAAGGTGGTAAACTGCCGAGAATTTGGTGACGAGATACTGACGTTTCGAGCGGAGCCCTTCATCAGAGTAAGATGAAAAAAAAAACGTGACTTTTTTTCATCTCGTCTTACTCTGATGAAGGAGAGAGAGATCTATTATTGATGGTGATACACGGGCCAAGTCTATTTTACCTAAAAAGGCGGTTCGGTTTACGTATAAACGGAATTTAAAAGAGCTTTTAGCACCTTCTAATCCGTATAAGAACACCAACAATCAAGATGCGCTAGGCTGTTATAAGTGTTCAGCTAAGCGTTGTGATTGCTGTAATAACTTTCTTATTACCGGTAGCACTTTTCATTCAGCCAATACTGGAAAAGTTTACAAGATCAGGAAATCCCTTTCATGTAGTTCGGCTAATGTGGTATATCTCGGAATGTGTGGCTTGTGGTTTACAGGGGATAGGTTCTACTGTCAATTTTAAGAGCCGACTTGCAAATTACAAATCGCACATAAAGCATAAACGTAGAACTTGCAGTACTGTTAACCACTTTTTGGACTGTCATGGTATTGATAATTCGGCATTAAAATTTATGTTGATTGATCAGAGGCATGACAGTCTTAGAGAATGCGATAATTTTTGGATTGGTGCTTTGTTGACCAATCGGGGAGGTCTTAATTGTGATCATGATTTTGTACAACAATAGTTTTCATTATACTGTTTAGTACTATTGTTGGTATTTGTTCTATTCACGCATAATTATTAGTTAGTTTAATTTATTCAAGATTATGTTTATATAAAGGAACTTTAGATTGTATTTAATTTTCTGACGAAGGCTGTCACATGCAGTCGAAAATTTATTTATTAAATTGGTTATAGTTGGTTTTGGGTCGTGGCCTGTTATTTTGTTATATATATATATATATATATATATATATATATATATATATATATATATATATGTAAGCTCTCTTGGTGATTAATGTTTTTATGATTTTTACAAACTATATAGCTAGAATGATGGTGATTTCTCTGCTTATAAGATGTCTCATCATTATACTTTTTGGCATTTTCCATAATATCATGGGACAGCAGTGTAAGTAACTGTATACTACCATTACAATAATTTATGCAGGTTTTATAAAGGTTTATGCATGGTATATTGGGCCCCTATACATAGAGTACATTTTACGTCGAGTAAGTCGACGCGTGAATATCTGTCCTCCAATTTAGCACCTCGCAATAAGGAAAAAGAAATGACGTAATGACAAGGGACAATTTATTGTACAACTTGGAGTGAACAATATGGCGAACTCCAAGAGAGTCAAAACTGTGAGGCACCGCTCCAATATGCACGTGCGTTGATAATGACCGCAGGCTGGCGCAACATCTTTTTCTTCTAAAGGTGTGCCACAGTAATCTTTAAACTAACCAGGTACTGTGTATATACCAACGTAACAACGTGCGATTTAAATGTTAATCTATAATAGTTTATAGAGTTACGAACGGAACAAAGAGCGTTACGAACGGAACAAAGAGCGTTACGAACGGAACAAAGAGCGTTACGCACGGAACAAAGAACATTACGAACGGAACAAAGAGCATTACGAACGGAACAAAGAGTGTTACGAACAGAACAAAGAGCATTACGAACAGAACAAAGAGTGTTACGCACGGAACAAAGAGCATTACGAACGGAACAAAGAGTGTTACGAACGGAACAAAGAGCATTACGAACGGAACAAAGAGTGTTACGAACGGAACAAAGAGTGTTACGCACGGAACAAAGAGCATTACGAACGGAACAAAGAGCATTACGAACGGAACAAAGAGTGTTACGAACGGAACAAAGAGCATTACGAACGGAACAAAGAGTGTTACGCACGGAACAAAGAGCATTACGAACGGAACAAAGAGCATTACGAACGGAACAAAGAGTGTTACGAACGGAACAAAGAGTGTTACGAACGGAACAAAGAACGTTACGAACGCAACAAAGAGCGTTACGAACAGAACAAAGAGCGTTAGCAACAGAACAAAGAGCGTTAGGAACGGAACAAAGAGCGTTAGGAACGGAACAAAGAGCGCTAGTAACAGAACAAAGAGCGTTAGGAACGGAACAAAGAGCGTTACGAACAGAACAAAGAGCGTTACGAACAGAACAAAGAGCGTTACGAACAGAACAAAGAGCGTTAGGAACAGAACAAAGAGCGTTATGAACAGAACAAAGAGCGTTAGGAACACAACAAAGAGCGCTAGGAACGGAACAAAGAGCATTACGAACGGAACAAAGAGTGTTACGAACGGAACAAAGAGCATTACGAACAGAACAAAGAGTGTTACGCACGGAACAAAGAGCATTACGAACGGAACAAAGAGTGTTACGAACGGAACAAAGAGTGTTACGAACGGAACAAAGAGCATTACGAACGGAACAAAGAGTGTTACGCACGGAACAAAGAGCATTACGAACAGAACAAAGAGTGTTACGAACGGAACAAAGAGTGTTACGAACGGAACAAAGAGCATTACGAACGGAACAAAGAGTGTTACGAACAGAACAAAGAGTGTTACGAACGGAACAAAGGGTGTTACGAACAGAACAAAGAGCATTACGAACGGAACAAAGAGTGTTACGAACGGAACAAAGAGTGTTACGAACGGAACAAAGAGCGTTACGAACGGAACAATGAACGTTACGAACCGAACAAAGAGCATTGCGAACGGAACAAAGAGCGTTACGAACGGAACAAAGAACGTTACGAACGGAACAAACAGCGTTACGAACGGAACAAACAGCGTTACGAACGGAACAAAGAACGTTACGAACGGAACAATGAACGTTACGAACGGAACAAAGAGCGTTACGAACAGAACAAAGAGCGTTAGGAACAGAACAAAGAGCGTTACGAACGGAACAAAGAGCATTACGAACGGAACAAAGAGCGTTACGAACAGAACAAAGAGCATTACGAACAGAACAAAGAGCATTACGAACAGAACAAAGAGCGTTACGAACGGAACAAAGAGCGTTACGAACAGAACAAAGAGCGTTACGAACGGAACAAAGAGCGTTACGAACGGAACAAAGAGCATTACGAACGGAACAAAGAGCGTTACGGACGGTACAAAGAGCGTTACGAACAGAACAAAGAGCGTTACGAACAGAACAAAGAGCGTTACGAACAGAACAAAGAGCGTTACGAACAGAACAAAGAGCGTTAGGAACAGAACAAAGAGCGTTATGAACAGAACAAAGAGCGTTAGGAACACAACAAAGAGCGCTAGGAACGGAACAAAGAGCATTACGAACGGAACAAAGAGTGTTACGAACGGAACAAAGAGCATTACGAACAGAACAAAGAGTGTTACGCACGGAACAAAGAGCATTACGAACGGAACAAAGAGTGTTACGAACGGAACAAAGAGTGTTACGAACGGAACAAAGAGCATTACGAACGGAACAAAGAGTGTTACGCACGGAACAAAGAGCATTACGAACAGAACAAAGAGTGTTACGAACGGAACAAAGAGTGTTACGAACGGAACAAAGAGCATTACGAACGGAACAAAGAGTGTTACGAACAGAACAAAGAGTGTTACGAACGGAACAAAGAGTGTTACGAACAGAACAAAGAGCATTACGAACGGAACAAAGAGTGTTACGAACGGAACAAAGAGTGTTACGAACGGAACAAAGAGTGTTACGAACGGAACAAAGAGTGTTACGAACGGAACAAAGAACGTTACGAACCGAACAAAGAGCATTGCGAACGGAACAAAGAGCGTTACGAACGGAACAAAGAACGTTACGAACGGAACAAACAGCGTTACGAACGGAACAAACAGCGTTACGAACGGAACAAAGAACGTTACGAACGGAACAATGAACGTTACGAACGGAACAAAGAGCGTTACGAACAGAACAAAGAGCGTTAGGAACAGAACAAAGAGCGTTACGAACGGAACAAAGAGCGTTACGAACAGAACAAAGAGCGTTAGGAACAGAACAAAGAGCGTTACGAACGGAACAAAGAGCATTACGAACGGAACAAAGAGCGTTACGAACAGAACAAAGAGCATTACGAACAGAACAAAGAGCATTACGAACAGAACAAAGAGCGTTACGAACGGAACAAAGAGCGTTACGAACAGAACAAAGAGCGTTACGAACGGAACAAAGAGCGTTACGAACGGAACAAAGAGCGTTTCGAACAGAACAAAGAGCGTTACGAACGGAACAAAGAGCGTTACGAACGGAACAAAGAGCGTTAGGAACAGAACAAAGAGCGTTACTAACGGAACAAAGAGCATTACGAACGGAACAAAGAGCGTTACGAACAGAACAAAGAGCGTTACGAACAGAACAAAGAACATTACGAAGAGAACAAAGAGCATTACGAACAGAACAAAGAGGGTTACTAACAGAACAAAGAGCGTTACGAACGGAACAAAGAGCGTTACGAACGGAACAAAGAGCGTTACGAACAGAACAAAGAGCGTTACGAACGGAACAAAGAGCGTTACGAACGGAACAAAGAGCATTACGAACGGAACAAAGAGCGTTACGAACGGAACAAAGAGCGTTACGAACAGAACAAAGAGCGTTAGGAACAGAACAAAGAGCGTTACGAACAGAACAAAGAGCGTTACGAACGGAACAAAGAGCGTTACGAACGGAACAAAGAGCATTACGAACGGAACAAAGAGCGTTACGGACGGTACAAAGAGCGTTACGAACAGAACAAAGAGCGTTACGAACAGAACAAAGAGTGTTACGAACAGAACAAAGAGCGTTACGAACGGAACAAAGAGCATTACGAACGGAACAAAGAGCATTACGAACGGAACAAAGAGCGTTACGAACGCAACAAAGAGCATTACGAACAGAACAAAGAGCGTTACGAACAGAACAAAGAGCGTTACGAACAGAACAAAGAGCATTACGAACAGAACAAAGAGCATTACGAACAGAACAAAGAACATTACGAACGGAACAAAGAACATTACGAACGGAACAAAGAACGTTACGAACGGAACAATGAGCATTACGAACAGAACAAAGAGTATTACGAACAGAACAAAGAGTGTTACGAACAGAACAAAGAACATTACGAACGGAACAAAGAGCATTACGAACGGAACAAAGAACATTACGAACGGAACAAAGAGCATTACGAACGGAACAAAGAACGTTACGAACGGAACAAAGAGCATTACGAACAGAACAAAGAACATTACCAACGGAACAAAGAGCATTACGAACAGAACAAAGAGCATTACGAACGCAACAAAGAACGTTACGAACGCAACAAAGAACGGTACGAACGGTACAAAGAGCGTTACGAACGGAACAATGAACGTTACGAACGGAACAAAGAACGTTACGAACGGAACAAAGAACGTTACGAACGGAACAAAGAGCGTTACGAACAGAACAAAGAACATTACGAACGGAACAAAGAGCATTGCGAACAGAACAAAGAGCATTACGAACGGAACAAAGAACGTTACGAACGCAACAAAGAACGGTACGAACGGTACAAAGAGCGTTACGAACGGAACAATGAACGTTACGAACCGAACAAAGAGCATTGCGAACGGAACAAAGAGCGTTACGAACGGAACAAAGAGCGTTTCGAACAGAACAAAGAGCGTTACGAACGGAACAATGAACGTTACGAACCGAACAAAGAGCATTGCGAACGGAACAAAGAGCGTTACGAACGGAACAAAGAACGTTACGAACGGAACAAAGAGCGTTACGAACAGAACAAACAGCGTTACGAACGGAACAAACAGCGTTACGAACGGAACAAAGAACGTTACGAACGGAACAATGAACGTTACGAACGGAACAAAGAGCGTTACGAACAGAACAAAGAGCGTTAGGAACAGAACAAAGAGCGTTACGAACGGAACAAAGAGCATTACGAACGGAACAAAGAGCGTTACGAACAGAACAAAGAGCATTACGAACAGAACAAAGAGGGTTACTAACAGAACAAAGAGCGTTACGAACGGAACAAAGAGCGTTACGAACAGAACAAAGAGCGTTACGAACGGAACAAAGAGCGTTACGAACGGAACAAAGAGCATTACGAACGGAACAAAGAGCGTTACGAACGGAACAAAGAGCGTTACGAACAGAACAAAGAGCGTTAGGAACAGAACAAAGAGCGTTACGAACAGAACAAAGAGCGTTACGAACGGAACAAAGAGCGTTACGAACGGAACAAAGAGCATTACGAACGGAACAAAGAGCGTTACGGACGGTACAAAGAGCGTTACGAACAGAACAAAGAGCGTTACGAACAGAACAAAGAGTGTTACGAACAGAACAAAGAGCGTTACGAACGGAACAAAGAGCATTACGAACGGAACAAAGAGCATTACGAACGGAACAAAGAGCGTTACGAACGCGACAAAGAGCATTACGAACAGAACAAAGAGCGTTACGAACGGAACAAAGAGCGTTACGAACGGAACAAAGAGCGTTACGAACAGAACAAAGAGCGTTACGAACAGAACAAAGAGTGTTACGAACAGAACAAAGAGCATTACGAACGGTACAAAGAGCGTTACGAACAGAACAAAGAGCGTTGCGAACGGAACAAAGAGCGTTACGAACAGAACAAAGAGCGTTACGAACGGAAGTGACGAACGCCTTGTGAACGGAAGTGACAAATCGGGAGATACGTCGACGTCATTACTTTATTACTTGTTGTAGTGAATGATTTTCCACAACTTCACGAAAGAAAGACGAAGCTCAAACTAAGAATGATATATAATTGATGTGAAACGTTATTTAATAAGACTTTTAGTCAATGAACCATTATATATATATTGTTACGTGACACGCTTTTATAACGCAACAAGAAGTGTGACTTCAACTATTTGGCTTTAAATACTGTTTATTTATAAACAATGAACTTAAGGTAGATATTAAAATGTCTATAAAGATTAAAGACTAAACTAAACAGTTCAGAACTTATCTGTCTGTACACAACAACAGTCAATACGATATTGCGACAACAGGTTAACAATCCATATGGCTTGACTATAAGGAAGGAACAATAACGACCAGCGGCAGCGAACTCCACGACTGACTTTGTAACCACTTTGATACATATAGTTCACTCTCATACATATGCATGATTGAGAATTGTATGATCGTTACTTATATAGTTTCTAGAGTGTATAATTATAGTAACATACTTCATTCTATTTATAATGTATTTACGTAACTACTAAATGACATCATAGCTGAGTAATGCTAAGTCATACATGTAAGTATTTGTTAACTCGGGTTACAAGTGTTTATTTCCTATACTAAACGTTTCAAATGTTCAGTGATCAAATAACGTCTAGTTAATTAATATGTCTCTAGATAGACATATCCGTAACAATATATATATATATATATATATATGTATGTATATATATAATAGGTACGCGTGTTATGTATTTACGCTCGCTAATTCCAAATCTGTTTTCAGAATTGAAAACGGTTAAATATGATCGAGATAACGTTCAAAACGAGGGATAGGTGACAAAGTCACTTAAAGCTCGCTTATATAAGCTTGCTAAAGCTTATAAAACTTTCTTATAACCATGGGTTGTTTTATAACGCAACCAATGGTCTCGTTTCCTATATGCTACCACCAATCTTTTATTACATAATGTACGACAATTTTATTATAGTATACAAAAGATGTTTGTTAACAGGTTGTTTACGTAATAAAGGTTTACGGTTTGATTACTCAGCTTTGAGCTGTGGCGAAGGTTAGTAGGTCAATTTGAACCCTGAAGATGACATTGTAGTCTAAAATTACGTTTGGCAGTTTTTAAACTTTTTAACTTTTAACCTGTGTGTAAGATATATGTATATGCATGTCTCATCTATTTTAAGGCACACCACACCGGTTTGTGGTCTGAAAATATGATTCATATTTTACACTTGTAACGTATTCGTCTTCAATATTGGTGTACAGATGATCCAGAAGTGATCGATTATCGGTTGTAGGAAGGTAGATGCACCTTTTGCTGATATGATGGAATATTTTAATTATCTGCTGTTTCTGACATTCATCTGATAGCCAGTCAATCTTGAAATCACCACATATTATGTATAATACTCTTGGGTAAATTTATCTAATAAGCCAGTTGGTAATGTCCACTGCGCGTCAAAATGACGTGTTCTGCGTCGGGATAAAAGTTATTTTAATTCATAACATCAGGCTAAAACCACAATATACATTTGCATTTCTATTTACACTTGCAAATTCGTTATACTGAATTCCCCAGCCTAATATTATGAATTGAAATAAGATTTATCCGACGCACTGGTATATTGTCTTAGAATAATCAAATGAACACTCTTTGTCCCAACTACAGTATGGTTGTCCAATTAAGTCCTATACATGTCTCTTATGAGCTCTCAGCTGGAACTAATCAGAAATATTATGAATATAGAAATTCGCTTCGCGCGAAAATATTCGCCTAGTGTAAAACCGCCCTAAGCGTCGAATCTCCACAAGGCGGAAAATAAAATGTTCCTTTGTTATGTGAGATATCGCGTGGAACTAATTTTTAGAAAAGACAAAAGAAAAGTCGAGTACAGTATGAGCACAGAATATGACTATGCGGGAACGGCCCGAGCTTGCCATATTGTAAACACCGTACTGCAATTCATTTATGAGTTATATGCCAAATAAAGGCAAATATAACCCATTCAAATCTTGTGAAATTGTTGTAAATCTATAAGCCATTGATCACAACAGTTAGTCGTTCAATGATCGAAACGCAAAGTTGTCAAGTCAAGCGACGATTTATATTTAGAAACGCAAACACTGAAGTAAAACAGAATCAGGGAACAATTGTGCCGGAACCTATAAGAATAGAAACCATTCTAAGACACACCAGTATGGAAAGAAGGGAGAGGGAAAGCCAGAAATTAAAAAGTAAGCGATAGATCTTACTTCGTGTACCGGACACAGAAATTTGCATGAGTAAAATTTTAGTTAGCACTGTATAGAACTGACTCGTTCTTTAAAAATCCCGTTTACTTTATCTATAATAGGTTTAATTCATAAATTGGAGAACTCCAGGACAAAAATAAACGGGATTTTTTAAAGAACGAAGCAGTTCTATACAGTACTAAATTTCTAGGAGCCACTAGGTCAGTAGGAACAGAATACCAGTAACGCTTACTATTAAATGGTCATTAAACCGTGTCAAATTGTTGAAAATTGTCATAATAGAATTGCTTCGTTCTTTAAAATTGCATTACTCTAGGTTTAGCTAAAAGTTATTAATAAATACGATTTCAGATTCTTGATTTATGTCAGTAAATTTAAGTTTAAAAGTTGACGGATATTCTATAATCGCTCCTGGGTCTCTGAGCTATCAGTTGGCGGCTGGCCATGGCATTTGGTCACATGCTCTGCTAAATTATAATCATCTGCATATTTTGAAAATAATATATTTCTGAATTTTGAATAATAACATGTAATTCATCTTAGAGTTTACATATCATGACCTGCAGTTATCATGGCCTGCTTCGCCACTACAAAATAGTGAAAGCTCGAGAAAAAGCTCAGTGTTATCGTGCGGGGTATATACGTCTGGTTTAATGCTAAACACATTGATCTAAACAAATTGATCATCTTAACGCTGACCTTATCATTTCATAATATTGACCTTATCTTAACGCTGACCTTATAAAAACTGTTTTCAGAATTGAAATCGAGTAAATATTGGCCGAGATAGCGTTCAAAATCTACAAAAGGCGGGCGAGGGGATTATTGCGAATTCGTATTTCTAGTTAACACCTAAATTTTACTTGAATTAGATTGATAACGGATCAGAATGTACCATATATTAAATATTCTTTATTAGATTTATTTTTCCTTATTTAGCAAATTTCAATCTAACTACGCCAGTGAATCGCACTATTCACGTTTCTTTGGGATCCAATTTCACAATTGTCACGAAATATGTGTGCCAAGGCTGTCACCTCGATCTATATTGGAGTTTTAAAAGTAGCAGTGGATCTACGGCAAAATATTTAGGATCTATTATTAGTCAGGATTCTGGAGTTGGAGAAAGAATCTCCATTATTGACGGTGGCTCGCTATTTGTCCAGAATGCTACATTTGATGACGATGGAATATATCAATGTGTTATTGCTATGCCTCAATGGGTACATCAAAGTATATCAAGAACAACCGTTATCATTAAAAAAGGTACATGTCCTTTCTATTCTTTGTAACATGCATACTATTATTAAGTCGATTAAAGGATTCTACCTATATCAAAGTAAAGCAAATTTCCTAATTGGAAATTCATTAGATACTCATTGTAAAATACAATAAACTCCGCATAAGAAAATTCTTCAAGATTTTTACAGATCCCGAAAAAAGTCTCAGATAACACAAAACCGTCTGATCATTGGTAAAACGCTCTAACCATTCAGTTATGTTCGAATATAATCTCATGAAGTGTTCAAATGTTGAGAGTCTACTAGCGTTCTTTGTGATTTAGGGTTAAGGCAAGGTCAAAGACGTATGTGCAAGTCCTAGTAGCTTAATGTCATCTACGTCCGTGTAGCTCAGTGTTTACTGCATTTCACCTGCTGTCAGGAATTTTAAATTGTAGTGAAAGTAACCTGGAGATAATGATTTCCAAGTTACAAGATTACTTATCTTACAAAATAATAATTTCGCGCTTATAAAGTGTTTTTTTCACTGGACGTATTGGCGATCATGTTGGTGCATCTGAACAAGAGAGAGAGCAAGGGTGGCACGTGCAGTAAGCGTGTTGACCTTCACCGCTGAAGTTTAATGAAGTTAAGCCCTGTTAGACGGGGTTAGTACATATAGATAGTTGACCATTTGGGTATATCCGTGTTGACTTCCGAGCATCAGACTCGTGTGAGAAGAGTTGGTTCTCTCCTGTGCTTCGAGGATTTTTGTTCGCGCGTTCTTCGGTTTCCCTCCTGCAAAATCAACACTTATAAGATCTTAGCTATGCTTCGTGGTCAGACATGGGTCGTAGGGGAGCTACCTGGAGCGCATTTATTATGCCTTCGACTCTGTCACGTTTGATCTGCGTCATAATTTCTAAATATTACAATATCATTTAAAATGTCTAACCAGGCCTGACCACAGGGCAGGTTCGCTTGGTCGTTGACCAGGGGCCCATGGACAAAGGGGTCCCCATTTTTAACGAAACAAAATAATATATTATACATTATCTTAACTGTGGAACGATAAATTAGGTTCTATGATGATTAACACTGAAATTTTAGCATTAATTATTACATATATTGCATTGGGTCTCTAATGGCTTTATCACTACCACGGGGGGGGGGGGGGGGAGGGGGCTCTTTATATCTTTAACACTGCCATGAAAGCTCTTCGTGGATTTATCACTGCTGCGGAAGCTTTTTATCACTGGAATTTTATCACTTCAACGGAACGATTTAATTATTTTGATTCACATCAATGACATGGAGTCCTTTTATCACTGACACGTATAGAGTACGACACTGGTGTACATGAGTATATACTTTAAGCTATAAAAATGATGTGGTAAAGCAAAATATTCATCATAGCCCGATAATCATGCAATATGCAAGGCCTAATCTAAAACTATAAATCCTCTTTCTTTAAATTCATATCTTTACAGAAGTACAGTTGCTTTAAAGATGCTTTTCTAGCCTTTGCTTGGGCAAAAGAATCAATCTCATAATCTAACATGTCAGACTCGATTGAAGGCGAGGCCAAAGAACATATTCTTAATCCTTGTCCAATGGTAGATCTCAAGTAGCTTTTTATCAGTTTTAGCTTGCTAAAGGATCTCTCTGCTTTTGCAACTCCAACAGGCAACGTCAGGAACATTTGCAATGTAATTGACACATTGGAATATGTTGAGCAGGTTTAAGGTGTTGATCTTATCCAAAATCGCGAGCGGGCAGAGTGGTTTTGATGTTTAACCAGGTTTTGTTGGCTCTGTCAGGTTGGTAGTGTGAATGCTTTTGTCGAATTGGATCTCTACGATGAACTCAGATGAAAAGTCGTCTTCATATACCTTAACAATGGTGCAGTTTGTTTTGACAGCTCAGTTTCTGAAATGTTTGGGTACTGCCATAAAAAGCTAAATTTAGTGTTGATGTCATTTATGCTTTTAGATCTTCGATCAATTTCAGCAATGACGTTATAGACAATGCGCAGAAATCGTTATCTTTGAACTGAAAGTGTCACTGCGTCTGAATTACCCCCTTGATTCCCTTGCAATATCTGTGTTCTCCTTGAGTAATGGCCAGATATTCATTTCTCCAGCCACTAAAGATGCTTCGTTATAAATTGTTTCCCATGCAGTTGCTCTTCAAATGATCATCTCTTCAAATCATCGAAAAGATATTGCAAGTTGCGTACCTCTTGTGATAAATACCTCCTGCAATTTGTTTATCTAAACAAATGCGAGAGTAAAAAATGACCCCAATATTCTTTACGTAATCGGTGAGCTCCAAACTTACACCAGCTACTTGCACACACTTGGAACGATAAATTTCAGCCATTGGCCTGCCAAAGTGTGAAGCCAAACATGGCCGACTTCGTACGTCGGTTATACCTTAATTGATATTAATTATAAATCACAAAAAAATGCCGTTTACCTGGAAAATTGTTATTTTGATTACTGTTAACATACTCTCTTCCACAATTTAGAACTATGGAAAATTTATATTAGATATTCTGGTACCAATAACTTTAAAAATTAGGTACTAAACATAAACTGAGAAAAAATTGTTAGAGCAATACAATAAGTTCAATTAATAATGTTTAAATGTTTACATATATTACTTATTGTACCTAGCATTAGTTTCAGTACAATTAATATGCGTGAAACTAGTGATGGTTATTTTTTATTTGTTTATCCTTTTTATTTGGCATGTAATTTGTACTTTTGTTTAAACCCTCCAAAAAATTAGTAATTTATAATATAGTAAACTAACTGTCTCGTCTAACCATAAGGTTATTACAGTTAGCTTGCACCATACCTATGTTTATTATTGTAATTACTATATAAACATATTCACCTTTGGTGCTAAAAAAATGATTGATTGATATTAATTGATTACATTTGTGCACTGCGTACCTATTTTTAACATCTCATGAAGTACAGAAGTTCTGGGCGCGTATATGTGCGACCGGAGAGAGTTGGGGATGTGACATGCCGTTGCAAATTAATACGGCACATAGACTCCGCGAAAAATGTTGAAATAACATTGTTTTTTCCTTGTTATATAGAAACAACAGAGCCACCCTATAGTCCAACATCCGGAACAAAGGAAAATGTTGGGAAGTATAATCACACTGGTAAGTAGATTTAGTTCATAGGTACTGTATATATGTTTTGTAGCCACAACCTGATTTGTCATTTGTGAATGAAAAATGTTAAGAAATGGTTTAAACTTAGAATCTGTTGAAGGTTCTTTGCCCCAGCATACGTTATTAATCTTTCATAATCACCAACTTATCATAATTACACATTATTGCATGATGATAAACAACTCCATAACTAATTGATATCTCCCTATGTATTTCATGTGATGATCATAGAACCCAATATTGTGCTTTATTGTTGAAGTGATGACTTTTTCACATTATGTCTATATTAACCCCAATATTGTTACTTGTTCCAAAAAGATTTAAGTACTCCGTCTATTTTAATTTATTTTAAGTGGTTCTCCGATGAAAAACTATCCAATTGTGATTTACTTTCGCGGTTTCTCAATCCCTCATCTCGTTCCAGAGATATTCAGGTTTTTTGAAACATGCAAATTAGATATCTACAACGTCATGGCCTCATATATTTCTACAAATAACAAATAGAAAATTTTGAAACTTTGCACATGCATGCCAATGAGGAAAGTACAGACAACTGTGTATAGTATGTTGTTGCCATGGAGACCACCAGTGTCAGACAATGTTTACTGTAGTGCATAGATTTGAAGATTCGTACACACGTAACAATTATATTTCGGAGGTTTAAATCATCTTATTCTTTAAGAAAGAGACAGAAATTAAGAAAATAAAAGACTTCTGTTTCCCAGTGGTCACATTGGCAACAATATTACGGCTGACGTTTCATATAAATATCCCGAATTTAAAATTACATAGTCCTAACCCCAACATAACCCTAACCCTACACCTAAGTCACTGCTCATACAAACAAAGAGAACAATAGGCATTCAACTACGCGTCGATCCATGCTTCCAAGTTTCGTCTTGATTAACATCCGCTCTTTATTTCCGAAGGTTGACGAGCTCACGGCTTTTCTGGCAACAAAACCAACAGACATCGTCGCTATTACCGAGTCTTGGCTGCACAAAGATATTGATGACAATTTAATATCGATAAACGGCTACAACATCTACCGCAATGACCGCTCGGTTGGCCGTGGCGGGGGCGTCTGTGTGTATTTGGCACAGCATATCCCTTCTCAACGGAGAACAGATCTTGAAAATACAAATTTTGAATGTTTGTGGCTGTGGATTCGCCCAACCCGCCTTCCTAGACCTTTATCTGGTATCGCAGTTGCCATTTTGTATAATCCGCCTGATCGGTCGGCACAAGAGATACGTGACCTTAATGAATATTTAATTACCACCATTGATTTTATTTGCAATAGGTACCCAGACTGTGGCATTGTCATTCTTGGGGATTTTAACAATTTTGATGTTTCATACTAGACCTTATAGTCACAAATTTGCATAATTTATATGAGAAAACGTGCAATCTTGCTCCATTAGGGTCATGTGACCACAATATTGTACAATGGCTACCTAACTATCAAAATATTGGGAGTAAGTCGCAAGTTAAACCAATTAAACGATTGGTGCGCCGTTATCCTCAGTCTGGAATAGATGCATTCGGAAGATGGGTTTCTACGCACGACTGGTATGGCGAGCTTGGCCCAGACCCTTCTGCTGATGAACTTGCTGTCTCCTTTACATCTCAACTAACATCCGCCCTTGACCGGATATTCCCTTTGAAGACGCTAAGGCATCACCAGTCCGACAAACCCTGGATAACCCCAACCATCAAACTTCTTATCAACGACCGACAGAAAGCCTTCCATAATGGAAATGTGCCTTTATGGCAATCGTTGAAATATAAAGTCCAGGAAAAAATTGCCGCCAGAAAAAAGTCTTTCTACAAAAATAAAGTTCAACACTTGAAGAAAGATGATTGCAGAAAGTGGTGGAAGATAGTTAATAGAATGTCTGGCAAATCGGATAAGACGTCGTGCTTATCTCTCGAGCGTGATGGTAGAACTTTATCTAATGTGGAATTAGCTAACACCCTAAATGAATTCTTCGTGTCAGTCAACGCGGACATTCTCCCACTTAACGTAACAACATTGCCATCTTTCCTTCCGGCTGAAGACTACCCACCAACTATACAACCTTATGAAGTATGTAAGAAACTTCTCGCAGTACAGCCTTTTAAAGCCCATGGTCCCGATAATGTGCCAAGTCGCATCTTGAAGGAATTTGCTTTTGAGTTAGCAGAACCGGTTACCACCATCTTTAATACATCTCTGATTTCTGGAGTTGTACCAGTAATCTGGAAAGACTCCAACATTACTCCGATCCCAAAGACACAACAACCTACATGTGAAGGTGATATCAGACCCATTTCATTAACACCTTGTTTATCAAAAGTTTTGGAAGATTTTGTGGTGTCTTGGATGATCTTTGACGTCAAAGACAAAATTGATCCAAGCCAGTTTGGATGTCTAAAAGGGACCTCGACCACCTTTTGCCTTCTAGACATGGTTCATACCTGGCTTTCGCATTTGGATTCCCCTGGTAAACACCTCCGTCTTTGTTTTCTGGATTTTTCAAAAGCCTTTGACCGTATCGGATACAATGTGCTCGTTGAAAAAACTGATTGACTTAGGGGTTAGACGGTCTCTGTTGCCATGGTTAATCAGCTTCCTCTCAAATCGACGACAGCGCGTTAAGCTTAGTGAGGTGACCTCAGACTGGCTTCCTGTTCATGCAGGTATCCCTCAAGGATCTAAATTGGGCCCAATTTTGTTTTTGCTTATGATCAACGACCTCAAAATCCCTTCCCCTGAAACTGCAACGTGGAAATACGTGGACGATGTCTCAATATCTGAGGGGTTAGCAAGAAACAGTAACTCAACTATGCAATGTAGTGTTGATGCCGTTAGCTTATGGGCGTCCAATAATTGGATGAAGCTGAACACGAAAAAGTGTAAAGAGTTACGGATTTGTTTTTTTAGAGAGACACCTCGACTTCCACCTTTGCAAGTAGATGGGCAAGTGCTGGAACCTGTTACTTCACACAAAGTGCTTGGCTTAATTATTCAAAGCAATCTGAAATGGAACGAACACATTGGCGCAACCGTTTCGAAGGCGTCTAAACGCCTGCACATCTTACGTGTACTGTATCGTGGGGGGCGTTCCTGCTGAAGACCTTTTCACCATTTACGTTGCCCTGATACGTTCTATCTTAGAATACTGCTGTGTAGTATGGCATAACAGCCTGCCCTCCTACCTCTCGGAAGAAGTGGAGAGAGTCCAAAAACGAGCTTTGCGAATTATCCAACCTGGTCGCTCGTATAGAGAAGCATTACAACATCTGGATTGCCCTAGGCTAGATGACAGACGTACCAACCTCTGCGTGAAAACCATCAAGAAAATTGAAAAAGGCGGTCCACTTTCGCAATATTTAACCCAGGCTGGTGAACGTACACATAATTATAATCTTAGGAACACTTGGACTCTATTTAAATGCAGAACCGAACGATTCAAACGAAGTTTTTTTCCTAGTACCATTTCAAGGCTAAGATCGGGACAAGTTTAAGGCGTGTTAATCTCAATTAGTTATTCATGTAAAAGTTTGTTTCAACATATTTTGTAGCTTAGTTATTGTAAAGCACATTGTAATTCATTTTTAATGCGAAAATAGTGCTGATTAAAAATATTATTATTATTATTATAATACTTACCCTAACCTTTACAATAATGCTTTATTTTAGAAATAACAGCTGATTTTAATTTCGAATTTTACTACCGATATTCTATGTGACGTCATTTCGGGATTTATATGAAACTTCACCCAATATTACTGACAAAGTGGTGCGTAAAGGCATACATGTGCAAAGTGTCAACACTTTCTATCTGTTATTTGAAGAAATATGCATCATTCACTTCTAGTTAATGTCATGGCGAACGTTCATGCTTTTGCATTGTACGTGTTATTTGGCTTTGGTGTTAGCTTATTAACTAGTTTGGCTATAAGGCAGTATGACATTCCATCTAGTAAGTGTTCAACTTCAAGATTGGGAAAGTTTAATGGTTCGCAGAGAAGAAATTCGTCGTTTGAAGACTATATACCATTTTAACAACCAATTATATGACCGCTTATGGAAAGAGAAAGTTGAAAAATTGTAAATCTATTGGTGGTAATATCTCGTACTATCCAAATTCGGTGAAGACATTCAGGTTAATAATTTGTAGTGGTGATTTGGAGTTGAATCCAGGCCCAACAAACCAAAGTGAAGGTGTGAATTCGCGTTGGAAATACCCTTGTGCTGTATGTTTAAAGCCGGTTAAGTGTAACCAAAATGGCATCCTGTGTGTGAACTGTTCAAACTGGTTCAATGTAAAATGTTCAGGAGTCACGCTGGCTATGTTTAACTCGTACTATCTGCGACATCCGGAGGCCGATTGGGAGTGCACGGGTTGTGCGTGGAGTACATGGTGTGGATTATCGGACTCGTATTTTGATGAAGAAAATAGCGATGGTAAATATGGTATCATTACCATATTACCATATTTACCATATTATTATTTACCATCACCATATTTACCTATGGCCGACTGAATGGAAAAGAAGTGATGTTACTCCTGCCTATAAAAAAGATGAGACGACGAATAAGAAAAACTTCAGGTCAATCAACATCTTATCTGTAATCCCAAAGGTATTCGAGAAAATAAAATTTGAGCAACTCTATCATGCCTTCTCACCATGTTTCTCGGACAATATGTCAGGATTTCTTCGTGGGCATTCCTGCTGTACTGCTCTTTTAAAATTGACAGAGGATTGTAGATCTGCACTTGATCAGAAAAAAAACGTAGCTGTTGTAGCTATAGATCTGTCCAAAGCGTTCGATTCCATCTGCCATAACTTACTATTGGCTAAATTAAAGGCTTATGGGATTACTGAATCTGCCGTAGATCCGTTCGTACCTAAAAGGCCGCAAACAAAGAGTGTAGTGTAACGACATATTTTCCGATTGGCTTCCTGTTCATTGTGGGGTTCCGCAAGGAAGTCTACTAGGACCTTTATTATTCAACATCTTTATCAATGACGCGAAATAGTTACCAGTTCGTCCTACGCATTTATGCCGACGACACGACAAATTATGCTTCTGACCAATGTCCTATACTAGATTGGAATTCGCCATTAACGAAGACGTACGACATAAAATCATTGGAATCAATCAATCAATCAATCAATCAATCATTCATTTAACTACGTAACGCTTAGGAGCAAAAACTCGTTAAAAACGCGCACGTATTGGTTTGATAACAATTTTTTATCGGTGAACACTAGTAAAACACAAGCTATGTTAATGGATAAATCTAACTATGATTATGATCTCAAAGTCGGTGGCCTGTCAATTCCAATCGACAATAGCCTCAACATTTTAGGTGTTACATTAGATAAGCGTTTATCATATGAACATCACATTAACTCTTTCCTTACGGCTGAAAAAACATCAAAAATTGAACGACCACGTTGTTCTATTGATATCTCTTGAAATAACCATAACTGTTGCGAAAGCTATACATTTTCTGGAAGCCCAATAAACCGGCTTTTACTTGTTCTTTTAAATTTCCCGAACAAAACACATTATGTTAATATAAATTAGCATTAATTATCATAAATCAGGTTGAAAAATTTACATTTTTCCAGAAAAGGCCATCTTGCACGCCCGCGTAGCATCTTGAAAACTCAAAATGCCACCAATCGCAGATTTGTTTATGAAATCAAATCAAACTTGGCGTGTGCGTGGATTTCATGTTCCTGGCGCTTGTCGAATTTCAATTTTTAATCTTGCGTTACCGTGTGCCGTGTTTTTCGATTGACGACTTTGCGGGTCTTCAGTGACCCATTTTAACTGCGCCCGTAGGGAAAGAGTTAAGGAATTGCTCAAGAAAGTATGCGCCAAAGTAGCAGTTTTGCGACGTATACGACGCTTGGTTCCTATGGAGTATCAATAAAACTCTATAAGGCTTACATCCTACCACACTTCGAATATTGTAGTCCAGTTCTTCTTGGCATTGGAAAATGTTTAAGCAAGAAAAGGGAAGCTGCAAATTATTATGCCCTTAAATCGCTTCTTAATATGGGTAACACTATCAACATGCCATCAGTTTGCAGTCTGGAACAAAGACGGTTTGAACGATCTCTCATCTTGGTATTTAAATATACGAGATTCCATGGAGCTCAGTATATTTCCAATTTGTTTAAACTACGGACTTCTTGTTATAATCTTAGAAATAGCGGACTTCATTTTCAACAAGTACGTTATAATACTTTATATTTATATATGCATATGTATACGCATGTGAAACGTGGCATTATAGCCTTCCCCAATATTTGAGTGATCAGATAGAAAACATTCAGAAACATGTTTCCAGGAAGAGGATATATTGATTCTTTAACGAATACCAAGTTTCCAACTCTTTATCAACGCCGGTTCGACCTATGTAAACGTTTCTTTTCCAACATGAATGTCCCCTCTCATAAGTTGAATACATTAGTTCCGCCAAAACGAACATTAACATATAGCTTGAGGGCCCAAACCTCACTATTGGTGCCGAAGTGCCGCACTAAGCGTTTCTCGGACAGCTTCGTACCATCTGCTACTCGTGTATATAATTCAAACTAGATTTATTGTCATCTATTGTTTTCAAAATACCTTACATACTTATAATTAATTTTTAATACTCTACCTTTTCCATTTTATCCTAATCATGTATATTTTAACATTTTTATTGTGATGTAATTCCATGTAATTCAGTTTTTCAACTGCCATTTGGAAATTTTAATAAATCAATCAATCAATCAATCAATTTACATTATTCATTTACGTATATAATATCACACATATGGAATGACCTTCCTATGGACATTAAGAACACTAACTCCTCAGCCCTATTTCGTTGTCAAATCACCAAGATAGATTTTACTAGTAAACTAAATCTTGGTTGTAAGTGTGAGAGATGTTCTTGAGCTCTCACTTTTATTTTTTATATTTTTATCTTGTACTATTACTGTTCTTATTCATATCTTTTGTAATATAGGTAAATAGTCGAGCAAATTTAACATGAGTCCTTGACTCGGGAAATTGGGTAACCATTCCCTATGTATCCGACTTTAAATAAATATTGTATTGTATTGTATTGTATTGTATGGCCATGACGTCATAGATATCTAATTTGCATTGCGAAACCCCAAAAGCCATTCTGTCTCATTTTGAAAATACTTTCGGGTAAAATCAAAATTGGATGGACGATTTTATCATCGCAGAACCACTTTAACTTTTTGTATTTTTGAAAAATGCTACTAATCTACTCCGTCAACTGTCATCACATTATTATTTTGCTGGACAGAAAAATAGTTCTAGAAATAACCTTCAGAGGTTCTGTGCGTTTTGTGGACGGGGCTGGTGGAGATTGGGGCCGGGGCGCCTGTGCCGATGCTAACTATGTCACATAGACTTCTTGAAAAGATAAAATAATATTTTTCTACGTTATAGTTACAACAGAGTCATCCTATCACAAAAGATCCGCAACAACTGAAATGAAATGGAAGTATAATCACACAGGTAAGTATGCAATTTGGTCAGCAGTACAGATCGCCGTAGCATAGTTTATTAACAACTGTAATAAATTTTGCTGTGATTGTATAGTTAAGTAACAACTGCAGGTCAAAATATTCAAACGTTCCATGATCATCACATGACAGACGTATGTCTATGCATATCAATTAGTTTATCATCGTATAAATGTGTGTAATTTTGACATTAATCATGCTAAGGCTGATGATTCTGAAACATAATTAACCGTATTTAGCTTTACAATTATTGATCAGTTTACAATTTTTAATCAACTAATCAACTGCGTAAAAATAGCCATCTACATATCGGGGTACACTGAAAAAGTGGCAAAAGTTGTTTGTTACTCACAAACTGATGATGCTTTTTACACATGTCTATATTAACTCATGTGTGCATTTGTTTTTGTTGCAACAATGTTTAATTACGCCGTCTCTTTAAATTAGTCTTTAACTTACTTTGGTTTTTGAAAAAAGACGTAATGCTTCTAATCTATACTCTCAGCCAATTGTCTCTTTATTCGATTATTTTGGTAGACAGGAAAATATTACGAGAACTATCCTTCAGTAGTTCAGTGCGCGTATGTGGGCGGGGTGAAAAGAGGAGAAGTGGTTGGCGACGTCCCCCCACCCCTGACTATCTCACATATTTTCATCAAAAACATCAAGGGCTAAAATCAATTTTTTTCCATTATACTATAGTAACAACAGAGCCATACTATAACAAAACTTCTACAACAACGGAAAAATAATGGGAAATATAATCATTCAGGTAAGAATACAATTTGCCAGCAGTAGATTTAGTTCATCTGTACATGTTTTATAGCTAACCTGATTTATCATTTGTGGATGGAAACTGTGAAGAAATAGTTTAAATTAAACTTAGAATATTTTTACGGCTTATTGCGGCAGCATAGTTGGGGATGTGACGTGCCGTTTCAAAATACGTAATAGACTCCGCGAAAAATATAGAAATAACATTGTTTTTTTTCTACGTTATATATAGTAACAACAGAGCAACCCCATAGTCGAACATCCGGAACAAAGGAGAATGCTGGGAAGTATAATCACACTGGTAAGAATGAAATTTTACCAAACCAAGTAGGTTTAGTTCATAGGTATATGTTTTGTAGCCACAACCTGATTTGTCATTTGTGAATGAAAAATGTCATAAAATGGTTTATAATTAGAATATATTGAAGGTTGTTTGCCCCAGAATAGTTATTTTCTAAGATTCCTAATTCATCTTTCATAATCACCAACCTTAGCATGATTCATATCATAATTACACATTATTGCATGATGATAAACAACTCCATAACTAATTGATATCTCTATGTCTTTCATGTGATGATCATAGAACCCAATATTGTGCTTTACAGTTGTTGTTGCTAAAGTGATGACTTTTTTCACATTATGCCTATATTAACCCCAATATTGTTACTTGTTCTAAAGATATTTAAGTACTCCGTCTAATTTAATTTAGCTTTAAAGTGGTTCTCCGATGAAAAACTCGTCCATCCAATTGTGATTTTCAGCTGGTTTTTTGAAACATGCAAATTAGATATCCGACGTCATGGCCTCACATATTTCTACAAATAACAGATAGAAAATGTTGAAACTTTGCACATGTATGCCAATGAGGAAAGTACACACCACTGTGTATAGTATGTTATTGCTATGGAGACCACTAGTGTCAGACGCCTTGTCAAACACGATTTGTTTATTTCTCCTCTATCAAACAATGTTTACTGCAGTGCATAGATTTGAAGATTCGTACACACGTAATAAACATTATATTTCAGAGGTTTAAATCATCTTATTCTTTAAGAAAGAGACATAAATTAAGATATTAGTTTTTAAATAAAAGACTTCTGTTTCCCAGTGGTTGCCTTGGCAAGAATATTACTGACAAAGTGGTGCGTAAAGGCATACATGTGCAAAGTTTCAACACGTTCTATCTGTTATTTGAAGAAATATGCATCATTTTGTGAATTTTATTTAGTGTGAAAGCATGACGTCATAGATATCTAATTTGCATTGCGAAACCCCGAAAGCCATTCTGTCTCATTTTGAAAGTACTTTCAGATAAAATCAAAATTGGATAGACGATTTTATCATTGCAGAACCACTTTAACTTTTTTGTATTTTTGAAAAATGTGCCAATCTACTCCGTCAATTGTCTCTTTATCACATTATTATTTTTCTAGACAGAAAAATAGTCCTAGAAATAACCTTCAGAGGTTCTGTGCGTTTTGTGGACGGGGCTTTGGGGCTTGGCCTGTGCAGATGCTAAATAGGTCACATAGACTTCTTGAAAAGATAAAGTAATATTTTTCTACGTTATAGTTACAACAGAGTCACCCTATCACAAAAGATCCGGAACAACTGAAATGAAATGGAAGTATAATCACAAAGGTAAGTATGCAATTTGGTCAGCAGTACAGATCGCCGTAGCATAGTTTATTAACAACTGTAATAAACTATGCTGTGATTGTAACGTTCCATGATCATCACATGACACACATACGCATATCAATTAGTTTATCATCGTATAATGATGTGTAATTTTGACATTAATCATGCTAAGGCTGATGATTCTGAAACATAATTAACCGTGTTTAGCTGTACAATTATTGATCAGTTTACAATTATCCAATTAGAAATAGCCATCTATATATCGGGGTACACTGAAATAGTGGCAAAAGTTGTTTGTTACTCTCGAACCGATTATACTTTTTACACATTATGTCTATATTAACTCATGTGTGCTTTTATTTTTGTTGCAACAATGTTTAATTACGCCGTCTCTTTCAATTAGTTTTTAAGTTGCCATCGTTTTTGAAAAAAGACGCAATGCTACTAATCTACTCTCAGCCAATTGTCTCTTTATTCGATTATTTTGGTAGACAGGAATATATTACGAGAGCTATCCTCAGTAGTTCAGTGCGCGTATGTGGGCGGGGTGGAAAGAGGAGAAGCGGTTGGCCGACGTTCCCCTCTGATTATCTCACATATATATTTTCATCAAAAACATCAAGGGCTAAAATCAATTTTTTTCATTTTACTATAGTAACAACAGAGCCATACTATAACAAAACTTCTACAACAGAAAATAATGGGAAATATAATCATACAGGTAAGAATACAATTTGCCAGCAGTAGATTTACGGTATGTACATGTTTTATAGCTAGTGGATGAGAACTGTGAAGAAATGGTTTAAATTAAACTTAAGGCGTGATCAAACGAGAGCGAGAGTCGATGAGAGTTGGCAGGCGAGAGTTTGCATGAGTTTTTCCTAAAATCTCATTGCTCGGTCAAACAAGCACGAGAGTTACATGAGAGTTGACGAGAGTTTAAAAACCGCGCGAACCACAGCTTTAGGGCCTAGGCTCGAATTTTAAAATTTTATATAAACAAATATGGCGCGTAGTTGTCACTACTATTACTATCACTTGTCGATGATATGTAATAATATTTTCTATTTTTCTTTTTCTTTTTATTGTGGGTAATGACTTCAACGTCGTTTGTTTCTGGTTTTTCCTGAGGCTGAGTTTCAGAAAAACGCTCAGAAACATTGAGCCTGCCACTGCAAAGTGCAAACCGCTAGCCGTTTATAACTCTCATCGACTCTCGTGCACCGGTCAAACGAATTAAACTGTCATCGACTCTCATCAAAATTTGAAGCAGCTCAAAGTGGATGAGAGTTGACGAAAGTGCATGATTGAGAGTTGATGAGAGTTGGCGGTCAAACCAGAATATACCGGTTGACCAGAATATTTTCACGGCTGTTTGCGGCAACAAAGTTTATTTTCTAACACGGCTAATTAATTTTTCAGAATCACCAGCTTCATATATTATGATTAATGTCGAAATTACACATTATTCCAGGATGATAAACAACTCCATAACTAATTGCAACATTAATATATGTTTGTCATTTAATAATCATGGAACGCAATACAGTCGCTGGCGCCTAAGCGTGTACACGTGACACACAAACATGTTTTAATTGGGTATGAGTTTTAAATTAACAAGACGCCCGCTACTTTCGGGCTACTTTTAGGGACTTGGCGCGCATATTGCCTGCGGAGATGGGTATGCATCGGTGGCATGTTAGACAGTTGGAATTAGAAAACCCGCTCACTTGTCTTATATTACAAAGGATAATTTGTAATGCGCCATAATGGCTGCCTGTTACAATTATTTGCTCTGTAACTTTAATGTTTTATTTTGCTTATATCTAGACGACCTTAATGCGCCATAATGGCTGCCTGTTACAATTATTTGCTCTGTAACTTTAATGTTTTATTTTGCTTATATCTAATGTTATGGAGTAATGAGGACATCAATTCAACGTCTAAGAGTTTTTTCCCACCGTAAGAAGATGTTTTTATTCGACTACCGAGGTTTTATGACGAATTTTGGACATATTCCCTTCATCAACACTCGACATGTGTTCAAGCGTATCATGGCTAGGTCTGACTCGAAACTTTTCCGTTCCATCTTCAAGCCAACCAGACATGGAGTCGTTGTTCTTGTTCTACCTTGTAAATTATTTTGGATAGATCTTACGATATATATGGATGTCGCTAAAAATCCGTACTCGTCGAGTACGTGCTGGCCTTTCTACAAGATTAAAATTCGACCGAATTTCTGCCTTGGTTTCCTACCGGAAAACGGTCAAGAAAAAGAAGTATTCAACGAGAGAAGTCAACTTGAATAATTTAACTATCTCTTCCATTCCACCGACCGCAATTATTAACAACAATGGTGTTAATAGATCTACAAGAAGCCTATGTAGTGGTCAAGCTATAAAAACAATCATATCTTCTAGACGACGTCGAAATAAGACTTTAACGCAAAATCATGGTGTAAATCGCTCAAACCTATTGAATATCCATGAACAACAGAAGCTCACAACAGAAACTCGAAATACATCAAATCTAACCAATGCACGCTCGCAAAATGTCTTCGTTCCATCAATTATGTTGTCGAATGTAATGTCTTTGGCACCAAAAATAGACGAAGTTCGAGCGGCAATTGGAAATGCAAATCTAGAAGTTATTTGTATTACAGAGTCATGGCTCCGTGACCACATCCAAGACAACGTTGTGGCGATCTCCGGATATAATTTAACCCGAAGAGATAGAATCGACGGACAGCACGGTGGTGTCTGTGTATACGTACGGAAAAACATAAAATTTGAGATCCTACACGATCTAATGAATTCCGACTTCGAGGTAATATGGTTGGCTCTTAGACCGTCGCGACTTCCAAGGGGCATGTCAAATATAATCTTAGGCAATGTTTACCATCCGCCCAGCGCAAATGATTCGTCGATCAAAAACTATCTACATGAGTGTTTAACAACGATTGAAGCTCGCTTCCCTAATAGTGGCTTACTTTTGACGGGCGACTATAACAATCTAGATACACGCAATCTAAGAAGCGGGTTTAAACTAAAGCAGATTGTGAAATTCGCTACACGTGGTCGAAATACTTTAGACTTAATCTTAACTAATATGCAAGATTACTATAGAGCTCCTGCTGAACGCTCGCCGTTTGGTCTGTCAGACCACGCCACCATTGAAGTACATCCCATCACGCGTTCTCAGCTCCCCAAATCAAAATTCTATATCAAATCTAGAGATCTACGGCCAACTAAGCGTTTAGCGATGAGGACATACTTAGAGGAAGTAGATGTTAAAACCCTGATTAATAGTAACTACTCGTGTGTTGATAAGGTCAAGACCTTATAGTCAATAGTCAACACTGGCTTAGACATTCTCCTCCCCTAAAGTCAAAGAAGGTTCTTTCGAACGAACCTCCCTGGATCAACCAATCACTTAAAAGTTTGATTCATAGACGACAATTAGCACTGACCCAGGGTGACTTAGAGAATTTTCGATCGCTTAGAAACCAAGTAAATCGGGAAACAAAGGCATGTCGAGCCAAGTACTACAAGGCCAAGGTGGAACACCTAAAAGACTGCAGCCCCGCTGTTTGGTGGAAAGAAGTGAAAAAGATTAGTGGCATGTCAGCGCCCACAAAGAAACGCGAGGATTCTATGGACTATACTACATCATATAGACTGTGGGACTGGACCCATGCCACCTAATCCCGAAGTCCTCGCTAACACAATCAATCAGGCGTTCCTTGCTCCTATGAGGATCTTCAGTCCCTTGTTACCTAGTGACACCCAAGCAATGAGCAGCCCTGACAGTGCTATCCAGATCTCAGAAATGTCTGTCATGAAAAAACTTACAGCCTTAAATCCAGCTAAAGCTACCGGACCTGATGGAATTCCTGGTTGGGTTTTAAAAGAGAACGCAGACCTGTTAGCAGCTCCAGTAGCTGATATTCTTAATAGCTCCTACAGAGAAGCCATTCTACCTAGGTCTTGGAAAGATGCTGACATCATTCCAATACCCAAAAATAAACCAGTATACGATGTCAACAAACATCTCCGGCCGATATCATTAACACCAATATTATCTAAACTCGCTGAGGACTATGTGGTGGACATGTTTGTCAAACCAGCTAGTACTAAAAAAATAATTTGGTACCTAACCAATTTGGTACAGTCCCTGGCTCAAGCACCACCCATGCACTCATTACTATGCTCCATACATGGAATAGTTCCACCGATGGCAACGGAGCAACCGTTAGAACAGTACTATTTGATTTCAAAAAAGCATTTGATCTTATTGATCATCATATATTACTTAGGAAATTAAGGGACTACGATCTACCCGAAAGGATTATTGATTGGATAACGGACTTTTTGACTTGTCGAAGACAACGTGTAAAACTCAGCCAAGATTGTTACTCTGAGTGGGCATATATTCCATCAGGAGTACCTCAGGGAACAAAACTCGGACCTTGGCTGTTCACAATGATAAATGATCTTGACGTTCCTGACACCACAATGTGGAAGTACGTTGACGACACCACCATCACTGAGACTGTAACTAAGGGTGAGACTAGCCTCATTCAAGGCGCAGTAGATACCTTAGTTAACAAGACCCAGGCAGATAGTTTTCAGCTAAACAAAGCCAAATGCAAAGAACTGCGGATCAGCTTCAGCAAATCAAAGTCTAATTTCGATCCCATTACAGTTAATGGCAATAACCTAGAAATAGTTGAAAATGCCAAAATCTTGGGTATAAACATTTCTAGTAATCTCAAGTGGAACTTTCATATTTCTGAGATCATCAAGAAAGCGAGGAAGAGATTATACTTCCTAGCTCAGCTTAAAAGAGCCCAGATAAACAGTGGTGAACTAATTCAGTTTTACAGAACTTGTATTAGGCCCTTAGCTGAATACGCATGCCCCGTATTCCACAATAGCTTACCCGACTATTTATCTGTCGAATTAGAAACAATTCAGAAGCGTGCCATGCGCATTATTTTCCCCTGGCAATCATATGACGAGGTGCTAACACATACTGGACTCGAACCTCTGCAAGACCGACGCGAACACTTGACGAGTAAGTTATTTCAGGATATTATGTCAAATGAAAAACATAAACTGCGAAGCCTTTTGCCGCCGAGAATCAACACCAGAGTGTTAAGGAAGAATCGCACTTTTAGTTTAAATTTTCGTACCAATAGATTTAAAAATAGTTTTATAATATCTAATGCAATCAAGGTCTAGATTTTTAACGCTTGTTATACAATTGTATCATTTTAAAATTGTATTTTAAACTGTAAGATATGACGTAATTCAGCCTATTGGCTGCAAAGTCTTTATCAATAAAGCATCTATCTATCTATCTATCTAATGCATTGATTTCTGTAATCAGGCACTGAAGGCATTGTGCAGCGCTCGTTTAAAGTGGGAAACCTTTAGAAGCAAGTTGGGCTAGAAATGAGAACGAAGAAAAATCAGGCGTCTTCACGCAGGCTTCGGCAATGCTATTTTTTCTAATATCTGTTCGATTGAAGGTCTTCGCGTGTCCAAATTTATATAAAAATCAACGGCAAGGTATACGAAACATATCTGTTAGGAAATTACATCGGTTTAATGGACATAAAAGCATTAAATCATCGGGTAAACGACGAATAGATTTTTAATAGGCGAGTCTCGCTTTAATCGCTTACGCATTTTCTCATATAACATCTGATTCTCTCCAAGATGAGAGAAACACAGATGAGAGATCAATCGTGAAGACGGAATGCCGAATGGACAGCCGAAGGACAGGGAAATATTATTATACAGTGTTGACATTTATCCGTGAAACCCCGTAATATTAATCATTATATCATGAAATGTTGTGTTTTTATCCGATTTAAATCGATTCTATATCGGAAATGATCACTTGAATCTGGCGAATCGAACGCTGTAGGTTTCGTCTACTTAAAATGTGAATAATCTTTGCAATGGTTTGCGGGTTTACAAGTCTCGGTAAACTTTTCCAACTGCGATTCATTGCCATTTGCCAATAAAACGAAAGTCCGAACTCGCTTCAATTCGCTTGCATGCCTTGCTACGACTATATGTTGTCATGTTGATGTTTCGTCCACGGTTCTGCGAGTTCTTTCTTTAATCTCTTCTCTCGTCCAGTTATCCTGGAGAGAATCTTTGTACAGTATTAGTGTGCGGTTTACATGTCTCGTAAATGCTTTTCAGACTGCGATTCATTGAATGCAATATCATAAAACTGCCCAAAATCGCTTTAATTCGCTATTTATACGCCCACGCAATAATTACATTCTCTCGACGTGAAAACGACGACGACGACGACGAACACAGATATGAAGCCGGATTTAAGACTCGTGCTTCCCACAGTAGCCCAAGTAACAAGCTGCAAAACTTGAAAGTTCGTTGGCCTAAACGTTTATGTTTCCGCCTTTTTAAATCGACTCGATGTATACTGTAAATAAGTTCGGAAGATCACATAAAAACTCATTTATCTGAAGATTTAAGACACCAGGTGAACTTTCTCAGCAAAGTTCCTTTCGGAGCGTTAGTAAAAGACTGCGAATTCAACCAACAACAGTTTCAAAGATCTTGAAACAATATCGTGAAATGGGACATATTGAGCCTTATGCCACGAAATCACGTTAGAATTCAAAGCAAACTTTCGTTTGCTGATTCATTATTATTGGAAACATTGGTAAACCATAAGGCAACTTACTCTTTGAAGGAGATACAGAAAACAACTGAACGAGTTTGGAGATTGTGGTTTGATTTCACTTGCCACAATTTCACGACATGTTCGGCATAAATTGCCAAGCAGAAGAGAATACTCTCGTAAACGTTTCGGAAAGTGTGTGGATAAAAGATTTACCCACGAAAATCTTGTCTACACCCAGATATACCTTGATTATTTGTCAACAAATAATCCTACTTCCGTCAAATTCTCTGATGAAAACTGGCTTTCAACTACCCGACAGTTGGCACAGAAAGTATGGGTATTCTGTTGTTGGCGAACAATGTCTTGACATTCGCAGGTACTCATCCACAGCAAACAAAACTCTTATTTTTTTGGTGGGTACAGATGGAATGAAATACGCCAATGTTATTGAAGGTCGATGTAATGCATTTGAGTTGTTTTTTCTGATGCGTTGCATAGAAGTTGGTGACATTGTAGTTGGATAATTTTGCCGCACATCACGGAGAGGCAGAATGAATTCTTCCAGAGTCTTTGGTGGAAATAGTCGTGTGCAACTGTTATTTTTACCGGTATATTCACACGACCTAAACCCTGTAGAAGAAGTGTTCTCGAACCTCAAGTATCTACTTCAGTACAGATTACCACCAGAGTGCAGTGGGAGACATAACCAGTGCTGTTATTCGTCCGGATATTATCGTCACGTTGGTTACTTTATACAACTTTGAAGTCACATTTATTGTTGACTACATGTTAAAAAAACAACTTGTTGTCCTGCAGTGTAACATAAAATTAACATTCTATGTACACGTTTTAAATTTAATACCAGGATTTTATTAAAAATCAATATATACCTTTTTCATATAAAAATACATCTCAAAGTAAACAACGCGGATGGGCGTCATTATTTTTAATATTTGTATTAAACTCAACGTAATACATTTATTTTTAAATGCACTGTCAGGTTCTCAATGTATAAAACACAAAACCAAAAGAAAAACCGAAAAAAAGAATGACAAAACAAAGCGTGTTCAATGTGACCTTCCGCAAAGTTTTATTTTTTTCACTGTTTCATCAATTCCAATAAAATATTAGCGCCTCTTTTTCGTTATCCCTGCATGTCTTTAATTTCATGATAAACCGGCTCATCCTGCTGCAAGTCGGTATATTATGGTAATTCTTCGTGGACACCACTGGTTCACAAGCCCCTACTTCGAAATACTTCATTGTTTATGTCGGTGCGCGCCCGCAGTCAGTGAAAGTTTAGTTGCCATTCGGAGCTGTTCAATCTCTTCATCTTCAGTGTTGGGCCTCAGTTGATTGGTTAATGCGGACGTTTTCCTTCTCGGAAAATTGACGCCCATATGATTCTAACTTCGCTTGCATTGGAGTTTTTGGTGTCGTGGGAAACAAACTGCCACTTATAACTCAGGTGTTGACTTGTTATTGTATAGTTCCATCGATGACATATTCTTGAGGATACTCTTGGAGAAGAATATCTTCCACGGTCTTGTTGACGAAATTGTTTACGCTATAGAATGCCGTTTGCCGCGAAGTCAGATCTTGTTGAAGTCTTTTGACTCATGTTGCTTCCAGGACACCGATGGTGTGTTTCTTTCCATCAAAAACCATCTTTTCAGTGGGATGTTTTGACAGAGCACCGCATAAAATGGGAGACTCGCATTTATCTCCCTTGCAAGATCTCACCGTATGATTTCTCTGATGACAATTTGAATATCTTTGACCAGTTTTTACCAACCACGAGAGAAGCTTGATCAACTCGGTCCATCAGATTTCGCAGCACTTCTTTAGTCGATGCAATTTCTTGAGTTTTCTTTCTATTTCAGCTTCTTTGGCTTTTATATAACGTTCAGCCGGAGACAAAAGATATTTCGACTTTTGTAGTAAGTTCATTGTGACCTTCCGAAATAGAAACATCAATAATATCAAAGTCAGACTCCCTCCAATATTGCATGCTTCTGTTCGACGAGAAACCTTTCCTTCTAAATTCTGGTGCATATTGTACGATATCGTCATCGATTTCGTTCAGAAATACTTCGATAGGCTTTCTCTGTTCCTGTGTCATGTTTACAATCGAATTTCAGAGCGACGTCAAAAAGCATGTCAAAGTTAAAACTTTGGTGGTCACATGTGACGCACGCTTAGGCGCCAACGACTGTTTGTTAATGTTGATGATGATTTTTTTCCACATTATGATAAAAATGAACTCCAGTATAACTCATGCTTTTATTCTTTATTTCAAAAATGTTTAATTACTCCATCTATTTCAATTGATCTTTAATTTGCTTAGGATTTTTGGAAAAAACTCAATACTACTAATCTACTCAATCAACTAATAAACTAATCGACATATATGTACACTGTATATTTGATAATCATGGAACACGAAATTATGTATTATATGTAGTTTAGTAACTTTAATTTTTAGGTAGTCAAGCTGTACTGCCTGTAACAGCTCCCATCCCAACTTTGGGGGTGAAGTATCTTCCACATAAAGATGGATAGAAATGATTCTATTCGGGGGTTCGCAATATTGTGCCTTCCAGTTGTTACTGTTGAACTGAAAAAGTAGTATAAATATTCAACAATGCATGTACAGTAGGTAAATACAGCAAATATTATTATTATTATTATATATAAATATATTCGTTTACGCAATGAAGAAAGAGACTTTTACCATCTTTATCCTAAGCTTGTCTATAAATTCCTTTTCTTTTACATAACTGGAAAATTAACGTATTAAAACTGTGGAAATTATGAATGTAGTTTTTTTAATCAAGGCTCTAGGTCCAATCCTTTACCGGATACCTATAGTAGCTACAGTATTAGGAGATAGTTATAGGACAAGTTATTGTAAAGATAAGTTAGCAAACTGCATCGGGATAGGTTTAGCTATCTGAGTGTTTGTATTTTCCTAAAAATGTCTCATGTTTACCAATTAGTTATGTTTAAAAACAAAATTCTCTGTGAGTAGTGCATCAAAGACGTCCTTATTTGTTGAATCTCGAATGGCGTTGGGAATTTTCTTCATTTCCATCAAACTTTGAAATAAAATGGTCGAGGTATTTTTAATTTGGGCACCACCCATGACAACGTGGACGCAGTTGTATGTTTCAGAAAATAAAGATCACAATTTATTAAAATTATCGTTGCAGAAAAACACGATACATATAAACTGGAATGGTGGAAGATTTCTTTATCAGTGTTAGGTGTTGTTTTGTTCGTGGGGATAGTTATTTTTGGAATACTCGTAAGTATAGAGTCCCTTCTAATGAAAAGCTTTCGATAACATCTAAGACTTAGTATAGCTTATATTTCCTTCGTATTTTAGATACCAAAGGGTTATCGGTGAAAATGGCTGACGTCTCAGGATCATTTTGTAAAATGTGAAAATTCCGATTAATAATATTTTTAACTTTAAAATTTAAAGGATGAAATGTTAGAACTAAAGGAATTTTATTGTTTGAAACTCGTTCCAAAGGTGGTTCAAGGGCGTCTAAACGGGGGACGAGAAAAGCTTTCTGAACGGCGAGGTCTAAAAGGTTGGTAGGGTAACCACGTTGGACAAAAAAAGATCTCATTTCCATTGATTTGGCCTGAAAATCTTGGTCGTCGCTACATAAGCGGCGAAGACGCAAGAATTGAGAGTAAGGGATGGATTGCTTAGTGTGGTTGGGATGAGAGGATGAAAATAGAAGATAACTATGGGAGTCAGTAGGCTTGTACGAGACCGACGTTTTCAGCGAATCACCATTAATCGAAATTAAAATATCAAGGAACGACACAGAGGTCTCGCTGATTTCCCACGTGAACTTCAGAGCAGGATGAAAATCATCAACAAAGTTGATGAACTGCTCTAAAAAGGACACGTGAACACGACGCTGTTCAATGTAATTAAAAATAAGTGGTGTTGCGATGGGCACCAAAATGGGTCCAAGTTATGCTAACTTATTTGTTGGTTATGTTGAAAAACAGATCTTTGAACAATACACGGGTCCCTTGCCTGATTTTTTCGGAAGATTTATCGATGACTGTTTAGGAACAGCGTCGTGTTCACGTGTCCTTTTAGAGCAGTTCATCAACTTTGTTGATGATTTTCATCCTGCTCTGAAGTTCACGTGGGAAATCAGCGAGACCTCTGTGTCGTTCCTTGATATTTTAATTTCGATTAATGGTCGTTGGACAAAAAAAGATCTCATTTCCATGATTTGGCCTGAAAATCTTGGTCGTCGCTACATAAGCGGCGAAGACGCAAGAATTGAGAGTAAGGGATGGATTGCTTAGTGTGGTTGGGATGAGAGGATGAAAATAGAAGATAACTATGGGAGTCAGTAGGCTTGTACGAGACCGACGTTTTCAGCGAATCACCATTAATCGAAATTAAAATAACCTTTTAGACCTCGCCGTTCAGAAAGCTTTTCTCGTCCCCCGTTTAGACGCCCTTGAACCATCTTTGGCCGAGTTTCAAACAATAAAATTCCTTTAGTTCTAACATTTCATCCTTTCAATTTTAAAGTTAAAAATATTATTAATCGGAATTTTCACATTTTACAAAATGATCCTGAGACGTCAGCCATTTTCACCGACAACCCTTTGGTATCTTTTCGCCGCAATAAAAACATTCGTGACTCCTTAGTACATGGTGCCCTTAAACAAAATACCTCGGCACCAGCGAGAACATTTTCTTGCGGCCGTTCCCGCTGTAACACATGCGCTTTTCTCAATCCCACTACAGTTATTACTGCCCCCAAATTCGACCACACAATCCGTCATGCTTTTTCATGCACGTCCACCAACATAATTTATTGCATTTCATGCGATAAATGCCCTAAAATCTACATCGGTGAAACTGGGCGACGTCTTTCAGACAGGTTTGCTGAACATCTTCGTTCCGTGAGGATCAATGATGGTGACAAACCTGTAGCCCGCCATTTCAACAGCTCCAACCATTTGGTTTCAGACATGACAGTCTGTGCCATCCTTCCCATTTCCGGTGGCAACGATAACCGCAAGCGGCAAGAGAAGCGTCTCATTTTTAAACTTGGCACCACACATCCTCTTGGTCTTAACGAACGTTTTTCTTTTATTTAATTTCCTAAAAGTTTTTTATTTTTTTATTATTTTAGTTGCTTGGAACTTTTTATCATTAGCTTATGCACTTTCATTTCTTTTCAAGTCTTTGTTTCTATTATTATCGCCTAATCCCCTTGAATATTGGACCTGTCATTTTTCCCACCCCCTCAGTCTGCGTATTGATCGACTTTAAAAATAGCAAATGATTTAACTTTTCCCATCTCATTAATTATTAGTTAGTTTATTTCCCGTGTATTTGATTGGCTACTTTCTACCTGAGACACCCTTTTGGCATTATATAAGCCCTATTTATTTTATTTCATCTCGTCTTACTCTGATGAAGGGCTCCGCTCGAAACGTCAGTATCTCGTCACTAAATTCTCGGCAGTTTACCACCTTTTCACTTTGCTATATATATATATATATATATATATATATATATATATATATATATATATATATATATATATATATATATATATATAACAGGTAATATTTGGCATTTCACTCGATCAAGCTACATGTTCTAAGGATTTATGGTGAAGGAACTCGTGACTAGGCTCTCGGCAACGGCTTCCGTAGCTCAGTGGTCAGAGCACTGCACTAGCAATCGCAGGGTCGCGGGTTCAATTCCTACCGGAAGGCCTTAAAGTTTCATTTTTCGCAACTGGTCCCGGTTTGGTCTTAAAATGTATCTATTCCAACACTCGAAATTTCTCTTCAATCCTTACAATATAAATCCTCACCATAAATCCTTACAATATATATATATATATATACAAATCACAAAAGGAACTTCTATAAACAAAAATTATTATATTATTATAATACGTTTCGTTACTTCTGTGTCCCGAAACGTATTATAATAAATGTTGATTAAAGAATTTCTCTTCATTTATATATTTGTAGAATCAAAGTGTCTAATCATGATTAAGTAATGTGCTATGAATACCATGCTACTTAATAAATTGAAAAGGATATCTGTTTACAAAAGCTCGTTGTAATCTAGTATCTTGCGTGCAGTGTTGTACTTGTACCATATATTCCAGCATTAAATATTCTACAATTCCATGAAATCTTGGTTGAATTAAAATTGTATAAATTATTTCACTTTCAGGTAAGACGTCCAGCACGAATTACGCAAGTAATTCCACTAAACATTCCAATGACTTAAAAAATATTATAAATGCATTTATGAAATAAAAATAATTGGCAACATGCATTTTAGGTGTGGTCTCTTTGTGTCCACTATAGGAGGGACCGCAAGGTGGGGGCTGCTGGCCGCTGACCAGCTTATCCTTCACTCAGGGCGCTGGGTGTGACGTCAAACGATATATTTCCCTCGCAAGCGAGGTGATAAGGGTGATATATATATAGATATATATACAAGCGCTACGATTCTCTTATGTAATTAGTCTGAAGATCGCCTATGAGCGTGAAACTTGAGTTACAGTTTTAACATTTTATCCTTTTTATTCTGTATATATATATATATATATATATATATATATATTTTGCTCTGCATCACCAACTCTTATAAGGAAGTAAAAAATCGTTTTGGGTGATCCGTTTGAATCGGACAATATTTTGGGCAGAGAACGCGAGCGACCAATGACGATTTGTGATCTGACGAACTACATAAAGAGGTTTTTACGAAGGGTATACACGTTTACGTAATATAATAGGTATGTATGTTATGTATTTAGACTCGGTAATTCCAAATCTGTTTTCAGATTTGAAATCGAGTAAATATAACGTTCAAAATCCACGTGCGATTTGTTATATGACCGGCGTTATATAAACGAAGTGACTACTGTATATCATGACTGGCTGCCGGTTATTTAATCAGCGAACGACTTTAAATAATTTTTTATTGTTTTCTGTCGAGTGTAGTGGTTAGTTTCCAGGGTTGCGATGCCGAATATGGCGAGTTCAATTCCCACAATGGAATCCTTTTTGTGAGTTCTTTTAATTAAATATAATTTTTGGTCTTCGTTTTTAACGGTTAGGATTTGGGTTATGATTAGGGTTTATTTTAGAATTATTGTTAGTATTGTTACGATTACTGAGTGCCGGTCATATAGTTTTCAAAACTAGATGAACGGGTGCCGGTCATATAGTTACAGCGGCGCGCGCGGTCTGGGCCCTGGGGACAATGGTTGGGGGTGACGTATATATTTCTAGTATAGATGTAGATCAACTATCATGATACTCAGTGCTCACATGCTTGATGCTCTCAGGACACGTTACTTCTATACTCCTCTTCGTGAATGCGTCCCCGTTGTCTGTGGACGAAATTCACGCGATGGCTAGTAGCAGTCCTCACTTTAACCGGTTCCTATTAATAATAGAGATAGATAGATAGAAACTTTATTTAAACACGCTAAACCATTCTTCGGTATCTACGATTGTCACAACATCTACGACTTCTGAAACGTTGTATTTGCCGCCGAACCTCAGCTCAGGTGGCTCCGTCGACGGCGTTGGCAATCTCATGGCATCGTCTCCTTGGTCTGTTCTCGAGCACTGCCGTACAAGATTGCTTATTTGGTAGCCATTTCATTGACGTCTGCTCGTCTGCAACCGAATGCCGCTCTCAGCGTAGATCCAGTGCTACAGTCCTCAATATTTGTTTCCCTACGCCCCCATGCAATAGTTCCCTAATCCCAATGCCATAGTTCACAACATATCCTTATTGTATATGTTTCTTTAAACACAATGAAGTTGGTTTTCTTTGTTCTTCGAAGGGTTTTATCTAACGAAAAAACCTTCCAAGAACAAAAGAGCATTTTCAAAAGCTGGCGCCTGCTTTTGAATTGTCCGCCCGATCGGGACATCCTGCATAATACAATTAACTATGTGCAAACCACAAATTTTCAAAACAACACTTCTCAAATTTATTTTACAAATAAAACACCAGTTGTTCACGCCTTATAAAATATAACTTTGACTTTCGCCACCACATTGGGTTGCATTCCACAGCTGGGAGAGATTGTTTTTAGCCTATAATTGTTTTCTTTTCTCTTTCTTTTCCTATAATTTGCTCTCCTATGATTGTTTTGAACGATCCCCTTTATATAAAATTGCCTAATAAAAAACAAAAATATCTAAAGACGTGGCATGGTATCCCTGTGGTATCAAATACAACATGGCGACGAGAGCTTAAGTTATTGTTGATGAGGCAGAAAACAAATATTTCGCTCTGTACTTCGATCCCAAAAAAGCGGCCCTCGCAGCGTCTTTAGGGGTACTGCAGTCAAAATACAAGTGGAGTTCATATGATAGAGATCATATACTGACTTTAAGAGCGATAGTAAATAGACTTAATATACTATATCTTAAATAGACTTTATTTGAAAACATCAGTTAAAACACTGCTTTACGCATATGTAAGCCTTGTCTTAGAGCAACTCCAGCAAACGTATAGGCTTGGAAGGCCACATCTCGGACAACTGCAACTGCTCAACGTGCGTAATTTTACATCAACAGACCTGATAACGGGCTCAAACTTATAGTAAGTTATTTTAAACTCTTAAAAGTGCCACTGACACCAATTTTTTGTTAAAATATTCAAACTTTTGCGATTTATCGATGGGCTTCGTCCGATTGGTTGAATATTTTTCTGATATACGAAATTCAACGCCACCAGTTGTTTTCGTTTGTTATGTCGTAAGTATGACACATGGCACAGTTGACACAGAAAATTCTGTAAATTGGCTGTTAGTACGACTAGTTTGCTTAGAACGGCCAGCAACACAATATTTTCCTCCGTGACGACGAGACGAACCAGTTGAAGATGTAGCCATTTTGTCTCTTTGTCATGTATGTCATACGTATGACGTCACATCGCCCAATAAAGCGACAGCAAACTTTCTCATCCGAAGTGCCATATTTCTCTATTTCAACCGTTGATAAAATCATTTTTTTCAACCACATTTTGGTTCTGATAGCAGATTTAAAATCGGAGCTGTGCACATTTTCATTTTGGGAAATAAAATGGAAATCAAAAATTTGGTGACAGTGGCAGTTTAAAGTGTCACTAAGACGAAAAAAATCGTCTACCAATTTTGATCTTAGTTTATCATAATTACGAAATGAGGAAGAAAGGCGTTCTCGGTTTCTCAATATCTTATCCCGTTCTCGAGATATTTAGGTTTTTGACATATGCAAATTAGACAGTGTATGACGTCATTTTCTCACATAGACGTAAATAAAATACACAAAATGAGGATTATCTCTGCAAATAAATAGGTAGAAAGTTTTCAAACTTTGGACATTTATGGTTAAGGTGGAATGTACACTCTACCGTACATATTATATAGTTGCCATGGAGATCGTTTTGAAAATAAGCGTCTTTCGCATAATTAAATTAAATCGTAATTTTTGTCACTTTTTAAAAAAGAATAAGGTGAATTTAAACCTCCGAAGTACAATATTTACGTGTCTACAAATATTCGTGTATATGCATTACAATAAATGTTGTTTGATAAAGAAGAAATAAACACTTTTTGTTTTATAAAACGACAGGTGCCTATTTCCAAAACGATCTTCGTGGCAACAATATAATTTGTGCAGTACGGTGCACATTTCACCTTACCACATATGTGTAAAGTTTGAAAACTTTCTACCTATTATTTGCAGAGATATTCCTCATTTTTGTGAATTTTATTTTAGTCTATGTGAGAAAATGGACGTCATACACTATCTAATTTGCATATGTCAAAACCTAAATATCTCGAGAAACGGGATAAGATATTGAGGAACCGATAACGCCTTTCTTCTTCATTTTGTTATTATAATTTACTAAGATCAAAATTGGATAGACGATTTTTTTCGTCTTAGTGGGCACTTTAAAGGAAAAATTACTTCATTTAGTATTACTTCATTTAGTAAGTGAATATATATTATTGTTCCTGATCGATTTTAATGGCTACACAGGAAGGACTGGTAAACTCCGGGAGGGCTATCATCGAGCAATGACCCAATTCTCTATTCTCGGAGCTTTTACTACGTTGCCCAGTAATATTCTTAAATAATATTGAGCAGAAGCTGGTAAAAGGACCGTCTGTACTTTGGCAACCTCCATGCGTAGATCCACAGGATTCAAACCAAAGTTGAGGGTAAAAACGGGAAAAAATTGAAGAGGAAGTGCATAGAAGGTTTTCCCGAGGCAAAACGTTTTCTCACATATTCGTTCTGCAAAAAATATTAATCTGATAGATGGTTCATGAGTGGAAGGGTTGTGATGACGAGGATTACGGAGAGGAGAAATACAACTTTGGTTAGTTTCATTCCTTCTTTCGCAGCGATTGGATTCTCTCGTAGGCTGTGTTTACGTCGGATCTTCCACAACTTATAATAAAAGACGATGACTACCAGAACACAAAGTTCAAAAACAGTCGATAATGACATGATATAAAAGCTTCTGTAATTTGGGGACATGTTGATAAAAGCCAAAGACGATAATAGCCATATTGTGATGATGGCATAAATCGTTCTTTGCTTCGTCACAATTCTTTCCGCTGACCATATGTACTTGATAGCAATGAATCTTTCGCAAGACAGCAAGGTAATGGTCAGAAAAGAAGCTGTGTAACCAAAACCATATAAGTGAAAAATACTACATTAAACAGAAGTGGTGGTTGCCAATGCCATATTCCCGTTGCCCAAATAAGGATCGTGGTCGCCGTTACTAAATCAGCCAAAGCGAGGTTGATAATCAGACTAGAAGAGACGTTACGTAAGCACCGCAGGGGGTCAACTATGAAGACGACCAATAGGATAGCGTTTAGAACTAATGCAAAGGAACTCATAATGACAATAATGTAAATATTGACGAAGTATCCAGCAGGGAAACCACTTTCTGTTGGCAAGGGCTGTCGTATTATTAAAGGAACTGTGGTGCTGCTGTTGTCTAAAAGAGTCATAAAATAGTAATGGATATGAAATCCGGAGTAAATGTATATCTAAATGTTTACTAAAAAGTATCTAAGGCAAAGATAAAGGAAAATATTTTATTAATGTTGTTGTTTAGGATTTATCTAAGAAATTAGTAAACGTTCTAAGATACTTACTCTACCTTCTAACTCGTCTATTCTTATTAATTATATTCATCTGCCACTTTCTTCACCCTCTATTTATGTATAGACCACAATCATGCTATCTTTCGCTTCTTTAATACTGGTATTTGTGGAATTACATAACAAGAAGTGCTTTATTATAAACCTATGTTTCACTAAAAGTACAAAAGTTTAAATAAGGAATTTATTTGTTCTCTAGTCTAGATGAGGCCGCAAAGTTTATAAAAATACATAAAATAATAAATGTTTTATTAGTTCGGGGAATAAAGTCGGGTATTTGTCAATTTTTCCAGAAAAACGCAGAATAACACGATTCAACGAAGTAAGCAAATATAATCGTTGTACGTCATGTGACCATGTATCAACCAATCAAATTGTGTCTCACTAAGGAAGAATTACAAATCGAAAATCTCTAAAAAGTTAGTGTGAAAAAGAAATATATTTCAGTGGCTCTGGTAGAACAGCTAATGTAACTGAACTTGCGTTATCCTGTTGAAACAAAGCTGTTACTTCCTTACTAGTCATGTGTAGGTGATCTAGTGAGTTCCTTCGTCAGAGCTAGTCAAATTTAAATTTCACAAATTAATGCTCTAAACCGATTATAAGACCTCCTACACACTATTTTAGTAGAAATAATACATACAGTTATATAGCAATTAATACTGTTTTTAAAACTATCGTTACAAGGATCCTATTATTCAGACTGCACTGTACAGGTATTTGTTTATTTCAGCTCTTGTTTACATAAGGCTGACCTAACTTCAGACTGGACTGTATTTGTTTATTTCAACTCTTGTTTACACGAGGTTGGGCTAACTTCAGACCTGGCCTATATTTGTTTATTTCAGCTCTTGTTTACATAAGACTTGCCTAACTTCCGACTGGACTGTATTTGTATATTTCAGCTCTTGTTTACATAAGACTTCAGGACTGGACTGTATTCGTTTAAGCTCTATGTCGTCGTCACAAGGCAAATGCCCCCCCCCCCCCCCCCCAGTCACCGTAAATCTGCCCCTTGGAACATTTCCTGTTTTCTTACGTTTGAAAGTTAGGAGTAAATTTCGCAATTGCAGAAATATGTTGTTTTAGAACTTTTCATTCATAAATATCACTGGAGCTGCAAACGATTGTAGATACCTTCTACATTGAATATACTTTCGAAATCACCAAAATGTGATCTTACTCCCTCAAAATGCAGGAAATAGTGTTTCAGAGCCTTAGAAGTTTAAATTTTTTCCACCTAAAAGTTTCTCGTTTCTAAAACTGCCTGTCAAGAGAAAGAGATATATCCCAGAAATTCAGCAATTTCAAATACATGTAATGTTTAGTGACTAATGTATATATAAGTATGCAAACCTAACATTTTATGGCCGTGGTAAAGTAAGTTAAATGAATGTGATTCTTAATAAAAAGTTGCCGCATATTTCTATATTGAATGAAGAAAATACGCCCTTTGCGGAGGGCGATTAATAGAGGTTGATTTTTTTGTGCCTCATACTCGGGGCTTAAACTCTAATTCCTGACAGGCGGAAATACATCCAAAATTTAACCACCTCTTTGTTCTATTGATATCTTTAGAAATAACCATAACTGTTGCGAAAGCTATACATTTCTGAAAACCCAATAAATCGGCTGTTTTGAAGATTTTCGTTTCTTCGCTTTCTTTTTGAGATATATATAGGTTTGTTTGATATGTAAAATGTACGGAATTTACGTCACACATGCATAATGAGTTATCAGAGAATGTTATATATCTTTGCGTTCATCAAATAAAAACACTAAAGTGTGAATAACACGTGTACGTGCTTCTCCGACAAACTTCTCGATTTAAAAATATTTCGTTCGAGAATGAAAGAGATATACACATTTCTCCAATAAGTCGTTATGCATGTGTGACGTAAATTCCGGACATTTGCATATCAAACAAACTGTTATATCTCAAAAAGAAAGCGAAGAAAACGAAAATCTTCAAAGAAGTTACTTTCTCGTTTTAAAAGTTCTTCCAAATAAGACAATAAAACATTTTGAGGTTAGAGGCACTTTAAATTTCCCGTAAAGGTAAGCCGGTTATGCCCAGAAACATGGAAAGCAAGGCAACAGCTTGTGTCAACCTCATAATTGCTTTCTTTACATAAAAATACACTAAACAAAAAGTTCACTACTGTATTTTTACTATTTTACCATTTTGGTCGCTATTTTTACATGTTGAAAACTAGTTCCCAATCCTTCTAATCCGTAAAATTTCGCAAAAGGTACGAAAATAGTACCGGTTACAGTGTTTATACAATCGCAAGTAAGCCACCGAACCGTACAGGTACAGAAACTGTACCTTCTTTTTTAGGTACAAAATTCGTCCGGTAAAGGCCTAACAGGACGAAATGTTATCCGGATCCAAATTCATCCGGTATAGTGTAAACGGGCCTAAGTAGTCACGGTGTTAGATAATAAGTTTGAATTTTTTTGCTGAATCAAACCACAAACCGTTGAATGTAGAAATGAAGCATCAGTACTTTTTTTCATCCTAGTTTATACATAGCTCAAAGTTTCTAATCCATCTAATCGTGAGTCAACATTTAACTTTTCCAACTGTCCTTACTGATGTTGACGCAACCTCGTACCCATGCATATAATAAAAATAATTATTAATTAAATAAAATAATTATTAATTTTCTTGTTTTGCATCAAACAATTATATTGAAATAATACGTCATCCATATATATAGATTATTATATTGAAATAATACGTCATCCATATTTAGATTATTATATTGAAATAATACGTCATCCATATATATATAGATTATTATATTGAAATAATACGTCATCCATATATATAGATTATTATATTGAAATAATACGGCATCCATATATAGATTATTATATTGAAATAATACGTCATCCATATATATAGATTATTATATTGAAATAATACGTCATCCATATATAGATTATTATATTGAAATAATACGGTATCCATATATAGATTATTATATTGAAATAATACGTCATCCATATATAGATTATTATATTGAAATAATACGTCATCCATATATAGATTATTTTATTGAAATAATACGGCATCCATATATAGATTATTATATTGAAATAAAAACGGCATCCATATATAGATTATTATATTGAAATAATACGTCATCCATATATAGATTATTATATTGAAATAATACGGCATCCATATATAGATTATTATATTGAAATAATACGGCATCCATATGTAGATTATTATATTGAAATAATACGTCATCCATATATACGGAATTATTATATTGAAATAATACGTCATCCGTATATAGATTATTATATTGAAATAATACGGCATCCATATATAGATTATTATATTGAAATAATACGTCATCCATATATAGATTATTTATATTGAAATAATACGGCATCCATATATAGATTATTATATTGAAATAATTACGGCATCCATATATAGATTATTATATTGAAATAATACGGCATCCATATATAGATTATTATATTGAAATAATACGGCATCCATATATAGATTATTATATTGACATAATACGGCATCCATATATAGATTATTATATTGAAATAATACGGCATCCATATATAGATTATTATATTGAAATAATACGGCATCCATATATAGATTATTATTGAAATAATACGTCATCCATATATAGATTATTATATTGAAATAATACGGCATCCATATATAGATTATTATATTTAAATAATACGTCATCCATATATAGATTATTATATTGAAATAATACGGTTCCATATATAGATTATTATATTGAAATAATACGGCATCCATATGTAGATTATTATATTGAAATAATACGTCATCCATATATATAGATTATTATATTGAAATAATACGTCATCCGTATATAGATTATTATATTGAAAATAATACGGCATCCATATATAGATTATTATATTGAAATAATACGTCATCCATATATAGATTATTATATTGAAATAATACGCATCCATATATAGATTATTATATTGAAATAATACGGCATCCATATATAGATTATTATATTGAAATAATACGGCATCAATATATATAGATTATTATATTGAAATAATACGTCATCACATATATATAGATTATTATATTGAAATAATACGTCATCCATACATAGATTATTATATTGAAATAATACGTCATCCATATATATAGATTATTATATTGAAATAATACGTAATCCATATATATAGATTATTATATTGAAATAATACGTCGTCCAAAAATAGATTATTATATTGAAATAATACGGCATCCATATATATAGATTATTATATTGAAATAATACGTCATCCATATATAAATTATTATATTGAAATAATACGTCATCCGTATATAGATTATTATATTGAAATAATACGTCATCCATATATAGATTATTATATTGAAATAATACGGCATCCATATATAGATTATTATATTGAAATAATACGGCATCCATACAGTAAATAGATTATTATATTGAAATAATACGTCATCCATATATAGATTATTATATTGAAATAATACGTCATCCATATATAGATTATTATATTGAAATAATACGGCATCCATATATAGATTATTATATTGAAATAATACGGCATCCATATATAGATTATTATATTGAAATAATACGGCATCCATATATAGATTATTATATTGAAATAATAAGTCATCCATATATAGATTATAAGATTGAAATAATACGTCAGCCATATATAGATTATTATATTGAAATAATACGTCATCCATATATAGATTATTATATTGAAATAATACGGCATCCATATATAGATTATTATATTGAAATAATACGGCATCCATATATAGATTATTATATTGAAATAATACGGCATCCATATATAGATTATTATATTGAAATAATACGGCATCCATATATAGATTATTATATTGAAATAATACGTCATCCATATATAGATTATTATATTGAAATAATACGGCATCCATATATAGATTATTATATTGAAATAATACGGCATCCATATATAGATTATTATATTGAAATAATACGGCATCCATATATAGATTATTATATTGAAATAATACGGCATCCATATATAGATTATTATATTGAAATAATACGGCATCCATATATAGATTATTATATTGAAATAATACGGCATCCATATATAGATTATTATATTGAAATAATACGGCATCCATATATAGATTATTATATTGAAATAATACGGCATCCATATATAGATTATTATATTGAAAATAATACGGCATCCATATATAGATTATTATATTGAAATCATACGGCATCCATATATAGATTTATTATATTGAAATAATACGGCATCCATATATAGAATTATTAAAATTGAAATAATACGGCATGGACCATATATAGATTATTATATTGAAAATAATACGGCAATCCATATATAGATTATTATATTGAAATACATACGGCATCCATATATAGATTATGTATATTGAGAATAATAACGGCATCCATATAAATAGATTATTATATTGAAATAATACCGGCAATCCATATATAGAGATTTTATATTGAAATAATACGGCATCCTATATATAGGATTATTATATTGAAATAATACGGCATCCATATATAAGATTTATTATATTGAAATAATACGGCATCCCATATATAGATATATTATATTGAAATAATTACGGCATCCAATATATATAGATTATTTTATTGAAAATATTAAACGGCAAAATTACCCCCCCCAAATTATATTAGATTAATATATTGACTATTAATACGGCAATCCAAAAATAAATATAGATTATTAAAGTGAAATAAATAGCGGCATCCATATTTATAGATTATATATTATTGAATATAATACGGGCATCCAGTTTATATAGATATATTATATTGAAATAATACGGCATCCCCATATAATATAGAGTTATTATATTGAAATAATACGGCATCCATATAATATATATAAGATTATTATATTGAAATAATACGGCATCCATATATAGATTATTATATTGAAATAATACGGCATCCCCATATATATAGAATATTATATTGAAATAATACGGCAATCCATATATAATATTGATTATTATTTATGAAATAATACGGCATCCATATATAAAGATTATTATATTAGAAATAAAAACGTCATCCATAATATAAATAGATTATTATATTTGGAAGATAATACGGCAATCCATATATAGATTATTTATATTGAAAATAATACGGCATCTCATATATAGATTATTTATATTGAAATAAAACGGCATCCATATATAAAGAGTTTATTATATTGAAATAATACGGCATCCCAATATACGTAGATTAATTAATATTGAAATAATACGGCCAATCCATATATAGATTATTTATTAATTGAAATTAATAACGGCATCCACATATATAGTTTATTATATTGAAATAATAACGGCATCCATATTCTATATATTATTCATATTGAAATAATACGGCATCCACTATATATAGTATATATTATATTGAAATAATTAAACGGGTCAATCCTTATATAGATTAATATATTGAAAATAATACGTCATCCATATATAGATTATTATATTGAAATAATCACGGCATCCATATATAGATTATTTTATATTTGAAATAATACAGGCATCCATATATATAGATTATTCATAAATTGAAATAATACGGCAAATCCATATATAGTAGATTAGTTATATTGAAATAAAACGGCATCCATCATATTGATTATTATATTGGAAATAGTTCATACGGCATCCATATATAGATTAATTATATTGAAATAATACGGCATCCATATATAGATTATTATATTGAAATAAAACGGCATACCATATATAGATTATAATATTGACATAATAACGTCATCCATATATATAGAATATTATATTGAAATAATATCGGCATCCATAAATAGATTATTATAATTGAAATAATACGTCATCCATATATAGA
>JAYKKM010000155.1:0-325193 GCA_035772405.1 Chrysogorgia sp. JL179-B06 | reverse complement strand
AAAGCAGAATTGAAATCGATATTTATGCATTAGTTTACAAGTATCAACAACAGTTAAATTCCCAGAGGCCTAAAATCTTTTGTGCTAATAAAAACAAAGTGGATTTCTTGGGAAATTCCGAGGTTGCGCTTTTTTTGATACACCCTGTATATGTCTGGTTCATTACGTCATCGTTTGTTTGTGTGATAATTAGTGTGACTAGCTGAACACAAACGAGCTAATAGAAACGGGGACAGGACTAATCATACAGCTGAACAGTACGTACAAACAAAACACGATATTGACTGGGACTCGCCTGAATGTGTCGCCTTTAACACAAACTACAAACAGCGACTTACATTAGAAAGTTGGTATACCAACTTGGAACATAAACCACTTAACAGATCACAACAATTACCAACATCATACAAAAGACTTCTTCGCACGCACCAACGACCAATAGACCTACCGACAAGCAATATACCCACGCATGACGCAACACTCACTCACATTGATTATGACACAAACAACCGATGACAAACAATATTGGCCCACGCTTAACGCGATACCCACTCACACTAATTACGACACAAACAAACGATGACGTAATGAACCAGACGTATATATAGACAAACCCTGACAAACACGCTTTACTTGACTCTGAAGATGACCACCACTGAGGCCGTCGAAACGTAAGTCCCAACAACAGTCTTTCTCAAAACTACAACAACCTGGACGATCAACTTCACACCCCCACAGCAAATTAGACGAGAAATAAATTTATCTCTAACCGGATGAATTAACAACAAACGAACATTTATTTTTAATATTTAAACATCAATACAATAAATATATTAAGGACGCTTAATTAAATACATAGAATTTAAATAGGATTTAAATTTAGATGGTTAGCCTTTATATTATGAAAGGATTGAAAAAGTTAAAATCCATATAAATCCTCCACAGTTTTTTGTATAGAGCACGGCAAAGTATAGAGCACGCCAAAATAAAGTTGGCAAGTTGTTTTATAGTTTTTCATATCTATTTTTAAACCACGTTCAAAAAACTTTTTAAAGCCAGAGTAGCGTCAAACTATATGTCTGATGTATATGGCTGTATCACCTAGTGATGGTGGGGGAAAACGTTTTTTTTGGTATCAACTTCGGTGCCAACCAGTGCCATACTGAAATAATGAACGCTCCCCAAAACAAAAATTGTAAAAGATCTTATCAGTTATTTTGGCTTCATCTGTACAGAATTCATAAAACTGTTTAGGGTTTAAATGTTTTAAATTAACGAGTTAAACTAACAATAGAACTAAAAGTTTAACTTTAATTGTGATTTATAATTTAATAACTTCTTATTAACCGAGAGCGCGGTCATTACGGGAAAATATCAGACGGAAGTCTTGACAGTACGGAGGTCTGATATTTTCCCGTAATGACCAAGCGGTCGAGAGGTTTATTATATGGCATGGCTTTTTTAAACAACATACTTTACATACGTTTTGAGTGATAGAATCGGCATTTTCAATTGCTTTCATGATAGTAAGACTCTCTTTTAGATTGTTCATCGTCCGATTCGTACATGATATGATTTAGTGCTTAATTTACTAAATTCGTTCAATTTTTGCTGCTTTTCAAAGTTTCCTATCGTTGTTTGTATTAACAAAGTGGCTGACAAAATCCGTAATCCGGAACGGACCAGCACGTGACGTGTCTCAGAGCACGCAATTTCACCGGAAGTAGCTTGTGCCATATAATAATAACTTCTTATTAACCGAGAGCGCGGTCATTATGATATTTTATAAAAAGATATATAACATTCTCTGATAACTCCGGACATTCTTCTATGTCAGGGTTCTTCTCTGTTTCTTTATGCATGTCCTCAAATATGGGTGTGTCTTGACTATATGTCTATATATCTTTATAACTATATAAGCCTATAGATGCTATAAAACCTTTTGATGTTATAAAACCTATAGATGTTAAAGAACCTATAGATGTTAAATAACCTATATAGATGTTATAAAGCCTATAGATGCTATAAAACCTATAGATGTTATATAACCTATATATATGTTATAAAACCTATAGATGCTATAAAAGCTATCGATGCTATAAAACCTATAGATGTTATAAAACCTATACATGTTAAAGAACCTATAGATGTTAAAGAACCTATATAGATGTTATAAAACCTATCGATGTTATAAAACCTATCGATGCTATAGAACCTATAGATGTTATAGAACCTATAGATGTTATAAAACCTATAGATGTTATAAAACCTATAGATGTTATAAAACCTATCGATGTTATAAAACCTATCGATGCTATAGAACCTATAGATGTTATAGAACCTATAGATGTTATAAAACCTATAGATGTTATAAAACCTATAGATGTTATAAAACCTATTGATGTTATAAAACCTATAGATGTTATAAAACCTATCGATGCTATAAAACCTATAGATGTTATAAAACCTATACATGTTAAAGAACCTATAGATGCTATACGAAACATATCGCTATTGGATTGAAACTATATTACGTTATTGCCGCGTTCTATTTCAAAACCACGCAACATATATCTACTAGATTAAATGTTCTATAGAATCTATAGTAGCTTCTATATGTTCTATAGCAACTTATATGTTCTATAACTTCTATAGGTTTTTATAGCATCTATATATGTTCTATAACATATGATATAGGTTTTATAACATTTCTATACGGTTCTATAGCATCTATATAGGTTTTATAGCAACTATAGGATTCTATAGCATCGAAAGGTTCTATAGCATCTATATAGTTCCGCTAGCATCTATATTAGGTTCAATAGCATCTATATAGGTTCTATAGCATCTATAGGTTCTATAGCAAATATATAGGTTCTTATAGCATCTATATAGGTTCTATAGCATCTATATGTTCTATAACATCTAGATAGGTTTTTATAACATCTATAGGTTCTATAACATCTATTATAGGTTTTATATCATCTATAGGTTCTATAGCAAGTATAGGTTCTATAGCATCTATATATGTTCTATATGCATCTATAGGTTCTATAGCATTACTATATAGGTTTTACTAGCATCTAATAAGTGTCTATAGCATCTATATGGTCTATAGAAACTATAGGTTCTATAGCATCTATATGTTCTATAGCATCTATATAGGTTTCTATAGCATCTATAGGTTCTATAGCATCTATATGTTCTATAACAGCTATATATGATTTATAACATCTATAGGTTCTATAACATATAGCATCTATATAGGTTCTATAGCATCTAGAGGTTCTATAGAGCATCTATATAGCTTCTATAGCTTCTATAGGTTCAATACGCTTCTATATGTTACAAATAGCATCTATATGGTTTCTATAACATCTATAGTTTTAATAGCATCTATATGTTCTATAACATCTATATAGGTTATATAACATCTATAGGTTCTATAGCCTCTATATAGGTTTTATAACATCTATAGGTTCTATACAATCTAAATAGGTTCTATAACATCTATATATGTTTTATAACATCTATAGGTTCTATAGCATCTATAGGTTCTATAGCATCTATAATAGGTTTCTAAGCATCTATATAGGTACTATAGCATCTATAGGTTCTATAGCATCTATAGGTTCTATAGCATCTATATAGGTTCTATAAGCAGTCTATTTAGGCTTATATATAGCTATAAAGACATATAGACACACCTATAATTGAGGACCATCATACACATGGAGAAAGAGTCTATGTTAGATACTGGAGTGATATTGGAGTAGAAAGACGAACTCTAATTCGCTTAAGCGAATATAATTACAGTTATAGCTTAAGTGTTACAAGGATTATATGTCTACCCAAACTAATTCCTACTCATATCACCCAATGCAACATTGTCCACTTGGTCATGTCGCCTACACAATAGAGTAAATTACTTTTGTTGAAAGGGGAAAGGGTAATACCAGTATTCTTTATGTTATTGCACGATATTTAGTTGAGATACCAGGAATGCTGGTATTGGTTGCTGAACGCTAATAACTACCATAACCGTTGTTATGGTATAACAGTAAGATAAAGCGAGTATTATGAACTATCATCCGTTTATCTTTTTATTTAAACTAGCAAGAAAAGTTTATTTTAAAAAAATTAATAATTGTTGAGAAACAAACACAATGTATGTGTCCCGCGCTAAATAATACATAAGATTAGATATTAAACCTTTTAAACGATCGGCTAAGATGGATAATGGTTCCTGTCCCATCGGCCGAATCGCAACAATTTGTGGTTTCCGTTTGATCACTGCTATTGCTGAGAGTTCATTTTTGTGACTTTTTGAGCAATCATGGGCGAATCGTACTCATCGTAGCGATCAATATATATGAAAACAGCGGCTTTTTAAATATGGAGTTGAAATATGTATTGAAAGTAAAACCACTGATTTTATCCATCTAATTTTAGATCATTTAACGAAACAAACTCCGAATAAACGCGAAACTTTTTTCCACCATTTTTTTCCTTGAATTGTTTGGGGTTATTGAGTGTCAACTGTACTCTACTGTAGATCACACATTTGCTAAAAAATATGTAACGGTATACTGGTATAGCTGCGGTTAATTTTTTCGAATATCGAATACTCGGTATTGAAAGTCCCATACCGCCCAACCCTAAAATGTAGTTTATATGAAAGATCTTACTGACTTTAGTTTATTTCCAAAGTTACGGCATTCCTATCAATTTAGTTAAAAGGACAACACCGAAATACGCGAAATAATATATAGATTAGATCTTATCGTATTTTTAGTAAATTGAAGACCGCCATTTTGTTCTGATTGCGGGCTTATGGCGTCGCTCCCATTAAATTTTGACGTCATTGAGTGATAGAAACACAACAGAAAGAATTAAGGAACCATTCACGTCAATAACATGACAATAGCGTGGTTAAGTATATTGTGCAGATTTCTATTCACAGTATAGACGACTTTCACGATCATGCGCAGTAGCAACAAATATTAACATGGAAAGAGCATATTGAAAATAGTAGAAGTGCAAAGTTTGAAAGGGATTGTGTAAAAAAGGAAGAAGTTACACAAGCAGAAAGTTGGCCATTTCAAAAGGAATTTATTAGTGATTTAATAAAGGATTTTGGCTTGGCGGGCGGGCGTTGCACGCCAAGCCAAAATCCCTATTAAATCCATAGTGAAGAGCAAAACTTGCAAAGTGTGTAGCTTTCGCACTATTTGCCCGATTAGTTTCAAACTTTTGCACTTTTACTATTTTTAATATGATCTTTCTAGCTAAAACAGTTGTTTTTACCTCATATGAAAATTTGAAATAAAATTTCTACTGCGCGTGACCCTGAAACTCGTCTATTGTGAAGGATTTCTTATCATAGGTTTTCTATCACTCAATGACGTCAAAAATTAACGGGAGCGATCGCATTCGCACACAATGAAAAAAAGATATGGCGGCCTTCAATTTACAAAAAAGTACGATAAACAAAGGCGAAATTTCACTCAAACTAAAAATATTAGAAGAAACCATTCTCATGTAAGACGACAAAGAACTTTCATTTAAGAAACACTTGTTTTGGGGTGGAACATGAAATGAAAATTAAGTTTATCTTATTTAAATGCACTGCTAAGAAATTTACAAGAGAATATTCAGAATAAAATAAGAAACTAAGATAAATGATAATATACAATCTTAATAATATCCATTAGGGATTAAAAAGATAACTTTTGAGTTTTGTTTTAAAAATATCAACAGATACGGGGGATCGAATTTCTTTAGGTAAGTCATTCCAAAGCCTCGGTGCACAGTTCGAAAAAGACCTGGCACCATAATTCTCTGTTTTATACAGAGGAACATCGAGTTTTATTAAAATGATCAAAATTTGATCGTAGACGGGAAGGCTTATGGATAGAGAGAATCTCAGCTAGGTATTTAGGACCAAATCCATTCAAAACTTTATATGTGATTAAGAGTACTTTAAAAATGATACGCTTACGAACAGGAAGCCAATGTAGCTTCCGAAGGATCGGTGAAATATGGTCTGTTTTTTCGAATTTTTGTCACAAGTCTGGCAGCAGAATTCTGGATCCGTTGGAGTTTCGAGATCTCCTAATCAGGAAGGCCAATAAGCAGGTTTCTCGTAGCCTACGTCATAGTCTGTGAAATTTGAATTTTGAAAAACACAGACTATGAACCAGCGCCGTTAATCATGTTCTGTGACGTGCTACTATAAGGAATTTATACAGTCGCTTAGAAAACTTAGTTAATACGTGATATTCAATTGGTTAAGACTACTTCCGTTTTCAATGTTTGTTGTTCACAACGGCACGAAGACAGTTTCTCAGCCGCCTCAACGTATTCTTTGTAAACGAGACTATTAAAAGAGTTTGCTAAAACTTTCGAAGGATGACTGTTTATAGTCGGCCCAGGTAGCCGTGAAGTGCCGATTCTCGTTATACTGTTTCGTTTTAGCTTTTCAGCTTGCCTATTTGTCTATTAGAACTAAGTTTTAGTTGCTATAAGCATAGACTTGCTCCAAGTCTGCCTTTTGATTGTCTCGGGTTTGTTTAAAGACGAGTTTGTTTCGAGACAGGTTCTTTTCAAAACCTTGAAACAAACCCGTCTTTAAAACCAAACCACTCTCGAAATAAACCCGTCTTAGTCTCGAAACAAACCCGTCTTTAAATAAACCCGAAACAATCAAGAGGCAGACTTGGAGCAAGTCTACTATAGGGCATAAACACAATCTATAAGCATTGCGAATAATCGGCATAAATTACAGAACACACAATTTGGCTCTGATGCACAGACGCTACGTAGCGCCGCCTTTTTGCGCCCGCGAGCGTCTGTACGCAGGCTAGTTTCTCGTAGCTCTTGAGATAATTAGACTATTGTGATATGAAAATGAGATAACCTATGATGTCAAGATATTTCTACATTTTTAGAAAATCAAGTATATGTCTTTGAGATTATTCAACGAACTCACTTGAAACTTTGCACATTACGACACTTCGTGACACCAAACATCATTACATCTGAATAGCGATCCCAAATTAATTTACTATTTCTAATTTATTAATTTTCTAAAAATGCAGAAACATCTTGACGCCAATATAGGCTACTTTAGTGCATATCACATATGTCTAAATATCTCAAGAACGACGTGAGATATGAAAGAACTCTAAATTAGTTTCCTCGTTATTTTAGGAGTTCATTTAAATATGACAAACTTAATTTTCATTTCATCTGGGCACTTAAAGTGTCTATGAAGTTAAAAAATCGCTAGCATTTTTTTGCTCTCACGAACAAAGTAGCATGGCAGAATCGTTCACTGAAAATTTCAAGTGAATCTGCTGCATAGTCTTCGAGCTATCAACTCTCAAAGTTTGTCCATTGGCATAGTTTAACGTTACAAAATAGGGAAAGACTGGGATTGAATATATGTGTTATATGACGTATGCAGGTGGATCATTAATGTTCAAATCCATTGTTCTTATGCAGAGTAAGTACACCTGCATATGTCACAAGACAATAAACCGCGCGTTTCAGATTTCACCAAAAACATTTAGAGTTGATAACTCGAAGACTATGCAGCAGATTTACTTGAAATTTTCAGTGTACGCGCTAGCGAATTTTTCACTTCATAGACACTTTAAAGATATGGCTAATTTGAGGATTTTCACGCCATATTTGTTTTGAAAATATGACATCATCAAGTGCTTCTTTATCGGCAGTGGAGTTGTTTTGATGGCGATCACATAGTGATAGCTGTTGTGAATACCAGTTGGATGAAAATTAGTCGAAATCAACTATTTAGTTCCTGAAGCGGGAAAGTAGAGGAGCTTCTTAGTCATAATACGAGATAAAAGCACTCATATTTGAGAAACAAATATGGCGTCGAAATTGGACAAACTCTCCAACTTCAACTAGCCATATCTTCTTAACTTAATTGATTTGAATGACAAAACTTTGGAAATAAACTAAAGTCAGTCAGATCTTTCATATGAACTACATTTGCATTTTGGCTGCACTGGAGTACCCCCTTGTTTTAACAATGAGATAATTACCTTGATTTCACCTTCAAGTGGATATAGAAAAATATGCCAGACATGACAGCGGAGATAGAACCGACAACCAGGTAGGCAATACCCAGGAATGGATTCTTCCCACCAAGCCATGAAGTGTTGGTTAATATAAAACGTTTCTCGCCATCGAAGCTGGTCACAGGGTAGTCTGTTTGTCTTCGTTAAGGAACACATGAATTTAGGCTACCGTCTTTAATCGAATCGACTCAATGTGCAAACCACAAATTATAATGCTGATACTAGTGTGCCAAATCCTACAGTAAGTAGATCTACTTATTTATAATCTATATCATGAATGTGAGAGAGCTTGGAGTAAACAGACGATACATGGACGATCGTCAAGCTCATATCAAATTATAATGCTGATACTAGTGTGCCAAATCCTACAGTAAGTAGATCTACTTATTTATAATCTATATCATGAATGTGAGAGAACTTGGAGTAAACAGACGATACATGGACGATCGTCAAGCTCATATCAAATTATAATGCTGATACTAGTGTGCCAAATCCGACAGTAAGTAGATCTACTTATTTATAATCTATATCATGAATGTGAGAGAGCTTGGAGTAAACAGACGATACATGATGATCGTCAAGCTCATATCAAATTATAATGCTGATACTAGTGTGCCAAATCCTACAGTAAGTAGATCTACTTATTTATAATCTATATCATGAATGTGAGAGAGCTTGGAGTAAACAGACGATACATGGATGATCGTCAAGCTCATATCAAATTATAATGCTGATACTAGTGTGCCAAATCCTACAGTAAGTAGATCTACTTATTTATAATCTATATCATGAGTGTGAGAGAACTTGGAGTAAACAGACGATACATGGACGATCATCAAGCTCATATCAAATTATAATGCTGATACTAGTGTGCCAAATCCTACAGTAAGTAGATCTACTTATTTATAATCTATATCATGAATGTGAGAGAACTTGGAGTAAACAGACGATACATGGACGATCGTCAAGCTCATATCCTCAGAAAATGATTCTGAGTCCTGGACAGGAATCGAACCTGTAACCTTCTGATTGCTGGTGAGACGCTCTAAACCATTGAGCCACCGAGACTCAGATGGAGAGCGAAGGTCACACTGATGTACTGGTTCGATTGATACAGTATATGTACTGCCTATGTGGCAGTCACTATATTATATCGGTAAGGTTTGGATGTGTTAATATACACACTGCTGTATTGAATATGGGAGAACTTGGAGTAAACAGACGATACATGGGCGATCGTCAACCTCATATCCTCAGAAAAATTATTCTGAGTCCTCAGACAGGAATCGAACCTGTAACATTCTGATTGCCGGTGAGACGCTCTAACCATTGAGCCACCGAGACTCAGATGGAAAGCGAAGCCCAGGTGAAAATCTTACATAAGATCTTGGTAAGACCTTATGTAAAGATCTTACAAGGTCTTTGCAAGATCTTTACAAGATCGTACAAGATCTTACAGGAACTTACTAGATCTTACAAGATCGCCACAAGATCTTACGAGCTCTTTACATGATACATGATCTTACAAGATCTTTGCCAGATCTTTACAAAAACCTACAAAATCGTACAAGATCTTGCAAGATTAATTTCATCCATGATTTGTTTAAGATTTTATAAGATTGCACAAGATCTTGTAAGATCTTACAGGATCTTACAATATTTTTCTTATAAGAAGAATCTCATTTAGACTAATTTTACTATCTTACAAGATCTTGACAAGATGTTCACCTGGGAGGTTATCTAAATTGTATAAATACAATCACTATATATCAGCAATGATTCGGTGCGTCATATAAATACAGTAATGTAGTAAATGTTTGAGCTTGGAGTAATGTGGTGGCTCAATGGTTAGAGAGTCTCGTCGGCAATCAGAAGGTTACAGGTTGGAGTCTGGGACTATATTATGCCTGTATCTTCAGAGTCCGGTAGAGAGTGGCTTCTGATTGCTAACACCACAGTGAGCTAGTGACTAAACTCATCGCTCGAAATAATGTTATCAAAGTCGGTGGTCAGCATGACTGCTCAAACGTGAATTCAGGCGGTCAGATCTAAAATTTCCATGGTCAACTAATTTTTTCTTTAATTTGTGCATTAAAAACAAAAATCGTCTTTCCTTAAATAACTTGGTATAATAATAATAATAATAAAGACGTATTAGGAGCATTATACAATAGTCTCAATGCTCTTACAACATTATATTCTTTAAGTTACTTATAAAACTAATAATAATAATAATAATAATAAAGACGTATTAGGAGCATTACACAATAGTCTCAATGCTCTTACAACAATATATTCTTAATGTTACTTATAAAACTAATTACAGTTTCATTATAAGATAAAGTCTACTACATATATTTATTTATTTCGATTCGCCATTAGTAAATTATCATATAAAATATAATTCGATAAATAATATATAATTTATATATATATATATATATATATATATATATACTGTATATATGTATATATGTATATATATATATACACAATCTTTATACACAAACTGCAGCGAGATTAACACCCACGCTTCGTCGCTTCGCAACCTCGCTTGCGAAAAACATGTTAAAAAGGATACTGTACAAGATGTCAAGAATGTACTCGCCCTTGGGTAATCCATCGGCATATTTACTCTGATGATTAACTTTACGATAAGGTTTACGGAAGGTTGGGAATGCAGCCGTGCGCATCCACACAATGAAATCCTGATTCTCAAACCCATTGTCGTGTTTGTCTTCTGGGTTTAACTGGTCGACTGGCAACGGCCAGTTGGGTGGCTTCGCATATTTCTTGAAATCGTTCATATTGTCCGGATTTTGGAATTTGGTTTCACGATCAGATTTCCAAGCGATGTTCATGTACGTCAATTTGATTTCGATATCACGACTATTGGTACTGTTGTCGTCGTCCTTGTACTTGTAGTAAAGTTCAAATGTATCTGAGGATGAGAAATAGTGTTTCGTTTATTAGATTTATCACTCTTAGGTGAACGGATACCCCAAGGTCGTTCAATAGTCCAGCGGCTGAGGTGAAAATCGTCGCTTTTTTTATTAAAGCACGAGACTTGGCATGTAGATAGAGTTACTAGTGTTGATGAATTTCTGATATAGAGGCAACGAAGATTTCTTCCTTGGTTGCCACAAAATCGAGTTTTTCTTCCAATTTACCTATATTAAAGTACTTTATTTTTTCCCGGTCCGTATCCTACCAAATCCTGCTTTCTGATTGGCTAACGAGCGGTCCGTATGAGCCCATACGGACCGCTCGACATAATTTCAGTTTTAAATGCCTTTTATAAGCCGTAAAATATTCTAAAAACATTTGAAAAATGAACTCAAACGAGATTGAACATATTGAAAGGTGATTTTTTTATCTGATAGAGACTTAACACAGACTTTTCTTTTTTATCCACTGACTAGAAACACTGATGACGACCAAAAAAAACAAGCCAGGATATTAAGGAAAAAATAAATTATTTACCGTTTTGGTCGGTCCGTATTGAGAAATATTTCCCTTGGTCTCAAAAACATCCCTCGGTCCGTTTTTGAGACCTCGGGAAATATTTCTCCGTACGGACCTGCAAACCGGTAAATAACATATATTTATTATAAAAAAGTGAAAATTCAAAGTTCACTTTTAGCGAATATCACCCATATATCATTAGAAAGTTTGCAAAAAACTATATGAAGGACATTCAAGTGGGTTGTACGATTTTCCAAGCTCGTTTTGAGTTACAGAAGGCTAAACCCACTAAAAACAAGAATTTTGCGGCATTTTTGAGCGTTAATAACTCAAAATAGGCTTAGAAAATCGTCCTACCCGCTTGAATGTCCTTCATATAGTTTTTTTGCGAACTTTCAATGATATAGGTGATATTCGCTAAAAGTGAACTTTGAATTTTCACTTTTTTATAAGATAGCACTTTCGATTTGACAAAAAAAGAAAAATTAAATTACAAACGTACAAATACCACACATAAATACTTTAAAGTGCCAGGAACCAACAACAGGGTTAAACCCCAATAACCCCAATAATCTAAGGTAAATTGGAAGAAAACTCGATTTTGTGGCAACCAGGAAGAAATCTCTGCATTGCCTCTACAGTATATCAGAAAATCATAAGCATTAGTAACTCTATCTACTTGCCAAGTTTCATGCTTGTATCCAAAAACGAACGATTGAAGCAAACTTTCACGGGGCTATTCTTCATGTCAGTCATCATTTTTATACAGTTAAAGTCCTTATAACCTCAACTACTATATTTCTGATATATATTCTACATGAAGTGAATGACAAAATATTTTATGATTTGAGCTTTGATGTTCTAGAAAGGTTTGTTTGTCTGAAATGATGATGTGACATCAAATTTGTCTTTCTTTTCTGCTTTCCATGTGATAGAAGACTGGTTGAGGATTTGAGTGAAAAAGTTGATAAAATCTCTAGTATATCGTTCAAGTATATCATCAACGTTTGAATTAGGACAAATTTCTCTCGCAGCAGAATATTGTATCTGAAATAATGACTGAGTTAACGTCACACTCATTAGTATTTCAGACAAACAAACCTTTATAGAATAACATCATCAACATCATCAACATCATCAATGACAACGACATCATCAACAACATCATCATCACCACCATAATGATCATCATCACCGTCATCACCATCATCATCATCATCACCATCACCATAATTATCATCATCACCACCATCATCACCACCATCATGATCATTATCACAATCACCACCATCAACCATGATGATTATCACCATCATCACAATCATCACCATCATGATCATCATCACCATCATGATCATCATCACCATCATGATCACCATAATCATCACCATCATTATCACCATCATCACCATCATGATCACCACCATCATGATTATCATCACCACCATCATGATCATGATCATCATCATGATCATCATCACCATCACCATCATCATCATCACCATCATGATCACCATCACCATCATTATCCCCATCATCACCATCATGATTATCATCACCATCATCACCATCATGATGATCATGATCATCATCACCATCATCATGATCATCACCACCATCATGATCAATGATCATATAACCACCATCACCATCATGATCATCATCACCATCATCATGATCACCACCATCACCATCATGATCACCACCATCACCATCATGATCACCACCATCATGATCACCACCATCATGATCACCACCATCATGATCACCACCACCATCATCACCACCACCATCACCACCACCATCATCACCACCACCATCATGATCATCATCATCACCACCATCATGATCACCATCACCATCACCATCATGATCATCATCACCATCATGATCACCATCATGATCATCACCACCATCACCATCATGATCACTATCATGATCATCAACACCACCATCATCATTACCACCATCACTGTAGCTATTTCATCAAAATCCCTCACCATTAAACAAACTATTTGCAATGGCTCCACATGGTGCTATTGCTACTCTTGTCTTGTTGTCCAGCTTGGTAAATCCTTTATCATAAGGTTTACAATCACCACTGACAGACTGGCTGAGGTCACCTCTCAACTGAGCATCATCTCTTGACCGAACATACCTGCGATGATTCTAGAAAGAGTGCTAGTGTCAACTGTAAGCAATGGTGTGCTAGTGCCAACTGTGAACAATGTAGCAATGAACAATGTTGTACTACCAACTGTAAACAATGTTGCACTGCCAATGAACAATGTTGTACTGCCAATGAACAATGTTGTACTGCCAATGAACAATGTTGTAACTGCCAACTGTGAACAATGTTGTACTGTCAACTGTGAACAATGTTGTACTGTCAACTGTGAACAATGTTGTACTGTCAACTGTGAACAATGTTGTACTGTCAACTGTGAACAATGTTGTAACTGTCAACTGTGAACAATGTTGTACTGCCAACTGTGAACAATGTTGTACTGTCAACTGTGAACAATGTTGTACTGTCAACTGTGAACAATGTTGTACTGTCAACTGTGAACAATGTTGTACTGTCAACTGTGAACAATGTTGTGCTAGTGTCAACTGTGAACAATGGTGTGCTAGTGTCAACTGTGAACAATCTTGTACTGTCAACTGTGAACAATGGTGTGCTAGTGTCAACTGTGAACAATGTTGTACTGTCAACTGTGAACAATGGTGTGCTAGTGTCAACTGTGAACAATGTTGTACTGTCAAACTGTGAACAATGGTGTGCTAGTGTCAACTGTGAACAATGTTGTACTGTCAACTGTGAACAATGTTTGTACTGTCAACTGTGAACAATGTTGTACTGTCAACTGTGAACAATGTTGTACTGCCAATGAACAATGTTGTACTGCCAATGAACAATGTTGTACTGCCAATGAACAATGTTGTACTGCCAACTGTGAACAATGTTGTACTGCCAACTGTGAACAATGTTGCACTGTCAACTGTGAACAATGTTGTACTGTCAACTGTGAACAATGTTGTACTGTCAACTGTGAACAATGTTGTGCTAGTGTCAACTGTGAACAATGGTGTGCTAGTGTCAACTGTGAACAATGTTGTACTGTCAACTGTGAACAATGTACTACCAACTGTGAACAATGTTGTACTGCCAATGAACAATGTTGTACTGCCAATGAACAATGTTGTACTGCCAATGAACAATGTTGTACTGCCAACTGTGAACAATGTTGTACTGTCAACTGTGAACAATGTTGTACTGTCAACTGTGAACAATGTTGTACTGTCAACTGTGAACAATGTTGTACTGCCAACTGTGAACAATGTTGTACTGTCAACTGTGAACAATGTTGTACTGTCAACTGTGAACAATGTTGTACTGTCAACTGTGAACAATGTTGTACTGTCAACTGTGAACAATGTTGTGCTAGTGTCAACTGTGAACAATGGTGTGCTAGTGTCAACTGTGAACAATCTTGTACTGTCAACTGTGAACAATGGTGTGCTAGTGTCAACTGTGAACAATGGTGTGCTAGTGTCAACTGTGAACAATGTTGTACTGTCAACTGTGAACAATGGTGTGCTAGTGTCAACTGTGAACAATGTTGTACTGTCAACTGTGAACAATGTTGTACTGTCAACTGTGAACAATGTTGTACTGTCAACTGTGAACAATGTTGTACTGCCAATGAACAATGTTGTACTGCCAATGAACAATGTTGTACTGCCAATGAACAATGTTGTACTGCCAATGAACAATGTTGTACTGCCAACTGTGAACAATGTTGCACTGTCAACTGTGAACAATGTTGTACTGTCAACTGTGAACAATGTTGTACTGTCAACTGTGAACAATGTTGTGCTAGTGTCAACTGTGAACAATGGTGTGCTAGTGTCAACTGTGAACAATGTTGTACTGTCAACTGTGAACAATGTACTACCAACTGTGAACAATGTTGTACTGCCAATGAACAATGTTGTACTGCCAATGAACAATGTTGTACTGCCAATGAACAATGTTGTACTGCCAACTGTGAACAATGTTGTACTGTCAACTGTGAACAATGTTGTACTGTCAACTGTGAACAATGTTGTACTATCAACTGTGAACAATGTTGTGCTGCCAACTGTGAACAATGTTGTACTGTCAACTGTGAACAATGTTGTACTACCAACTGTGAACAATGTTGTACTGCCAATGAACAATGTTGTACTGCCAATGAACAATGTTGTACTGCCAATGAACAATGTTGTACTGCCAATGAACAATGTTGTACTGCCAACTGTGAACAATGTTGTACTGTCAACTGTGAACAATGTTGTACTGTCAACTGTGAACAATGTTGTACTGTCAACTGTGAACAATGTTGTGCTAGTGTCAACTGTGAACAATGGTGTGCTAGTGTAAACTGTGAACAATGGTGTGCTAGTGTCAACTGGTAACAATGGTGTGCTAGTGCCAACTGGTGAATGGTGTGCTAGTGCCAACTGTGAACAATGTTGTGCTGTCAACTGTGAACAATGTTGGACTGTCAACTATGAACAATGTTGTACTGCCAACTGTGAACAATGTTGTGCTGCCAACTGTGAACAATGTTGTACTGTTAACTGTGAACAATGTTGTACTGTCAACTGTGAACAATATTGTTGTACTGTCAACTGTGAACAATGTTGTGCTGCCAACTGTGAACAATGTTGTACTGTCAACTGTGAACAATGTTGTACTACCAACTGTGAACAATGTTGTACTACCAACTGTGAACAATGTTGTACTGCCAATGAACAATGTTGTACTGCCAATGAACAATGTTGTACTGCCAATGAACAATGTTGTACTGCCAACTGTGAACAATGTTGTACTGTCAACTGTGAACAATGTTGTACTGTCAACTGTGAACAATGTTGTACTACCAACTGTGAACAATGTTGTACTACCAACTGTGAACAATGTTGTGCTAGTGTCAACTGTGAACAATGGTGTGCTAGTGTCAACTGTGAACAATGGTGTGCTAGTGTCAACTGTGAACAATGGTGTGCTAGTGCCAACTGTGAACAATGTTGTGCTGTCAACTGTGAACAATGTTGTGCTAGTGCCAACTGTGAACAATGTTGTGCTGCCAACTGTGAACAATGTTGCACTGTCAACTGTGAACAATGTTGTACTGTCAACTGTGAACAATGTTGTACTATATCAACTGTGAACAATGTTGGACTGTCAACTATGAACAATGTTGTGCTGCCAACTGTGAACAACGTTGTGCTGCCAACTGTGAACAATGTTGTGCTGCCAACTGTGAACAATGTTGTACTGTCAACTGTGAACAATGTTGTACTGCCAACTGTGAACAATGTTGTGCTGTCAACTGTGAACAACATTGTGCTGCTTATTTATTTCACAATGTAGTTATTTCACAAAATACAAGTGGAGTTCACACAAAAGATCTCACTGACTTTATTTCCAAGTTGAAATTGGCAAGTTTGTCTAATTTCAATCAGTTGAAATAAAGTTGTCTATAATTTTGTGCTTCTATCTTGTATTATGTCTAAGAAGGAAGCTCCTCTACTTTCTCACATGAACAATTTATTTTGATTAATTTTCATCCAAAGGGCACTCAAACAGCAATCACTATGTGATCACCATCATGTCATGCTTTCAAAACAAATATAGCATCAAAATCCTCAAACTTTCAACTTCAACTAGCCATATTTGTGTCTATGAAATGAAAATTATGTTTGTCTTACCGGTATTTAAATGAATTCAAAAAATGATTAGGAATGGTGATTTAGAACTCTTTCGTATCTCATGTCGTTCATGAGATATTTAGACTTATGTGATATGCAAATGAATAACATAAGGAGCTTGACATAAAGAGCTTTACTGGTACATGTTTTTAAGAAAATCAAGTATATCTTTGAAATTATTCTATGAAATCACTTGAAACTTTACACATTACGACACTTCAGGTAACCTAACATTATTACATTAATAGTGATGCCAAATTAATTTACTATATCTGTATAATTTCTTGATTTCCTAAAAATGTGTAAAGCACTTTTAGTCTTGGGTTATTTCATTTGCATATCACAACATGAGATATGAAAGAACTCTAAATTACCATAATTCCTAATAATTTTCGGAGTTCATAAAACAAACTTAATTTTCGTTTCATACTTAAGCACTTGAAACTTTGGAAATAAATTAAAGTCAGTAAGATCTTTCACATTGAACTACATTTTGTATTTTGGCTGGAGAATCCCTCAATGTAAACCCCCACCCCCCCCCCCCCCCACTAACTATGTGGGGATTAGCGGGGCATTGGGTATACAATTTGATCCCTGGTAGCCGGGGGATTAGCCCGGATTGGCATATTTACTATTTAGTGCAATCCCTCTCCACTACCTGGCTCCATGTCATCCTTGGTCTTCCTCTTCCTCTTGCACCATCGACCTCAAGCGACATACACCTCTTCACCCAGTCACCATCATCTTTCCGCAGCACATGTCCCAGCCACCTTAATCAGCTCCGCTTTACCACGTCAGACACGATTCAATACCCATTCTTTCCCTCAGCTCCTCGCTAGACACTCTATCCCTCAGCGATACGCCACACATCCACCGCACCATCCGCATCTCTGTCCTCTCCAGTCTATTATTCAGCTCCAGTCATGGCCCCGTCTCACTTCCATACACCATAGCACTCCTCACACAGGCCACATACACCTTCCCCTTCAGCTTTAGCAACACTTCCTTCCTTGTCAGGATCCCAGAGAGCTCTTTAAACTTTCCCCATGCACAATAGTATTATACAATGTGCAAATAACAAAATTCAGCATTCTAATAAAGCTCTATTATAAACTCTTCTACATGCGTCGTGCAACAAAGGGCCGGGCATTAGACCAACTAAAATGGCCTCGCATAGCGGGGGATTAGCTCTCATTAAAACCAGCAAATGTATAATCCCTGCCTAATCCCCGGGGTTAGGGGGGGCGGAGGTTCACATTGACTAGAGCATTAAGATTCTGAGATTATGGTTGAAAAACAATCCAACCTTGAAGGGAACAATAAATACCTGTACATCTATTAAATTATTACTCTAAAAATAAGTCATATATATCATATGCCAAAGACTTCTAGTGTCTTCAACTATGGTATGGTACCTGATAAAAATTTGAGAGTCCATAATACAGGTAGACTGGCTCTTCCATGAACTCTTTCAAGACAAACTTGATTTTACACGTACAATTTTTCCCGGGATTCTCTGACAGATATTCATCACAAGTCTGTGTTTCACCATATTTTACACATTGTGTGTATGAAACAACTTTTTCAGTCACCTGTAATTAAGAATATTATTAATATTATTAGCGAATATTTACAGAGGACAACTACTGTATACATTAATAGACCTCTTTCATCATATAAATTAGCATTTACAACCTCGTTAGAAAGCAAAGATTCTTTTGAATTGTTGACACACAAACAAGCTAGCCATAAAGGCTAATTTAGATGCACATAAAGGAATATTTAAATTCATGGCTGCCATGATGAAAGAGGTCTATATACTGTCAGTGAAACCTCACGTCAGGTCTTGCCCTAAGAAAAATGCATGCAAGCGGTTGATTGCGCGGGCAATGTACGCTGTGCGCGCAATGTTGAAATTGACTACAATCCAGTTCATTTACATTTTCTTAGAAATTAAATCACTCTCATAGCTTTCATCGGAGACGCTTTCATCGCAAGAAGTCTCTGACAGTTCTTCAGCGGCAACAAATGAATCACTGCCTGCTTCATCCAGTTTCTGTCTCTTTGCAGATGAAAACATGATCGGTTCCTTCACTTCTTATTCTTAAGGTAGATTTCGACGACATGGTTTTAATCTTTCTTTTGCAACGAAAATTGGATAAGTTACCAAAACAAATCAGTCATGAGTAACATTGCGTTTATCACACCAACTTCTTCGTCTTGACATGGTAAAAAACAGAAAACACTTGTTGTTTTTTTTTAAAGAGGGGCGCGTGCAGTGTGCATGCAGTGTGCATGGATCTGCCACTGCAAAACATTGTCTTTCCGTTGGAGGCCTACTAAAATAACCCTGGTCAGCTGGTGAAATGGTTAATTAGTCCTACGTTAATAACGCACTCTCAATACAAAATGATGGAATTTTAATTACATTTACATCTTAAATTTGGTAGTTTTAAATCAATTTAAACTGATAAGTGCTAAACGAGTCCGTTCTGCGCATGTCCACGTTTCTGTTTAACATGAAGTATTGCGGATTTTTTTCACACGCTTGAGCTTTCCACCTAAAAAGCGTGTTATAAGAAGCTGTTCTGTTCCTAAATGTGGATAATATATCAAACTACCACTCGTGCCTTCGCCACATTTGACGAATACTCGCTTTCGAACTGTCGCAAATCTATTCCGTTAACGTTTGTTGACAAGTGGGGTCCCCAACGTTTGAAATATCATACATGCGCAGAACGGACTGGACTGCACCTTTAATGATTCTACCTGTCCGTGTTAAATCGAGCACATCTAAAATATAATTTCTGCCAACTAAAATATAACTTCTGCCGACTAAAATATAATTTCTGCCAACTAAAATATAACTTCTGCCAACTGAAACTTGCATAAAGATTTTCTGGGGGTGTCACACACTATAGTGACTCATGCCCCCCCCCCCCCCAATGATGAAAACATCGCCTTTCGGCATCATTTTATCATTAGGCCACACCAATTTTATTTTGTGTTTCACGGGCCCACCGCCCGTGTTTCACGGGACGCTAAAAATCCGAAAAACAGAATAAAAATAAAATTGAAATCTTATCCTTTTATTTTCAAAATAAAAGAATAAATAAGTCAAGAGTCCAAAATAATAAAAATCTATAGTTCCGTGTTTGCCGAAGCTCATTTTTATGGCAAAATCGAATTGTAAAGACACGCTAAAAATCCTGAGGTTTTGCACATCGTTTTTTGGATCGCATTGAGGACGGCATTGAGTAATGTTCGTGAACCGCAAGTCCGGAACGGTAGCCTGTAGGCTCCAGTCCTCTTTACAATTATAGCGTGCACTGCACCACACTGTTCTGCAAGACGATCTGTGTGCTCTCAAGCAATGGCTTTCAAGCTGCACTCGCTCTTTTAAAGTAACATTTAATAATTGTATATATGCCTAATAGTGCTCAGAATGCATCTGTAGTTATTGAAGTAACTTGTAATTGTTCAGATTTATTTTGGCATGGCCAGAACATGAATTTTATGGTTATTTTATATAGTGTACTACATTTTTTGTATACATGTCAGGTACATTTATTTATTGAAAGCAAACAGATCCTGTAGACACTGCAAAATTCGTCTTGCTAAGTAACTCTTGTGTCTTTATTGATCTGAATTAATTAGGCAAATGTATATCAATATCATATTGTGTTTAATGCTTTAGAAGTCTTTACTTGTGATATATAAATTCTTCTGATGAATTTGAACATTCATGACTGATCAATACAATTTTATTTTTATTTTTTTTCCCGCCTCCGATCCTGAAAAAAATGGGTTTCTGCCCGTGAAACACAAAATAAAATTGGTGTGGCCTTAGGTCACGTTATAAATATTTCATGATGAAATATATCAAAAACTTAAATGAAATTAAATATTCCCAGCATTATCTTCCAAATATTTGAGAATAGCTTGTCTTTATTGGAAATAAAATATAAGAACTTATTTCGGACAATATTATTTTAGTCTTTAAACTACAACCTAGAGAACAACACAAATGAAGTATAGTTACGGAAATGTGTTTTTGTTTTAAAAATATATACATAAAAACAGCTGCCTACATTCTGTCACAAGCAACCGATAAAAACACATTTTTAAGCCTATACAAGTACATCATTTCCATCGGAAACGTGCGTTAAAATTCCCACCACAATATCTAAAGGTTTCAAGCTTGCTTACCGAGTCGGAGGCTACCAGCAACACGGCTCCAAGTATGATAAATAAAAGAAATATTCCAAGAAAGACGATGGTTGCTACTTGTGCGGTCAAAATCGGTTGCCAAGCCTTTAAACGTTGCTGTTTAAAGGCAGAATCTGAAACGAATAGATTCACAATGGTTCAACATGTATTCCTCTGGAAGTTAAGGTTCCTTTTAAGGGAATTCTATACCTACTTTTCGGTCTTCGGCTGTTTTCACTCTCCGTTACTTCGTCCATATTTGCTGGACCGCAGAAAATGGGGTGCAATTTATCCCGGGCATTCTGTGTCCCCCTCCCGCGATACTAATTGAAATGTCAGCGGTTATCGCGTAAGTGCCATTCAGCGTCTGCTATTCTATTGCTTTAGTAAGCAGTTGGTTATACGTATTAAAGTGCCTATATCACTTGTGGGATCTTTACATATTTATAGTAATTGGAACATTCTAAGAAGATTTGTACTATATCTTCTCAGGCGAAAATTTCATCTTCATGGACTTTTTTGCAGTTAAAGTTACCGGATATGACATCAAAGGAGGAAATGCAAATCAGTTTTCTTTTATTTCTTTCTTCAAAAATTCCTCCTTTGATGTCATATCCGGTAACTTTAACTGCAAAAAAGTCCATGAAGATGAAATTTTCGCCTGAGAAGATATATTACAAATCTTCTTAGAATGTTCCAATTACTATAAATATGTAAAGATCCCACAAGTGATATAGGCACTTTAAGTATTTTAGATAAATGGAAAGCCAGTATAATTTTTATTTATAAAATTTTAATCATGTAATATGGATAAGTAAGTAAATTACGAACTTAATAATCAGTTTAATCTGATTTTTTAAAGTTTGTTTGGCCAAAACAAGGGGGTCATCAAAACGTTTGTTGACAAAATGTTGATTGTTACCAAATTAAATGGGGTTTTAAAATAGGAAGCAATTGTATGAACTTTCCGTAATTTGACCCTTTTACTAACTGTAAACTGTCGACAGATACAAATAGCGAAAGTGGACGGGTATTCTACAATTTAGCGCAAATTACACACACTAAATAAATTATGAACGCTCCCTTACAGCCTGGCTCCCTTAGTAAGAACACACTTAGAACTTTTAATGTATCGTCTATGATCCTTGTCTTTGTCGTGCATGCTTTCAGACGAACAAAACTTGTAGACGTTAAGGTCTTCAGGTACCGTTGATGTGACCGAAACTATAATTTCCTTCTTTTGTAATGCCCTGAAGGTTCTTCCAAATAAATTCTAGCTCAGAGTCATAATGACGAGACTTTTTCAGTTCTGCAACAGCATTCATCGGTATTTGCATCGATCAGATACATTTGAATGAATATACCGCGACAAAACGCGCAATAGTTCTTTCTTCGCTGACCGCTGACATTTCAACTAGTATCGCGGGAGGGGGACACAGAATGCCCGGGATAAATTGAACCCCGCAGAAAATGGCTGCACTAGCTCAGTGCACTGAAAATCATAGGGTCTGGTATCTAATCTCGCGATGGTTGGGCGCTACAGTGCGGCGGGCGTAACGCCCGCCGTAACGTCAACCGTAACGCCCACCGTGGCACCGTAACGGTGGGCGTTACGGTGAGCGTTACGGTTGGCGTTACGGTTGGCGTTACGGTGGGCGTTACGGTGGGCGTTACGGTGGGCGTTACGGTGGGCGTTACGGTTGGCGTTACGGTTGGCGTTACGGTGGGCGTTACGGTTGGCGTTACGGTGGGCGCTACGTTACGGTTGGCGTTACGGTGGGCGTTACGGCGGGCGTTACGGTTGGCGTTACGGTGGGCGTTACGGTGGGCGTTACGGTGGGCGTAACGGTTGGCGTTACGGTGGGCGTTACGGTGGGCGTTACGGTGGGCGCTACGGCGCGTCACTACAGACGCCATTTTGAAGTTATGCACGCGCACATAAAATGTTCCTGACCGACAGGAGCCCACGCTTTGGGGGCCACGATCAGAAAAACCTCAAAAACAACAAAAAATATTATCTTGTATTATACTATTTGTTAAAACCTTGCTGTTACATGGAAAAAATACAAAATATATCAATACATTGATATCTCACTATTTTTGCACTTTTCTCACTATTTTTTTGGAGAAAAAACTAGATCTCACTGTTTTTGCCAGGTCTGTCTATTTAACAATTAGACAATGTACGAGTCCGAGTTGTCTATTTAACAATTATACAACGAGTCCGAGTTGTCTATTCGGGAATAGTCAAGACTATTCGCTCATAGACAATGAGGACGAGTTGTCTGATTGTCTAATTGTTTTAGTAAAAAAATTAGTGGACTATTACAAAACATTCATTCTCCAAAAGATTATCCAAAAACTCACTGAAACCTCCGCAAAACGAGAGTTTCTGCCATTGTTTTTAGCGCGTTATAGACAACGGTTGAGTAGCCAATCAGAATGCAGCATATGTCACCATGGTCAGTTTCTATTAAAACTCTATGGAAACACAGAAAATGTTTTTGAAAATATTTTACCAGAGTGACAGCAATGCCAAATTGTTTCAAGTGTTGGCAGGTTCAACATTTGAAACTTATACTCAACTGAACAGAATTAAGACAAAAACTCATTTATGGCATGCCGCACATCTCAGTCCATACAAAGCTTAAAACATACAAAGCTTAAAACATACAAAGCTTAAAACTACAAAGCTTTGTTATTTTTACTATAAAAGGTGCTAATGGAAGGTGGGCTTATATCCGGTGGGGGGGGGGGCTTATAATCGGGGGCTTATAAATTTCTCCCCCTCCTTATACTCGCCCCAGTCTTCACGTTTTCGAACTGGTTACTTTCTTGAAATTGTTTGAAATTGAAGCTTCACCATTTCATGGAAATTTGGGGAAATTTAAAAGGCATTTTATGGAATTGGGATGCAATTGTTGAGCGAAAAGAACGTTAGAAAAAGGGCGTCCATGCCTCAAAAGACGGAAGCCGTGTCGAAATAAGTACAGCCAAATAACCTCATTCGCTGTGAATTTTCGTTTGTCAGACGACATCATGACAGATTATGGTGGCGCAACTAAAGTCCTAACAAGAGCGGTTGAGCTTGACAACAACCAACGCTACAAAGAGGCGCTGGTTTGTTACCAAGAAGGGACCGATCTTTTGATGACAGCGTTAAAAAACGAACCAGACAAAACCAAAAAGCAAAGCTTGAGAGCGAAGCTTGAACAGTACTTATCGCGCGGTGAGCAACTCAAGCCATTGGTCCAAACTCAGAGCAAGACAGAAAAGTACCATCAGAAAATCGAGATCAAAGATGATGAGCGAGGGTACAGCTACCAAAAGATTTTTGCTCCATGTCTTTCGGGAAATGTGACAGAGGTTAAGGTCGAGGATCCTTATATTCGAACGATGCATCAAGTATTGAACTTTGTCAGGTTTTGTGAGATGATGGTTCATGTTAATAGTATGAAATCAAAAAGATAAAGCTTTTAACTGGTAAGTATTTGCCATTGGATTGAGTATTTTCCACTCAGTTAATGTGTAATCATTCTGCTGTTCAGTCAGTGAGGATATTACGTGACTGTGTGGAGATATGAATATCTCTTGTATCTTATACTATTATAAAATAGTGACTTTGTCGTGGTGACAAATTTGAATATCCCTTTGTAAAACGTACTAACCATGGTGAATAGTATTAAGTTCAGAACGTTCTGAAATCTAAACTGCTTATTTATAAACACATTTACCAAAAACTAATAATGGCATAATGTTGGAGCAAAGGGAGAAAAAACAAAGACTCCCTTTGCTCCAACATTACGCCATTTAATATTAGTTTTCGAAGTGACTATATGACCGGCAGTTTCCATTATTGCGACAGCGGTCGAATTTGGTGAGTTCAAATCACACAACGGACAGCTTTTTTGTGAATTTTCTTTCAATTTTTTTCTTTTGTTTTTCTCTTGATTTTTAATGGTTAGGGTTTGGTTAGGGTTAGGGTTAGGATTTGGGTTGTGATTACCGACTGCCGGTCATTTAGTTTTTCATAAACCGTGACCGGCTGCCGGTCATATAGTCACAGCGATTAGTTTTTGCTAAATGTGTTTATAAATAAGCAGTTTAGATTTCAGAACGTTCTGAACTTAATACCATTCACCATGGTTAGTACGTTTTACAAAGCGATATTTATATATTATACAAGAAACATGAATATCTCTTGTACATGTATAATATATATATTTAACAATTATACCTGAGCTTGAGTCGTAAACAAGCTCAGAGCCAAAAAGGTGCGTAGTTGTCTATTAGTTCACATATGACGAGAGCGAATGGTATAATTGTTTTATTATATAGCCAAACATTAGCTTAATCAGTTTGGGATTTCTTTATAAAATCCCATCACAGTGGAACCCCGCCATGCGACCACCCTGTTAATACGACCACTTTTATTGCGACCACTTTTTTCTGGACGGAGTATAAGCTAAATAGTGTGATTGTACCCTGTTAATACGACCATCCCATTAATACGACCATCCCATTAATACGACCACATTATTTTGGCCTGACAGCAGTCGTATTAACGGGGTTCCACGTATATATATAACAAGTAATATTTGACCAGTTGCGAAAAATGCAACTTGGAGGCCATCTGGCTGGAATTGAACCCGCGATGGTAGCATAGCGCTCTGACCACTGAGCTACGGAAGCTAGGCTCTCGGCTACGGCTTCCATAGCTCAGTGGTCAGAGCGCTGTGTTAGCATCGCGGGTTCCAGGGTTCAAAATAAATATTTTGGATTTAGATATTTTTGTAGGCTGTTTTATATATGTACATTTTTTGTGCCGGCTGTTTTGGTACGTGCTGTTTGCTAATGCCTGCTACGGGAGACCACAGAAATGCCTGAGTCCACCCAAGAAACTTTTTAGTTATATAATGCCATTTGTAGCAGAAAAATAGCTTTTAAAAGAAAAAAGGTGTTTTATTATTGTACAAACTGTGTGTGTTTCCTCATTTGCATGGCCATCCGTCCATCATAAACATCAACAATCAAGAACATGCGCCAAATACCTGACTGCAGGCTCCGCTGAAATCGCGAATCTCGATTCTCCACATTTAATATGGTTTACAAAATAGGAGATTGGCAGCAATAATAGAAAATTCAAGGGTCTTTTTCAAGTGCGACATTTTATGTCAATTCGGAAAGTTAATTTTTGTTGAAAAGGTTTTCGATTTAAAAGTCGCCGGCTAGCGTCGTGAAAATGCCGGCTACAGCCGACAGCCGGCTGCTATTTTGAACCCTGGGTTCAATTCCAGCCAGAAGGCCTCCAAGTTGCATTTTCCGCAACTGGTCCCAGTTTGGTCTTAAAATGTATATATTCCAACACTCGAAATTGTCCTTCACCAAAAATCCTTAGAACCTATATATATATATATATATGATGTGCAAAATCATAGATTGGTATACTAGTACCCAGTCCTCTCTATGCATCAGGAAATGGGCCATTCAGCTTATCGCTAATGAATCGACAAGTTATCAATGCATTTGAGTGATTCAACGCATTTTATTCAACAGGTCACCATCAAGACAGGTCAGTGCAACAGGATAGACTTAACAAACTTACTGAAAGTTTAAAACAATGTGGAATAACATTGGAGGTGTCTTTCTCGGACACTTTACATGACCGAGAGATCACCTTTGATAATGGCTGGGTGGTGAAGATCGGCCGAGGCCTTGACTTCTTCAAGCCTGTCAAAGATCAATTTTCTGTTGGATATTATGATCATAGTTTAAGACCTTGTCATGAAACATCAATTGACCTATATAAAAATAGTTAGATATTATTTATAGGGCAAGGCCGTAGCATGGGGTGGGGCCGCCCCCCCCTAGGCTTTGGCCCATTGTGCCAGCATAATTTTTAGCATAATGGGAGCAAAAAAGCATAATTTCTAAAACGAGCACTGCTCGAGCATAATCCTAAAATTTTAGCACTTTTTTAAGCATAAAAGGTAATATTACTCATTTGGTAGTCTAGAAAGTCAGAAACTTGTTACAAGACCGCTTTCATAGTTTCACTTTCATTGTGGGCAGTAGTAGTGCAGACTGTGCACTGCAGTACACTGTACACCTGAACTGCCGAGCAAAAAGCCTGGGAACGAGCCACGACTTAAGTTACTGCCTTGACTTTCAATGTTAAACATTTTTTGAGTTGTTGAATTTATGTAAGAATCTGTGAGAATATCGAGCATTTATGTGAGAATATCGAGCATAATTTGTGAATTCTAGCATAATTTTTAGCATAATTAGGCAAAATTGAGAGCAGTGCTATTAGCATAATATGCCAATTTTTTTAGCACAATGGGCCAAAGCCTAGCCCCCGCCCCCCCCCCCCCCCCCCCAAATAATTTGCTCTGGCAATTTCATGCCAGTTTAGATCCGTTTAAACCCGTTTAAACTTGCTGGATTTTACTCTCAGAAGTCAGGAAAGCCTATTTAAGAGATCACAATTTCAAAAAAGTGTAGTGCAGTGACACTACTACTGCCCCCCCCCCCCCCAATTGACTTTGTCGTGCTACGGCCCTGTAGGGATGAGCCAACAGAGAAAAAAACAATTCACCAATATGATAAATTGCGATACAATATTTAAAGTGGTACTACGATGAAAATTCACCCCCAATTTTTAGATTTTTTTAGCATAGAATATTGTATTTCAGGGTCGAAAGTGATCATCGATGTAAACAAAACTAAAAAACGGTATTTTGAAGTATTTTAAGCTCCGAGATCACTACTATTTAGGCAACCATCACTAAGAATGTGTTCCAAGTGAGCCCGCAATATCAAAAGGTAATATTGTTTATGATGTCAGACTCTCAACGCTACACCTGAATTTCAGTCGAGGTTACTTGTTTTCTTCGAGAAGTAGATGAAAGTCCAGCCTTTCAGACGAAAAAATTGAAAAAAGGACCTTGATCACTGTGGATTTACTTGAAGAATTAGCCACGTGGAGTCTAATTCGCGTTGAGAATCTGACGTCACTTCGTTACGCTGGTCAGGAACATGATCGATTAATGGCGGACGTAACAACTCCAGATTCGGAGTAAGAAAAATAATACTTGCCATCGTCGAATCGCAAAGCGGTTTCGACCGAGTAATATTTAGCAGCTCTGCTTTATAAATACGTAAAAATGCGATAGGTAAAAATGTGATCGTAGACTCGTAGTACCACTTTGTTCAATTATTTGGATGAGGTGAAGCATGATATTAGAGAATTATCAAATTCAAGACCTCGGTTTGTGTTATCCACCTCAGCCTTCAGCATATAACACAAACCTAGACCTTGATAATTCTCGATATCGTGCGAAAACCAAAATCAAATTGTTTTATTATGCATAAGAAGTGCTAAAGCAATGCGTTGGGGAATCTTTGTGAAGAACCTACCATTTTCCCATTTTCTTTCGTCGTAAACAAGCTGGCAACAGCAAGCTAGCAACAAGATATTGGAATAATGGTATCGTTAATATACACAATGTTGTAGTGAATGTGGGAGAGCTCGGAGTAGACAAACGATACGTGGACGATCGTCAAGCTCATATACTCAGAAAAATGATTCTGAGTCCCGTACATGAATCGAACCTGTAAACTTTACGATATATAGTGACTGCCGCATAGGCAGTACATATATCAATCGAACCAGTACATCACTGTAACCTTCGCTCTCCATCGGAGTCTCGTTAGCTCAATGGTGTTAGAGCGTCTCACCGGCAATCAGAAGGTTACAGGTTCGATTCCTGTCCGGGACTCAGAATCATTTTTCTGAGGATATGAGCTTGACGATCATCCATGTATCGTCTAATGGTATCATACATACACTTTTTGAACCATAATATTGGAACATTGACTTCACATGAAGCTGATGTCACGAATTAAGGTGTATGCCTACAGTCAATCATATTCGAGATAGAGTAGAGAATGCATAATAAACAGGCTTATCGGTCGATACATTGGTGGTTATACAGATATTTATATTGTATTTGGGGCAAAACATTAGTTAAAGGTGCCGTCCAGTCCGTTCTGCGCATGTCCATGTTTCTGTTCACATCGTTTGTTTACATTGCGTTATATAAACATCGAACATGAAGTATTGCGGATTTTTTTCACACGCTTAAGCTTTTCCGCCTAAAAAGCGTGTTATAAGAAGCTGTTTGGTTCCTAAATGTGGATAATATATCAAACTACCACTCGTGCCTTCGCCACCTTTGACGAATACTCGCTTTCGAACTGTTGCAAATCTATTCCGTTAAAGTTTGTTGACATGTGGGGACCCAACGTTTGAAAAATCACACATGCGCAGAACGGACTGGACTGCACCTTTAAACGTAAGTGTTATACTAGTAGACCAGGAACAGTCAAACAGAAACGTCTTTACAATGGACGAAGATTGAATTTAGTAGAGTAATAAATTTATTTTGAAAATTATCAGTAATTGCAGGCTAATGTTTCACCTAATGTGTGACATGTTGACGACAGACTACAAATACAAATACGCGGTCTGGGCACTGTGGACCATAGATAGGGAAAAGAAACTCTAGGGGTGGGAGGGGGATAGAAAAGGCGGGCGAGGGGTTATTGCGTACACGTATTTCTAGTTAAGTAAAATAACTAAGTACTACGCTATGAAGGCTTCAAACAGTAAGCGGGCGAGGGGTTGTTGCGTACACGTATTTCTAGTTCGCTATGAAGGCTTCAAACAGTAAGCGAGCGAGGGGTTGTTGCGTACACGTATTTCTAGTCCGCTGTTAACGTCACACCAAGCAATAGACCATTGTCATGATGTCATCCGTACAATCTATTCATCCTGTTGGTCAACATACAAACTCAAGTTTCCCATGTATTAATCACCGACTCGCACCAACTAAATATTTTAAACATGATAAAAAATGGCTAGTCTTTTAGCGTTACCTATAAATCCCTTTGCGCGTTTTTAGCTACATTTTCCAGCCACAAGGGAGGGGGGCAGAAGGAAAAGTGCTGGGCCATGAAACTATAAATCAAAAGTTGGTGGGGCTACGAAAACATTTGGAAAACCTTTGATGCACCATGAAACTTTTTGATTAGTATCAAAAGTAATTTGGAAAACCTTTGATGCATTGAAGCATTTGAAGCATTTGGAAGCATTTGGAAAACCTTTGATGCACCATGAAACTTTTTGATTAGTATCAAAAGTAATCGAAGAAAACAAATATTTATAATATGATGTTATACATCTGTATTTAAAATTTCTTGACCTGCACCACTCTTTGAAAAAATAAGAACCTACTGTATTTAAGAACCTAAACAGGCTTATTTTGTCTTATGCATCAAATATGTAAGAACCTATTCACCCTGACCTGGAAAAACATAGTTTCTGGGGGCAACAGGTTCAACTTTTCTTTAGGTGTGATATGGATATTTCTTGGATATCAATTCCTAGGTGTGATGTGAAAGTTACTAGATTTTAGACATTAGATTCATGAAATACTACTAAACAGTGACATTGAAAAATGAAAAGAGTAGTAAATATCACTTTTCATAATATTAAGTTGTATTTCACGAGTCTAATGTCTGCATTCTATAAAAATAGGTCCGCTCAGGCGTACATGTATCTGCGCTAATATGTATAAATGTATAATACAAGTGAAAGGTTGCAACGTGAAATTTTTGTGGCTGGGAACACTGGCCCAAAGGGTGAGTGTTTTATCGCTATTTTGAGTTCTTCCAATGTTCCATGAGTGTTTCTATATTAACTTGAAGGAAACATGGATCCAAAACACATATCCATTTCATTTATAAAATAACCCTTTGAAATTTGATAAATATGCAATTAATCATCGCTTGAGCATGCAGTTATACCAATAACAATGTTATAACTGCAGTCTCAAATAGTACTGTATTTTGCAAGTATACATGTAAATAGTATTAAACTATGAAAAATTGAAAAAGAAAAGATTAATCCAACTTTGTTCTAAACATGCATGTAAAAGATTAAAAAATATATATGAAATTATAATGTATTATTTTTGTATGAAATAGATTAATAGATCTTATAAATGTAAACAAACTGAAGCAGTATTATTGAAACGTGTAGTGACTTTGTGTGGGAGCTATATTTGTTACTAAATTTCATTACTGAACTTATTTTTTTGCAAGTTGATATATGTTGTCTGTTTAAGAAGATAGTTATCCATAACCAACATTACTGGAACAGTAAATAAGCTCAATATTGCTGTTTTGTTGTATTGATGTTTATTTTTTATATATTTATTTGAATTAACACAATTTTAATATGCCTTGGAAAACTGTCAAAAACAAATTATCGACTATCCGGCCAGATAATAGAAAATATCCGGCCGGATAGTGAGGTTATCCACTATCCGGCCAGATACTAAATCCGGTGCTGGCTGTCTTGGCTGAATATTTTGATTTTAACGAGGCTTTAAAAATCTTTTGGCGTCATGTCGATGACTCCATACAACCTACGAAGTACGAACACTGTTGTAGATCACACTTGCAAATTTATTTCATTTTTCCTCCGAGGAGGCTTATGCTTTCTGTCAGTTTCAAGAACCTCAATCTGCTCAAAGACGTGTAGAGTCTGGATGAATCGACAAACGATTTCATGGAGGCTTTGAAGTCGGGCCGACTTTATTTCCAACCACTTCGTACAACCATGGATAGTAAATAGACTATTTACTATCCATGGTACAACCTACGAAAACTGTGGTACACCACACTTGCAAATTTACTGCAATTCATGTTCAAAATACTTACCAAATTTCTGAAATGTAATCCGTTCTATTTAATGTATCGCTTCGTTCGTTTAAGTTTAAACTGCTTGAATGCCTAGCTCGCTCCTTTCTCAAAACAAGATGGCGTCATTTTCAATTAAAGTTCGGGATACGTCGTAAGTTCTCGTATATTTTCCTGCTCTTTGATTGGCTCCGAATTATTCTAGGAGCTTGACAACATAGTAATCTGCGCTTGCGCAGATACAAAAATCAGGACAAGTACACTTACAGGCATATGAGTAAAGTCACAATGTTCTGACAATACAAGCTTCCCATGGAACACAATAGATACTGTACCATGAATACTATAGTAAAAAATAATGCCTACCAAATGAGAACCTTTTCCAAATTTCAGGCTGAATTGGTTCTTACAAAAATGGGTGTCTAAATGGCAAATTTCAGGCTGTAGGTTCTTAATCCACTTGGTTCTTATACGCGGGATTTTACTGTATTTGTATATATAGTTTGGATTTCAGTGGGTCAACTTCAAGATTAAGAGTTCAGCTCTATATGACAGACTACCCTCAGTTCCCAGTACTCCTGTGTTGTTGGTATGAATGAAAATTGAAAATTTAAGATGTGCTGGGCCACGAAACTAAAACAAAATGTATAGTGAAGCCATCCAGGGAAGTTTGGTTGGGTCACGAAACTTTAACAAGAATTTTCAGTTTTCCTTCTGCCTCTCTCCCAGGTGGAATTAGTGACAGCTGATCCCTCAATCTGTTTCTGTTCAAAAATGTCTAAATATAACAGACCCTCTAGATGGCTGCGGCTTTGCCGTGAACCGTTACATCACCGTATACGTATTGCTTACCTAACTGCAATTATATATGTCATCGTAAACTGCCGTAAATTCATCCTCGAGAAGAACTTTGTCCGAAAATGTCGTATTTTGTCCTCCTGCATCGAAGATACCCTGTTCTGCCACTGAATAAGATATTTATTATCCAACTCTATAAAAAACAAACTTCTCTCTTTGTAATTTTAACTTGTAAACAAGACTTCAAAGACATTAAAAATTATCGCAGGTGAAAAGAGCGGGAAGAAACCTGTTTCAAACCGGTTTTTTAGAACTAGCTATATTAAACGAGTGTGACGTCATGCCAGTCATTATTTCAGATACAATATTCTGCTGCTAGCGAAATTTGATCTAATTCAAACGTTGATATACTTGAACGATATACTAGAGATTTTATCAACTTTTTAACTCAAATTCTCAACCAGTCTATCACACCTAAAGCAACCTCGTACCCAGGATATTTTGCCTCCAACGGTGGGAGGTCGGGGAAAATGGCCCTGGGATCGGCTGGTCCATTGTATAATCCGATTGGCTTGTCATAAAACTCAATTAATTCAGCCGAGTATAATTTATTCATCTAAATCTGAATGCTGTCTTCAAATTTTACAGCAAATTAGAAGTGATAGCTTTCGCTAAATTGGATATATGCTTCTTCATACCTTTTGAGATAACCATGGATGTATGGTGGATTATTAAGCTTGTTAGCTGCTTTTATGCCGACAAATGCTGACATAAACAACTCTGATTATTTCTCAATTATTCGGCAATGGAACAAAGACCACAAAAATTATCATATCTAAACACCCAGAAATTCCATATGTACTTCTAGTACGTATTCCATATAAGGAAGTGACCGACGAGCAAATAGAAGGTATTGACGAGCAAATAGAAGGCATTAACGAACAAATACATGGCACTCGTACCAGCCCACTGGATGTGCGATTATTAACACGTTACGATATGTTCGATTATCTACTCTTTTTAAGCAAAATACGTTCGCTAGCAGGATAAGCTGTACGCATATTGTAAACAGATCATTTATCTTTATTTTAATATATATTGTAGCTTTTAGAGTTGATTATTTCTCAAGAAAACGTTCGTCGAAGACAGCCGTGTTTTTGTTTACAAGATGGTATCCGTATTAGGAAAATTATATTTTGGGCATGTTCGTCGTTCGATTATCCGCGCTTTTAAAGAGAACTAAGTTAGCTACCGGGATAAAGCTGTACGTATGTTGTAAATGGATAATTTAACTTTCCTTTGATATATTCTATAGCTTTGGGGGTGGTTTATTTCTCAAGAAAACGTTTGCCAAAGGGTTAGGACCTTTGTTGTTTTGGGGTCGGTTACAATCCAATTGACAAGGAGGCTGGTACGAGGGTTGAACGTGTCAGCTATTTGCTCGTTAATTCACTCTATTTGCTCGTCAATGCCTTCTATTTGCGCTTCCTTATAAGGAATACGTACTAGATACCCCTATCAGAAATTCTGGGTGTCATGTGACCAGCCTTCCACGACGGAGGCAAAATGTCCTGGGTACGAGGTTGGTACAAATTGCCAGCTCCACATCGCAGTAGTCTAATGTGGGTAGCTAGAATTATCATGACTTACTTTATACAATCTATCCACACCAACAATCGGGGAAGAATCCCTAATACGTCTTTTTAAACCCAATTTGAATAGACCCTAGATATTTGAATAAACCCTAGATATTTGAACGAATTTGATCAAAAGGGGACCCATTATCATATGCACTTTCTTCCTTCAACAGCCGATTTGGTGTCGGTTTATACTAACTACTGAGTTGATTATTTCATGTGGAATCATCAATAGTGCGAGACAAGTAATTTGTTTCTAAGTGATTGATCTGTTACTGCACCCAAAAATTAAAAAGTTTGGCCCTATTTAGTTATTTAGTTAATTGATGTCCTATGGAACAATTAAATTCAGAAAACGCAAAGCTCTCAGAGATATTGTCCACTGAAAATGTATTCAGTTTGTCAAATGAATGGGCTATCACATAGAGCTCACTGTTAACATCTAATAAGTAATTTTATTTTAATATTCTCTGTTCGTCTAATTTCGTTGAAATTTTTATTCGCAAACCGAGCACAACATCTGTTCAACTAGCACTGGGACAACGTATTCTATTTAAAAAAATAGAGATAACATTTACCGTGTTTCCATACAATCATAGAAACACGAGTGGAAGTTAGGAAGAACGAGAAATTACCGTGGGAAGACGAAGCAGAAGGGCGAGTGTTTTCACTGTGATTTCGAGATCTGCCAAACTTTCACGAGTATTTCTATTTCTGTATTGAAACACGGAAAAAAACATTTCAGATCAGATCTCGCGATTTCAGCATTGCGAAATTGCCCTTGGAATGTTCTGTGGCTGCTCTGGCAACCTTCATTGCCATGAGATAATGCGAGAAGTATTTTTATGTAGTTTAATCGAGTGAAATGCCAAATATTACCTATAATATACCCAGAATCTTATCCTATTTTGCGACCGAGGGTTAAGGCAAACCCTGTGTCTGTCAGAATAGTCTTGCAAATAAAGAAAATACAAGTTGCATTGATGTCAAGAAGAAACCTTGTGTTTGCAAAAACTACAGCCTTGTGAGCAACTGCAGTAAATTCAACATCAGTACAATTACTCATGGGAAAAATACAGGTTAGCATGCATAGACATTTTAAAAGTCCTCAGCCCTTTTCCTTTTTTGAAAACTCAAGAGTGCATGGACGACTACAGTATGTAACGCTGTTTGCGCCTTCATGTTATGAACGGGGTCTTCTCTCAGAGGTAGAGTAGAGCACACAGGCGTGAGGTTAAGGATCTTTAATACGGTAACAATATACGGAACAAGGAATCTACTAAAGAAATATATATAAATTTAACGTTCAAATGTTCAAGAAGCTTTTTCATGTCTCTAGTTCTGTAGTTTCAACTATGGTTTCTCCTTTGAGTTGTTCTGCTTTACTTTATTTCTCTTCGTAACTTCTAATTCGTCACTTCTTTACTTCTGTGTTCTTTATATGTCTGATCTACTTCTGTGTTCCGCCTTATTCGTGTGAGAGGAACACCTTCTTTATAGTATTCGTGTTACTTAGAAAAGATTGACATGATCGATCATTCTTTAAATCATGCTAAATTGAATTAAACTAAATTCAGATATCGCACTACCAACAAAGATTTCAAGATTATCAACTGAGCAGCTGTTACTGTTCTTCGCCCATTCCAATATCGAAACATAACATCGAATCACCATTAATAGAAACTGCAATGCCAAGACGTCAGTACTGAAGAAAACGTTTACTGAAGAAAACGTTTATGTCAGTACTGAAGAAAACGTTGCTCGTTTGTTTGATCTGTACGTGGAATGTATTTTCCCCGGCCGTTTTTTTTTTTGCACAGAAAATCTTTCACGCGAATTACTCAGGCAATTTTAAAATTTGTTTTCAAGATGGCGGACAAAAAAACCCGATTTTGTCGGTTTTATCGGGTTTTTTCCGTCGGTTTTCGTTTTTTTTTAAAACCGCACTACTAGCCTACTTCAAGGCCTTCCGGCTGGAATTGAACCCGCGACCCTGCGATGCTAGTGCAGTGCTCTGACCACTGAGCTACGGAAGCCGTTGCCGAGAGCCTAGTCACGAGTTCTGCATGTATATATGGTGGTGGTAATGCCGGGATAAGATTCTGGGTATATTATAGTTTACAATTAACAGATCCAATGATATTTTGGACCATTTATGCTATTTTAGAACATTTAGAACCTTTTTAGAACTTTCTATATATATTTAAACTTTATCTCCATTTTTCTCAGAATGTGCTTCTGAAGAATTTAACCAATTGACTTGAAATTTTCAGTATTAATCCCTTTCAAATAGTTGTTGGGAAAGAGCATAGAACTTTTTGGCGTTATTTTTGTATCAAAAGATACTGAGATGAATGTGACCAAAATTAAGGTTAAACATTTGCCCAAATTCTAAACAGGCACAGAGACTAAAGTATTTAATATTTCAAAAAGTTCTATGCTCATTACCATAAACAACCTTTGTGCTTTAGATCAATGTGAAAATATTTCAATTCCATGTATTCTACAGCAAGATATCTTTTTCTCAAGTACACTCTGATTGTGCAGAGTATCTGGTTACAATGTTTGATGATCAGTATCACGTTACAAAGCTTTCCACCGATACATAGTTTTATATGGTTTGTATAAAAGCCCTGGATGGTAAATTCATTGTAAAAAAGTCAGCATTTTTAGGTAAAGTCCCCGCCTTAAGTGTCTTCCTAACCCTAACCCCCGGCCGAAAACTCAGCTCGAACTCGGACCGAACTCGAACTCATTTAAAATTCCCAACGAGCGAAGAAGAACCAGCGGGCGGAATTGGGAGCGGGCGGAATTGGGATCGAGCGGGCGGAATTGGTGGCGGGGCGGAAAATGGGAAGGCGAAGAATGATATTATATTTGCGGAGGATCTAGTAAGCCTTAAGGGAACAAGACGACAGTGCTGCCAAGATTTTTAGTGACGAAATGCTGACGTTTTGAGCCGAGCCCTTCATCAGACAGAGTAAAAAAGAACAGTTGCTTTTGACCCATTTTGTATGGAAATTTTTAATGGCAATAATTAATGATTGATTTCTTTGTTTTTATATTGGTTAGATAGAGAAAATTTTGCTTTTTTAGATGAACTGATTATCAGCTAATTTGGCAATAATATCGCAGTTATATATCGCAGTTTAAAGACTAAGAATTAACCTGAAGCAATATAGATACATGAATGTTCATCAAACTCTTTCTTCGGCTAAAAAATGAACTCATGAGATTTTGATAGTAACCAAGAACCAATTAGAACCCTGTAAATTGATACCAAGCAAAGAACACAAACAATATTTTGCGCATTTGCTAGTCAGTCGTTCCCCAAACGCCTTCAGATCAGTGCTTCAGCACTGCTGGCTGCTTTTTGGATTTCCTTCTCAACATGGCAACACTACACGAGCTGCTGGTTGCCGACCAAAAACTACCCGGCGATGGAAAACATCTCTCTGATAGCATTCTACCAAAGACAAGTCGTTATGCGTATCCGTCTCTCACGTCGAGACAGGGACTTCATAGTCGAAGCGCAAGTTTCCCCCAGCGAGCGAACAAGAGTCCTTTTTTCGTGAGGCATAATCCTCACCCAAAGAGAGTTATTCATCTCAAAGGCCTCCTGGACGTACCCGTGTGTACTGTTATCGACAACAACTCCCACGAAGACCCGGGAAGGTTTCTCGTTCAAACGCCTACCATGCGACAAGAGGTCTTCGCGTTCCTTTGAACTCTCAGCACTTTGTCGCGTGCAAGGAGAAAGCTGTCTCCAGAATTGGCTTAGGTACGTAGATTTTACTGTACTTTTGTTTGGCCAGAACTATGTTCGCTTTGCGTGAGAGACTCATAGTCAATAAACTTATAAACTTCTAGTTCTAGCTAGTGTACAATAATAGACTTTTTAATCGTCGCCTGGAAACGGGCGATCATCGCGAGCTCCATATCATATCGCTCTGACGCTCTGTCGACATTTCTAGCTTCTTTTTGCCTGAAATTTGAGTAATTTCCTCGCGTTTAAACGCTTCCGAAGCTTAAACTCTTAACGGTTTTACTAATTCTTAAAGCAATAAAATCCGAAACTCGTGTCTTGGTCGTATTCTTTGGTTTGCGACTTAATGTTTACACTGATCTTTTATTAACTCAGTCTGACCGGTTTATAGTCTTAAAATGCTTTGTAATGTTTGGCATGTTTGCGCTCAGATGCTATTTACCGTCTCCCTGTTGTTATCGAATTAATTCGGTTGCAAACTAAAGCCGTAAATCCCGTAAGGAAGACTATTATCTTTCGTATGCCAGAGAAAGATTAATATAGCCTCCGCTTACTTCGTGTACCGAACACAGAAATTTGCATGAGTATTAAAAATGTTAGTTAGCACTGTATAGAGTAATAGAACTGCCTCGTTCTTGTAAAAATCCCGTTTATTTTATCTCTAATAGGTTTCGCTCATAAACTGGACAATTCCAGGACAAAAATAAACGGGATTTTCTAAAGAACGAGGCCACCCCCTCAGGGGGTACACGTCCCAAGAAGCTTCGAAACATTAACAGGCCGAATGTGGGGCATACAACTTAACACTGGTCTCTGTCAAACAAACCCAAACCCTAAACCTAAAACTGACTTGGGTTGATGCTATAATAATTTTACATTTCGGTTGCTCATATATTGAAAATTGTCAACTATAAATTGGCTCTTAAGAATAGATTTGTGACAGTTTGCAAGCGAGTATTCGTCAAAGGTGGCGATGGCACGAGTGGTAGTTAAATATATTATCCACATTTAAGAACAGAACAGCTTCTTATAACACGCTTTTTGGCTTTTCAGCCAAGCGTGGAAAACAAATCCGCAATACTTCATGTTCAATGTTTATATAACGCAATGTAAACAAACGATGTAAACAGAAATGTGGACATGTGCAGAACGGACTGGACGGCACCTTTAAACTCCTCCATGATCGAATCACACTCAAACAACAACACGTTTTGTAGGCTGTAGCAATGCTATGGGAGGGAGTCCCCCAATGCCTTTGAACAAGGCTCAGATTACTATATTATCTAATGCCAGACCCCCAAGCAAAGGTTTGGGTTCAAATTCCACACCCCGGGGATTGATCAATGCCCAGAGGTGTCCTGGGGGGGGGGGGGGAGGGGGTGGGGGGGTGGGTTGTGGACATAGTTGGATTTGACTGATACATAACTTACCAACATGTAAACAAAAAATCGATTCTCTGCTATGCTATACAATACGAACAATCGTTGAGTAAAAGCGAATGCAAATTAGAAAACTTCTTAACAAGAAGCGGTCAAAATGGGTGAATTGGCCATTTACTTCTCCCCCAGGAATTTCCCAAATTTTTCTTCTAGTACGTATTCATATAAGGTAGCCTCCCCCAGGAATTTCCCATATTTACTTCTAGTACGTATTCATATAAGGTAGCCTCCCCCAGGAATTTCCCATATTTACTTCTAGTACGTATTCATATAAGGTAGCCTCCCCCAGGAATTTCCCATATTTACTTCTAGTACGTATTCATATAAGGTAGCTAGTGGCCTACAAGCAAATACAAGACATTGACGAGCAAATACAAGACATTGACGAGAAAATACAAGGCATTGACGAGCAAATACAATGAGGCATTGACGAGCAAATACAAGACATTTATGAGCAAATACAAGGCATTGACGAGCGAATAGATAGCCCTCGTACCTGCTCACTAGATGTGGGATTGCTAACACATTACTGAGTGCATGCGTCTAACAGTCAATTTCTAATCCCACATGCTTAATAGTCTGTCTCACTATTCTACTAATAGGGGAGTGGATCATGGTGGGGCCTGTGGATGACATGAAAATACAGCCATGGGGTTAGGGTTAGAAAACTTGTTAGTTGGGGGTTAGGACTTTCAGTTGATAAGAATGAGCTGATTTACTGATTTGCCAACGTTAACTCGAGGAGGAAGAAACATATAGTTGTCTAGGTATTCACGATTGTTTAACATTGTACTGCATACAGTAGTGATAATATAGAAACTATAGTCAAGGCTTCTCATGGGACCCAAGACATGTATAAGTGCCCCATCTACCTCTGTTATGCCACTGCAAGACATCTGGTATTTGTTAGATGGTGGGACCCATTATAACCCCCATAGACACAGGCTAGATAAGAGTGTCGGACAGTCCCAAGGGAGATGTTCTCATAGTTATTGATTTGCTTGCTGTAATATGGTTTGGTTCTTATGAATGCGTGATTAACATATTAATGTTACAGTTATTTTCATACGGTGTCGTTATTTCTTATCAAGTTCCAATTACTCAAACATGGAGGGAAGAGCTGGCAAAATTAACAGAAGCAGCTGGATTAAGAAAACGACATCCAACTATCAGCAAAACTGGACTCCTCCAACCACCCTCGTCACACCAATGCGAGCGGCCATCTGTTTCACGACAAGGAGTCAGTGATGAAGTTCCCCCTTCACGAAATGGTAAGTACCATCATTGATATATCATCATTATCATTATCACCATCATCATCACCATCATCATTATCACCATTATCACCATTATCACCATCATCATCACCATCATCACCATCACCATCATCATCATTATCACCATCATCATTATCACCATCATCATTATCACCATCATCACCATCATCATCATCATTATCACCATCATCACCATCATCACCATCATCATCACCATCATCAACATCATCATCACCATCATCATCACCATCATCATCACCATCATCACCACCATCATCATCATTATCATCACCATCATCATTATCATCATCATTATCACCATCATCATTATCACCATCATCACCATCATCACCACCATCATCATTATCATCATCATAATCACCATCATCACCACCATCATTATCACCATCATCATTCATTACCAATCATCATCTTTATCACCAACATCATAATCATAATCATCATCATTATCACCAATATCATCATCACCATCATCATTATCATCAGCATCATCATCATTATCACCATCATCATCATCATTATCACCATCATCATTATCACCATCATCATCATCATTATCACCATCATCATCACCATCATCATCATCATTATCACCATCACCATCATCACCATCACCATCATCACCATCACCACACCATCATCATCACCATCATCATCATCATTATCACCATCACCATCACCATCATCACCATCATCACCATCATCACCATCATCATCATCACCATCATCATCACCACCATCACCATCATCACTATCATCATCACCATCATCATCACCATCATCACCACCATCATCATCATCATCATTATCATCATCATTATCACCATCATCATTACCACCATCATCACCATCATCACCACCATCATCATTATCATCATCATCTTTATCACCAACATAATCATAATCATTATCATCATTATCATCATTATCACCATCATCATTATCAACATTATCATCATCATCATCATCATCATTATCACTATCATTATTATCATCATCATAATTATCAACATTATCATCACCATCATCATTATCACCAACATCATTATCATTATCACCATCACCATTATCACCATCATCACCATTATCATCATCATTATCACCATCGTCACCATCGGCACCATCATTATAATAACCATAATCATCATTATCAGCATAATCATCATCATCATCACCATCATCATCACCATCATCATCACCATCATCACCACCATCATCATCATTATCATCATCATCACCATCATCACCATCATCACCACCACTATCATCACCATCATCACCACCACTATCATCATCACCATCATCACCATCATCATCACCACCATCACCATCATCACCATCACCATCATCATCATTATCACCACCATCATTATCATCACCATCATCATTATCATCATCATTATCACCATCATCACCATCATCACCACCACCATCATCATCATCATAATTATCACCATAATCATCCTTATCACCATCATCATTATCATAATCATCATTATCACCATCATCATTATCATAATCATCATTATTACCATCATCATCTTTATCACCATCATAATCATCACCATCATTATCACCATCATCATCACCATCATTTATCATCATTATCATCATTATCACCATCATCATTATCATCATTATCATCATTATCATCATCATCATTATCACCTCATTATTATCAACATCATCATTATTACCATCATCACCACCATCATCATTATCACCATCATTATCATCACCATCATCATCACCATTATCACCATCATAATCATCATTATCACTATCATCATTATCACCATCTTCATCACATTGTCACCATCATTGTTATTATCATCACCATTATTGCCATCATCGCCAACATCATCATCATAATCATCATCAACAACCATCCCATCATCATTATAATCATCACCTTCATTGTCACCATCAACAACACCATCATCATCACTATCATCACCATCATCATCAATATCACCATCTTCGATCTTATCATTCGACATCATCACATGAGCCATCTCTTGATAACAGATTATTTCTTTCCTTTTTTTGTTCTTCTCACCATCTTGTTCTTCCCCCATCCAGGTGAGAAACCTGGGACACCACACAATGGAGTACCACCACCGTCCCGTCAGGCATCGCGTCAGGCTCATGCAACTGACCGACAGTTTGAGCACATCATTTCTATGACGGATAATGAAGGATGGGTAAGACAAGAGTGAATCTGGCGCAGTTTTAGGAAGAGAAAGAATAATATGGGTGAATGTATGAGAACGTGCGAGAGAGAGTGTGGGAGAAAGAGGGAGGAATGGGTGGGAAGGGAGGATGAGTGTGAGGGAGAGAGGAAGGGATGAAGAGAGAGGGAGGGAGGGAGGTGGAGAGAGACTGTGTGAGAGGTGAGACAGATGGGGGAGAGAGAGTGGGAGAAATGGAGAGAGTGTGAGGGAGACAGGAAGGGATGGAGAGAGAGAGAGGGTGTGAGAGAGGATTTGTATGCGAATGTGTGAGAGAGATGGGGATTGAGAGTGGGAGAAATGGAGAGAATGTGAGGGAGAGAGGAAGGGATGGAGAGAGAGGGAGGGAGGTGGAGAGAGGGTGTGAGAGAGGATGTGTATGAGAATGGGTTTGAGAGATGGGGAGAGAAAGTGGGAGAAACGGAGAGAGTGTGAGAGAGAGGGATGGAGAGAGAGGGAGAGGTGAGAGAGAATGTGTATGAGAGAGAGAGAGAGTGGATGGAGAGAGTGTGAGGGAGAGAGGATGGAGAGAGAGAGGTGGAGAGTGTGTGAGAGGATGTGTATGAGAATGTGTGAGGGATGGAGGAGGTGGAAGGAGAGAAGGGATCGTGTTTGATAAGTGAGAGAGATGGGGAGAGAATTGGAGAAGGAGGCAGGGAGAGAGGAAGTTGTGTAGAAAGAGAGCGAGGGAGGTGGAGAGGAGAAAAGTAGTGCGAGTGTGTGAGAGATGTGTATGAGAAAGTGTGAGAGAGATGGAGAGAGAGAGAGAGATGGAGGGAGAGAGATTGAGAGGGATTGAGAGGAGGGAGACCGTATGAGAAAGTAGGAGAGAGTGGTAGAGAGGGGGGAGAGAGCATGTGATGGAGAGAGATTGTGTATGAGAAAGTGTGAGAGAGATGGGAGGGAGAGAGAGAGGGAGGGAGGTGGAGAGTTAAGGGAGAGAAGAATGGAAAGTGTATGAGAAAGTGTATGTGAAAGTGTGTGAGAGGTGGAGAGAGTTGGAAAGATGGGAGGAGGAATGGAGGAGGGAGAGAGGGGTGCAGAGGGCGAGTGTGTGAGAGGATGTGTATGAGAATGTGTGAGAGAGAGTCAGAGAAAGAGGGAGGGAGACAGAAGTGAGTGAGGTGGAGAGGGATGGAGAGGGACGGAGAGGAGGGAGAGTGTATATGTGAAAGTGTGAGAGAGGTGGAGAGAGAGGGAAGGGAGCATGTGATGGAGATAGATTGTGTATGCAAACGTGTGAGAGAGATGGAGAGGGAGAAAGATGGAGAGATGGAGGGAGGTGGAGAAGGGGGGAGAGAGGACGGAAAGTGTATGAGAGTGTATGTGAAAGTGTGAGAGAGGTGGGAGAGAGAGAGGAGGGTGGAGAGGGAGAGTTTGCGAGAGAGTGTGTACGAGAAAGGTTTAGAGAGATGGAGAGGGAGAAAGAGTGATGGATGGAGCTGGAGAGGGAAGGAGGGAGAGAGAGTGTATGAGAAAATATTAGAGAGATGGAGAGAGTGGTATAGTGGTGGAAGGTGAGATAGGAAGTGATGGAAAGAGGGAGGAAAGTGGAGAGCGAGAGTGTGTATGAGAAAGTGTGAGTGGTGAATGGAAAGGCACGACGTGTGTGTAAGAGAGAAAGTGTATGTGCATGTGTACGTGAGTCAGTGTACCTACGACAACCAGAAAGCTTCGACTTTGATTCCCGGAGAAGAATCCAAGCATTTTTTAAATTGTATAACCTTACCATAATTGTATCGATTCTTCAATAAATGAGAAAATTGATTTATCTTTCGTCAGGTTCTTGAAACATTATGTAATATACTTCAGACGGATTCCGTCAATGCTGTCCAGTCATGGTTGGTGAATGCTCCGTACAGAGGTAAGCACGATAGATAAGATGCGACGGGCGGCCGGATCGCATATTCGCATAAATGGTGAAATGAGTTATGAAGAACGACTTAGAAAACTAAACCTCATTCCATTGAGTTATCGACACGAAATGAAAGACCTTTTGTTCCTACATGGTTGTGCTTCTGGTAAATATAATCTTGATTTATCTGATTTTCTTCAACAGAAAAAATACATGTCTACGAGAAGTTCTTCAGATTCGTTTCTAATTCCCAAATGCAGAACTGAAACATTTCAACGCAGCTTTTTTATAAGAACTGCGAGAATATGCAATATGTTACCTAAAACTTTAAATTTACATTAAAAAAATATTATGAAGAAATTACGAGGATTACATTCGATACTGCTCATCATAGAACTTGGAAGTCGACATGTTATAGATGCGGGAATGTTGCAAACTTATTGAAAATGAACTTCTGTTGCGGTTAAAAGTGTTTTTATTCCTATTTTATTTATTTATTTATTTATTTATTCATTCTTATTTTTAATGTTGTATTAATATTATTTATAGATGGGTCACTGGCCTTGATTGGGGCTTCGCTCTGTTGCCAGTGGCAACATATTATTTTATTTTATTTACAATTTTAATTTTGTACATATACATTATTATTTATACTATTCTGTAATTAGCACATTGAAAACATATTAAATTTTAAAAAAAATTAAAAAAATTATACAAAATAAAAGTCTTTCAAAACACAAAGAAAAGTTATAGCTTTACAGCCGGTCCGAAACTAAATGAGGCGCTAACGTTATTGGTTAATAAGACAACCAACGCCCCCAACATTTCAAATGCAAAACAAACTCAAGACGACGAGGAAATAATAAACAATGATTGGATGAGGCTGAGCATGATATCAAGAATTATGTTATCTGCCGAAGCCGAAGTCTGAGGCGGATAACATTGACCGAGGTCTGGATAATTCTTGATGTCATGCGTAAGCCGAATCCAATAATTGTTTTATTATACATTGTTCAAAATAGTCTTACTAAAAATATATAAACAAAGTGACAGTCTGGTAGTAAGTAATCTACTACAATACATTTTTTATTTTGTAATTTTCGCGCGCTTTGTATAGTGACGTCATCAGCGTTCAATAATTATTTTGGAGACCTCCGTGCAATAATTCACATTGTTATTGTTATATTGATTTGTGGTCACGATTCGATTCCTGTACGGGACTCAGAATCATTTTTCTGAGGATATGAGCTTGACGATCGTCCATGTATCGTCTGTCTAGATTAAATAGGTGGAGACTAGGTTGTATATATACAATGTTCATTGGACCGTTGTCGCGAAAAACACAAATAAAAATCGTTCAAATGAAAGTCTATTTCGTATTTATTTCGCAGAAAAAGAATTGGTTCTGGACATGATTCGCGCCATATCCTCGTCCGACCATGAGTTCCGAGAAGGCTACAACAATGCAGTTCGGTCACCACGCTACGACGATCAGTTACTACAACAAGAGAGCAGTCTTGACGTAGACGCCATTAATGCGTTCAACAAAGCTCGAGGAAAGAAGGATCAGACCAACGAAGCAGACGTCACGTTTGAGGAGAAGATCGAAGAGGCTTCGAGAGAGCTGCAGAAAACACCAAGGTTAGAAATAGATTGAGAAGAACTATTTTGTTCACTTCACTGGCTGCCTATTCGATATTTTTGAGGTTCTATTTTCCTCCGAAAGAGATGTCATCTACCTTTGTAAAAGTGAAGAAAAAATTGAATTTCATGATATAGCGCAGGATTTCTTGTTGCACGACCGCGTTTTGAGAAGAATGGCACTATTACCGATATGACGTCATACATACATCATATAGGTTTATTGAACAAAATAATATTCCAGTGCTTGATATTTGGTTTGTCACTTATCACTCACAACCTCGGGCATTTTGCCTCCACGGTGGAAAATGGCCCCGGGATCGGCTGGTCACATGACACCCAGAATTTCTGGGTGTTTAGATATGATAATTTTTGTGGTCTTTGTTCCATTGCCTTTGTCTACTTTGTTAACCTGAATAATTGAGAAGTGTTCAATGCTCTTCAGAGTTGTTCATGTCAGCATTCGTAGCCATAAAAGCAGCTAACAAGCTTAATAATCCACCATACATCCATGGTTATCTCTTACAAAAGGTATGAAGAAGCATATATCCAATGTAGCGAAAGCTATCACTTCTAATTTGCTGTAATTTGAAGACAGCATTCAGATTTAGATGAATAAATTATACTCGGCTGTGTTAATTGAGTTTTATGACAAGCCAATCGGATTTTTGAATGGACCAGCCGATCCCAGGGCCATTTTCGCCGACCTTCCGCCGTGGAGGCAAAATGCCATGGGAACGAGGTTGTTATCGCTCACCCAAGAGTAAACAGTATTCCAAACTTCACTAAAATAAAACCAAAATATACAGTATTTTCTCGCTCTTTGGTTTGAAAGAACTCTTGAAACTATAAAGACTAATCATTTACAACTTTTTCATATCTCACTTCACTCTTGAGATATTAAGATTTGTTTATTATGTAAATGATCATACTTATGACATCACAATGCCTAATGACTTATTGAAAAATTCTGCATCTCTTTACCATTATCACATGGAATCGTTTCATGATTTGCATATTTGATGTCATTGGATACATCCACGCACATGCACCTGCATTTCAAGTGATTTCATTACATAATATCAAGGATATATATTATATAACCATTTAGTTATTATGCATTGTGATGTCATAAGTATGATCATTTACATATTAAACAAATCTTAATATCTCGAGAGTGAAGTGAGATACTGTGTGAAGTTAGTCTTTATAGTTTCAAGAGTTCTTTCAAACAAAAGAGTTATTTTACAACTGAATTTTTTATTGCATATTCACTTTAGGATTGCACTTATGGTCTTTAAAGCATTGCACGGCAACGGTCCTTACCGCTTAAGATCATAAGAACACCTGCTCTTGGTCCCCAGAACATCATGTAAAACCTTTGGAGACAGGACCTTTTTTAAGGCTGGTCCTGGAACAGCCTACCGTTTTTTATAAGACAATACTCAAACTCCTTTAAGAAACATTTAAAAACTTATTGATTTAGAAAGATTCTGGGTATATTACAAGTAATATTTGGCATTTCACTCGATTAAACTACATGTTCTAAGGATTTATGGTGAAGGAAAATTTCGAGTGTTGGAATAATTGGAATACATACCTTTTAAGAAAAAAACCGGGACCAGTTGCGAAAAATGCAACTTAAAGGCCTTCCGGCTGGAATTGAACCCGCGACCCTGCGATGCTAATGTAGTGCACTGACCACTGAGCTACGGAGGCCGTTGCCGAGAGCCTAGTCACGAGTTCTGTATATATAGTAGTGGTAATGCTGGGATAAGATTTTACCACCACTATATATATACAGAACTCGTGACTAGGCTCTCGGCAACGGCTTCCGTAGCTCAGTGTTCAGAGCACTGCACTAGCATCGCAGGGTCGTGCACTAGCATCGCAGGGTCGTGCAGGGTTCAATTCCAGCCGGAAGGCCTTGAAGTTGCATTTTTCGCAACTGGTCCCGGTTTGGTCTTAAAATGTATATATTCCAACACTCGAAATTTTAATTCACCATAAATCCTTAGAACATGCAAGCTCTTCTTTCTATATATAGTCGTAAAAAAGTAGAGTGCTGCGTAGACAGTGTTTTGAATATATAGCAAAGTGAAAAGGTGGTGAACTGCGAAGAGTTTTAGTGACGAAATACTGACGTTTCGAGCGGAGCCCTTCATCAGAGTAGGATCAACTCTGATGCAAGACTTGCTCTGATGAAGGGCTTCGCTCGAAACGTCAGTATTTCGTCACTAAAAAATTAAAATCTTGATAGTTTACCACCTTTTCATTTTGCTCTTTTATAGTCGACCGGGGATAGCGCCTAAAGGGTTATGGCAATATAAATTAACTTTATCTCATTTGAAAGAACTCGTGAAATGGTATAACGAGACCTTTTACAATTTTCCCTTATCTTTTTTGGTTTTCGAAATAATTTGACGAAAGACAGCGTGCTGTCCGCCATCTTGGAATTATTTTCGATATGCATGTGACGTCATAAGTAGGGTAAAGTGAAATTTTTATCTTGCCAACCTTGCGACATTATGAGCCAGAAACTCGATTATGTTGCACTATTTCCATTTTCAATTGGCCCACAACATTTTAAAAAGCCTTCCGCAGAAATTCGGTCACCTATGGAGTAGTTTCATCAGGTTTACCCTGCTTGTGACGTCACCAATTTCCTAGTTAATTAGGTCAAATATTACAACAAGATGGCGGATTGTAGACTGTCTTTTGTCATAATTATCTGAAATATTTCAAAAACCAAGAAAGATACAGAAAAATTGTAAAAGGTCTTCTTATACCATTTTACGAGTTCTTTCAAATGAGACAAAGTTAATTTATATTGCCATATCCCTTTAAAGGTAGAATCATGGTGTGTCAATGGCCTCTGATGGGCTTTAACTAAAACCCTTGCTCCAACCTATACAACCAATGTAACCCTTCTCTTTCGTTAGAGCACCAGTATCGCAGAATATCAGCAAATACGAATGGACCGCCGTTGGATGTAAACCGAGTTCACCATTCAAGCCAATGCCTGGTACTACCGAAGCAGAAATTGAAGGTATGCGATGGTTTATATTTGGCCTAATCCGTTGTCGTTTGAAATCGCATACATTAATTGTATGCGTTTTCGCCTATCGTCCACACTAGTACGATGGAAAACGGATACCTTGATCCACGGAAACGGAGGCTTTCATAAACGCCTACCAAGGTGGAGACATTCGAAAACGGAGGCCTTTCGTATTAGTGTGGACGGGCGAAAACGCCGAAAACGAAGGTTTTCGAAAACACTTGACGTCATGAACTTTAATGTCGCCTTGGTCTGATTTCCAGCTTGATTGCTTGTCTTCAATTGAATATATTGTTAATTAATCTACATGTAATAGCTTACCGAAGGCGGCAGGATGCTCTACAGACGTTAGTTATTTTTGATCGACCGCTGAGATTACAAAGGCGTTACAAGCCGTATCGTCAGCGACGATTCGGTCGACGATTTCGAATTTCAGTCGAGGTTACTTGTTTTCTTGTTTTCTTCGAGAAGTAGATGAAATGTCCAGCCTTTCAGACGAAGAATTTGAAAAAACGACCTTGATCACTATGGATTTGCTTGAAGAATTAGCAATGTGGAGTCTTCGCGTTGAGAATCTGACGTCACTTCGTTACGCTGGTCAGGAACATGAACGATTAATGGCGGATATAACAACTCCAGATTCGGAGTCAGTAAAGTAATACTTGCCATCGTCTAATCGCAAAACGGTTTCGACCGAGTAATATTTAGAAGATCTGCTTTATGAATACGTAAAAATATCGATAGGTAAAAATTTGATCGTAGTGGCACTTTGAAGTCTGTAGTGTTGCCGCTAGCCGTAACTACTTATTCTGAACAAATAGTCGATTATTTATCTCATTTTTGTCTGGATGATTTCGACCGCATGGAATACTTTGACCCTGCCGTTCTGATCATTTAGTGCGAGTAATTAAAATCGAATAATCTGCGCTTGCTTTTATAAGGAAATTACTCTCTTATCCTCCCGTATCCACTCCTTTTTCAACATGGTCTTTATTATCCTGTTCTCTACTCCTTCACCTCTCATATCCCGTTATGACCTATCTTATCATTTCTTATCCTCCCGTAATATCCCTTCTTTTTCAACATGGTCTTTATTATCCTGTTCTCTACTCCTTCACCTCTCATATCCCGTTATGACGTATCTTATCATTTCTTATCCTCCCGTAGTATCCCTTCTTTTTCAACATGGTCTTTATTATCCTGTTCTCTACTCCTTCACCTCTCATATCTCGTTATGACCTATCTTATCATTTCTTATCCTCCCGTAATATCCCTCCTTTTTCAACATGGTCTTTATTATCCTGTTCTCTACTCCTTTACCTCTCATATCCCGTTATGACCTATCTTATCATTTCTTATCCTCCCGTAGTATTCCTCCTTTTTCAACATGGTCTTTATTATCCTGTTCTCTACTCCTTCACCTCTCATATCCCGTTATGACCTATCTTATCATTTCTTATCCTCCCGTATCCCTTCTTTTTCAACATGGTCTTTATTATCCTGTTCTCTACTCCTTCACCTCTCATATCCCGTTATGACCTATCTTATCATTTCTTATCCTCCCGTATCCCTTCTTTTTCAACATGGTCTTTATTATCCTGTTCTCTACTCCTTCACCTCTCATATCCCGTTATGACCTATCTTATCATTTCTTATCCTCCCGTAATATCCCTTCTTTTTCAACATGGTCTTTATTATCCTGTTCTTCACTCCTTCACCTCTCATATCCCATTATGACCTATCTTATCATTTCTTATCCTCCCGTAATATCCCTTCTTTTTCAACATGGTCTTTATTATCCTGTTCTCTACTCCTTCACCTCTCATATCTCGTTATGACCTATCTTATCATTTCTTATCCTCCCGTAATATCCCTCCTTTTTCAACATGGTCTTTATTATCCTGTTCTCTACTCCTTTACCTCTCATATCCCGTTATGACCTATCTTATCATTTCTTATCCTCCCGTAATATCCCTTCTTTTTCAACATGGTCTTTATTATCCTGTTCTCTACTCCTTTACCTCTCATATCTCGTTATGACCTATCTTATCATTTCTTATCCTCTCGTAATATCCCTTCTTTTTCAACATGGTCTTTATTATCCTGTTCTCTACTCCTTCACCTCTCATATCTCGTTATGACCTATCTTATCATTTCTTATCCTCTCGTAATATCCCTTCTTTTTCAACATGGTCTTTATTATCCTGTTCTCTACTCCTTCACCTCTCATATCCTGTTATGACCTATCTTATCATTTCTTATCCTCCCGTAGTATTCCTTCTTTTTCAACATGGTCTTTATTATCCTGTTCTCTACTCCTTCACCTCTCATATCCCGTTATGACCTATCTTATCATTTCTTATCCTCCCGTATCCCTTCTTTTTCAACATGGTCTTTATTATCCTGTTCTCTACTCCTTTACCTCTCATATCCCGTTATGACCTATCTTATCATTTCTTATCCTCTCGTAATATCCCTTCTTTTTCAACATGGTCTTTATTATCCTGTTCTCCACTCCTTCACCTCTCATATCCCGTTATGACCTATCTTATCATTTCTTATCCTCCCGTATCCCTTCTTTTTCAACATGGTCTTTATTATCCTGTTCTCTACTCCTTTACCTCTCATATCCCGTTATGACCTATCTTATCATTTCTTATCCTCCCGTATCCCCTCCTTTTTCAACATGGTCTTTATTATCCTGTTCTCTACTCCTTCACCTCTCATATCCCATTATGACCTATCTTATCATTTCTTATCCTCTCCTATCCCTTTTCTAACGTACATGGTCTATATTCAACCTTGTACCCAGACTTTTCACCCGCCTCGCCGGGTTAACCTTTCATGTACTCCATCACCAAATGAATCGAGGTATATAATCGTCATGAAATAACCGCTAGCCCCAAAACAACTTAGATCCTAATCCTAACCCTCACCTAATGAGTTTTCTAACCCCCCCCCCCCCCCCGCCTTAAATGTCTTCCTAACCCTTCCACCTCGATTCCCTTGATGTTATCCGGTGATGTTTAAATTGGTGATGGAGTAACATGAAAGGTTATCCCCTCGCCGGACCCCTGGTGGACGCTGCAGGTCACATGAGATAGAGATAGATTTATTAACAAATTACATTGCAGTATAATACTGAATTGCGTAATTTTACATATATCAAGTAAAAAAGGTATATAGATTTTCGATAAAAATTAATGATCAATTGAACATTTAAAAACTACACCTACTTTATATTATTTTACAATTTGAAATAATTCATTATATAACATGCTACTTCGTATTATAAAAGAGTTTAAAGGGCAACTAAACCTTTTGAGGTTATTCTATTTTTCGTTAGAATTCAAAAAGTTCAATTCAAAACCGAAGAAATAATTGAAATTGGTTGCTCGGTTCTACTTTTATGATCTGTTAAAGATCGAGTTTTCAACCCTTTTGCTAAACTTAGTTGAACAACGACCGCGTCGGAAGAAAGCCTGGTACGACCGGTAAGTGATGTCATAATGATGTCATACGGCAAGAAAATACTGTATATTTTGGTTTTATTTTAGTGAAATTTGGAATACTGTTTACTCTTGGGTGAGTGATAAGTGACAAACCAAATATCAAGCGCTGGAATATTATTTTGTTCAATAAACCTATTACCAGTATGACACTATGACGTCATACCGGTAATAGTGCCATTCTTCTCATAACACGGTCGTGCAACAAGAGATTCGAAGAAATACTCCTCAATAAATCATGCACTATATCATGAAATTCATTTTTATCTTCACTTTTACAAAGTTAGATGATATATCTTTCGGAGGAAAATATAACCTCAAAAGGTTTAGTTGCCCTTTAAGAACCTCGTGGTCTTTACGGCTGGAAGAGAGAAAGTTATATTTCTTCTTAAAAAGTATCTAGGATTGCAGAGGCGTTTAGGCAAAAATGAACATGAACTGCTAAAATCTAGCAGGTTGCTATGTTTAGGGAGTTAGTTAGTTTAGGGAGGGATGACAAAGTGTTTGTTGACATTAGTCAAGTTATGATAGCTCACCTCTTTTCGTCATTTTGGTTTCGAACGCGATTATTGGAATATGTCGGTTATAAATAATTTTTTTGAAAACTTTGCATCGCCAACGCTGCAACAAAGGCGACAAGCGTTGGAAAAGTCGCAAGAAGACTTGTAAACTTTTTAGACTTTTTAGGAGAAAGACTTTTTAGGAGAATTGATATAACGTTAATACGTTATATCAATTCTCCTAAAAAGTCTTTCTCCTAAAAAGTCTAAAAAGTTTACAAGTCTTCTTGCGACTTTTCCAACGCTTGTCGCCTTTGTTGCAGCGTTGGCGATACAAAGTTTTCAAAAAATTATTTATAACCGTAGAAATACGGGTTTACTTGCCTTAGCACAACACATTTATGGCAGCAAACGTTCTAGTGCAGACGACTCATTCCCGCATCTTATATGAGCTTCGTCGATCACTATGGCACACACTCTTTCTTGATACAGCTTGCTGTGTAATTTAAATTCTCGACCAAATTTGCAAGACAAGAATGATTGCGTGTGAGTAAACACAAAATTGTATTGAGCGCCTTTAAAGTGCACCTGACATCAAAATTTTTTATTGTGTTATTTGGAAGAACTTTTAAAATAATAAAGTAACTTATTTTGAAGATTTTCGTTTCTTCGCTTTCTTTTTGAGATATATCAGTTTGTTTGCTATGCAAATGTCCGGAATTTACGTCACACACATGCATAATGACTTATTGGAGAAATGTGTGTATCTCTTTCATTCTCGAACGAAATCCTTTAAAATTGAGAGGATTGGTGTTGTGGGAGAAACACGCACACGTGTTATTCACACTTTAGTGTTTTTATTTGATGAACGCAAAGATATATAACATTCTCTGATAACTCATTATGCATGTGTGACGTAAATTCCGTACATTTGCATAGCAAACAAACTGATATATCTCAAAAAGAAAGCGAAGAAACGAAAATCTTCAAAATAAGTTACTTTATCATTTTAAAAGTTCTTCCAAATGTCAGTGTGCACTTTAAGTTTATAGACGATAACCGTCTGATCTGGTCATGGTCATCACTGATCTCAAAACTAGGACTGGATTGAGCTTTCTATTGTATCTGATGAGTTGATTTTGAAGCCTGCATATTTGCATAATGTAAATTGACGAGAGATCATTAGAAGCTCCGAGTTTGCAAGCAAATCAAACTGTGACGCTCGCGAAATAGGTTTAGTGTCTGACCAATATAGTTTCTTTGTTAACGTGAAATGTATAAAATCTTGAACCTAATTTGACGTCTTATATTAGGCTTCTCTCACTGGATAATTAGAGCCAACGGCGGCCATTACTAAGGGACCAAAGTCGCAGTAAATCTGTAGGTAGGCCATGAATTGTTTTACCCAGTAATTTGAAAAATATCTTCTGGTCCTCTTTATAGTAAAATTATTTTATTTTGTTGATGGTAAGAGCACATAATCCAACAAAAAACCTCATAGGATCCTCAGTTGGTCCCTTAGTAATGGCGGACTTCCGGCTTCATTTTCTGAACAATAGTTGCTCGATCCAGTCTTCTTTCGAGATCAGTGGATTTAAATAATTTAATGGCGTTACAATAACTGAAACAGCAGAAAACGAATCGCTTTCCATATTAATTACTTGAGTCGCGATTCCTCGGCGATTACATTCTTTGGCGAAACATTGGCAATAGATGGAAAATTAAAGATTTCCCATCGCCCGACCCAATAATAGCCGCCGTTGGCTCTAATTATCCAGTGAGAGAAGCCTAATATGAGACGTCAAATTAGGTTCAAGATTTTATGCGGCCAGACACTAACCTATTTCGCGAGCGTCACAGTTTGATTTGCTTGCAAACTCGGAGCTTCTCATGATCTCTCGTCAATTTACATTATGCAAGCTTCAAAATCAGCTCATCAGATACAATAGCTCAATCGTCAATCTATTTTTGAGATCAGTGGGGTTTTCGCTCGGCGAGGCGGGTGAAAAGCCTGGGTACGAGGTTGGGTCTATATTATCCTGTTGTGTACTCCCTTACCTCTCCTATCCCATCCTAAGCTATCTTATTTCTTATTCTCCACTCCCTTTTTCATTCCATTTTTCACTTCTCTTTCCGTTCTAACAAGTCATATATATTTATACACCTTTGTAGAAATACGTAGTAAATTGGAGTCCCGTTGTTCACCTCGTGTATTCTCTCATCAAAATCGGGTCCCCCCTTCCAGACACGCAGCTCGTCCCACCACCCAGCAGAGTGTCTTCATACCACCTACCATTTCAATGGATGCCGCTGCACAAAGACCGCCCAGTCATCAATCTATCAAATCACAACAAAGTGTGCTAAAATCGATCTTGGACTATAAACCCGATAAAGAATAATCAATTGTGGTAATCAGATGAACTTCGTGGAATTGAGGACACATTCAGGAGCTATTTACATGAATCCCGATTCAGTTTCATTCCGTATTGAACGTGAATTCAAACCGCGTTTACATACTGTAGGAATTTTACCCGAGGATCGCGTATACCAGTATATAGCGGGTATGTTTCTTTCAACGATTTCTGCGCTTGTAAATTTCAACATGTGCCTTAAACTGATAATTTGGCGAAGAATAAACATAAAGAAAAGGGGAAAAGCATTACTAGCAACGATAAACGATGCGGTCGCAAGTAAACAAGCATTTAATTCACCTTTAATTTATAACTTCGTCGACAGCGAGTTATTTATATTGAACTGCAAATTGTCGTCTATAAATGTTAAAAGCACCGTATTTTTCATTCCAGAATGAAATCTCGCACCGCCTTTACATGACACCGGAATGAAATTTCAATGAAACTCATTCCGGAATGAAACTCAATACGGAATGAGAACTGGAATGAACTCAATTCTGATTGAGCTGCATCTCATTCCTGATTCATGTAAACACCTAAAGGGATTTTAACAGAACAGGTATGAGTTCAAACCGAAATGAAATTCAATCCGAATTCATGTAAACTCCTGCGATAGTCAATGAAAATTGAGGATTTGTGACAGAAACGTGTCAATTTATGACTATAAATCAACGAAAGTCACCTCGAATTCCGTGAATCACAACACAGATTTTTAAAATGTTATTTTGTCATTTCCACTCGAACATGAAAATCCATATTTTATCGCTACCGTGTAATATCCCTTTCTATGTACACACACATGCTCTCATTCGCACGTATCCCATGTAATATTCAGTTCTTTTTAAAAATATTCAATTCAGTATGATTTATTGAAAGTACCTATGAAATGAAAATTAAGTTTGTCTTATTGAAATGCACTAGAGATGTTTAACAGCTTTATTGGACACGTCTATGTGACATACTAATAAAAATACATAGATACAAGAAAAAATAAAAGACGAGCCCAACAGGGTTTGCGCGAACGGGACACGGTCCCATGCGAGGCGCAGCCCTTGAAATGGGCAATAATACATATATACATAAAAGTTCAAGCCCGATGACAGGGGCAGTCGCGCACAAGCGACCATGTGCAGGACATGTGTATATCAAAAGTATTAATAAGTAAAGAAAAATATAAGTTACAAAGAAAACCCTTAAAAGAAGCAGCACTATGGAAAGTATGTAATGGGGCTAATTCTGTTAAAATACGAAGCTTGGAAAGTACTGGTTTTACAAATGGTGGGTTTTAAAGTTAAAGTTGGGTTAAGATTACGTGTGCGCCCATGCTGCACAAACGAAACAAAACATTCAATATTAAAATTAGTAGGGCCAAAGATTGCTTTGAAGAAGAAACGCAGGTCTTTTATTACTTGGGCTACTTGTGGTAGCCAAGTCTTAAAATGGGCTCTATTTTTTTCCTCCGTGTTTTTTATGTCGAGAATCTGCATTACGTCATCCCGATAGGCTTTGCGAAACATGCAAGAAATGCAGTCATAAAACTATTATGCGTACAAATATCAGTTCAGTACTTCAGTTCATCCTTGTTGTTAATGAATCGCAGTCGGAAAAGCATTTACAAAACCTGTAAACCCTTCATGTCATCAACATATCTTGTCATGTCTCATCGACGTTGCTTCATCCTTGATCAGGGTTATCGTCTAGTTTATTTTTTTTCTGAGGAGGCTGAAGTTCTTCGTCTGTTTGATACTCTGACAAGAAAATAAAATTAATTATTAAATAATGTTAAAAATTGATCATGGGTAGTCTTAATGAAAGAAACTCTCTTTGATGGTGACTGATGTTTAGAGAATCAACAATAGCTAATCCCTTGAGAGGTGTTGTTTGGCAATGTTATATACATCATGTGAAAGGGTCAGTTACCACAAATATTTTTCTCTCACGACTACATATATTCAAACCTAGATAATCAACTTGTATAAGTATCTTTTAATACTCTTAACTCTTAAGATTATCAATACTGAGGCCGTCAAAACGTCACTCACCATCAACAACATGTCTTTCTTAAATCTACACCAACTTAGACGATCAACTTCAATAAACATTTACTATAATACCCTTGACTCTGAAGATGACCACCACAAAAAAGCTTTGAACCAAAATATTAGTCCATTGTTTTATAATATTTTACCTGATTGTTTTTTTCCATCAAGAACTGCTAGGACATCATACCGTTCCATTTCTTTTAGTATCTCTCGGAATTTTTGGACTGTAGCCCGTTTTTTTGGCACCCACCATTTCAGTACTTCATTAGTTGGATCGTCTTTTTGGGAAAGTAACCATACTTCTGTGGTTTTCATTTCTAACTTGCCAGCTAATGTCCTGTAGTCACCACCAACAGATTCTACGTTCAACAGACGACATACATCTTGTATCACAAGATAGGATATGTCGGAAACCAATACTGGACTTGATACAACTATAAGGAAAATCATGAAAAACCAATATGTTAAGGCAATATTTTAAGGGCCTTTTCTCGAAACGTAAGACCTCTTACACACTATTTTGGCAGTACACCAACCTTTCAGAGTATTCGATTGTATTTCCACGCTGCCTACGCAGCACAACATGTTTATTACAACATGTTTATTATTATAATTATTTGTTTTTTCTCCCATAAAATCATAGACCTCTTTCATAATGACTGCCATTTTAAATATTCTTTGATGTGCATATAACCTTGTTAGCTGGAAGCAAAATTATTTTGAATTTCTGACACACAAACAAGGCCCTAATGGCTAATTAAGACTCACATAAAGGAATATTCAAATTGGTTTCCCTTATGAAAGAGGTCTATTAATATTTTGAATGCTTGAACAAATACCACAACTAAAAGTTTGCCTGTTTCTAGGAAACCAATTTTTCTTTTAAAATGTAATTCTTAGCATGTGTTGGCAGAGATATATTGAACACAAACAATACTGCTTTCTTTCAACTTATTTTCTACCGAAATTCTCTTTTCCTTATTTGAAAGGGTATAATATTTTTCATACTTCAACCTGGAGTTTTATGTACTTATTGTGAGAGCAACTTCATTCAAATTTTGTATGGCAGAAGGTGGCTTACTATAGTGAAATCTATTCAAGGAAATACATTATAAGAGTTTTGAACTGGACCTTTGTATTCACTACTTTGATCATGGTTACATTATATGATAGATACTTATTTTCGCTAAATTCTCACTGCATGCTCAAAATTTGAGTTATCTTTCTTACATTTGGCATGCATGCAATAATAACTTATAACTGTAGAAGCTAAGAATTTAATAAAAAAGTCCACACCTTTAAAGTGCCTATGAAACGAAAATTAAGTTTTAGTTATTTGAATGAACTCCTAAAATTATTATGATGCTAATTTATAGCTCTTTAGATATTTCTCTTGAGATATTTAGACTTTTGTGATATGCAATGTTTAACATGTGACGTAAATTAAGAGCTTCACGCCTTTTTAGAAAATCAAGATATCAGAAATAGTAAATTAATTTGGCATCACTATTTTGATGTAATGATGTTAGATTTCATGACGTCTCGGAGTGTGCAAAGTTTCAAGTGATTTCGTTGAATATCTTAAAGATATACTTGATTTTCTAAACATGTGTGTATAGCTCTTTACGTCACACATTTAATCATTTGCATATCACATAAGTCTAAATATCTCAAGAACTACGCGAGATGTGAAAGAGCTCTAAATTACCATTCCTAATCATTTTAAGAGTTCATTTTAATAAATAATACTTAATTTTCGTTTCATAGGCACTTTAAAACTGTATATGCTATGAGATAATTTTTAAAAGCACCACACTTGTGCCACAAGAATTTGATAGTTCTGGTTTCACTCAGGAACTCCCAAAACAACATACCCTACATGTATTTATTATCTCAAATGATCAAATAACAACATGTTCACATTTTAGATTTAGTACAATAATTTGCAATTAATATATATTTCTTCCATCATTCCTACCAATTGGCAAAATGAGTCAACTTGCCTGCTCTATATCTAAGCAAATACCTGTACAATACCTTTCACAAAGAGCTAATTCACATTTTTATTATTTGATCATTTGTGATGAGAAATATGATGTTTTCATAGGGGTTCCTGAATGAAACCAGAACTACCAAATGTGCATGGTTGGAATTTTACCAAAATAAGCAAGCATCTATCATATGATGTAACCTTATATAACATAATAATAGATGTATACCTGTACTTGTACTTTTGTTTTTTTGAAACTCTTTAACAACCTCTGTAAATATGAAGAATATTCAAAATGATTATTATTCAATTTTTGAATCTTTTTTAAATTAAAACACTTAGTGAGCAATCTAATAAAAACTCCAGTGATAAACAAAGTTGACAACATTTATTTAAATATATTCAAAACAACAGTTATTAAAATAATATTTTATGAGGGAGCCACACTCATCATATAGATTTTCTTTTAGATCATCATAATCGAGAAAAGGTGTCTGCATTATTGAATGTATTAAAGCTTTAACCATTGACTTATTTAGGCACAATCAGGGCATTTTCAAATAAAAAGTCTACTGCAGATGAAATAAAAAATGAGGACTTAATAGTCAAATGCAAACTGGCACAGTTAAATTGCATTGTGCTGTAAATCAGATAAGCTCCTCATTGCTCCTCTCGGAATAGATAAATCCATACACATGAGTATATTAAAGAATAGACTGAAGTTATCTACTAGCTTCAAAACCTTAAAATATTAGACTATTACCTGGAGGAGGGATGACTAATCTGCTGTCAACTTTAACAGAAGGAACTCGACCAGTTTTGTCACAACGAGGTAGCTTGCTGTAACTGTTTGGTGCTTTCAAAAGTTGCTCAAAGTCCATCTTGTAATGACACTCCTTACATTCAGGGCATTGATTATAAATTCTATAGCGGAGTTCAGGCCACAATTCTTGCACCATATCTGCAAAGGTCTGGTGAAGACTTAGAAGAACCTTCCATAATGTGTTTATTTCATCACTTTTCCTTATCCTTGCAGTAAATTCAATCTTGTCTTTTCTTTTGTTGATGCAGAATTTTACTTCTTGCTCTTCTGCATTAATTCCAAAGAATCCTTCCTTCCAGTGAATTCTGTAGTCCGAACAATGATGGGAACGGACCATTTGGCGTTCAAAGAGACCAACTGGGAGAGTACTCTGGAATCTGTATTCGCAACTTCTTTCAATCTCGTCTTGTGAAGCAGTTGTTGGCCAAACATCTTCAATGACAGAAGGAGGAGCTGCAGGCATAAGCGCAGGGATAAATGTATAGTTGTTGCTGATTTCTTTCCCTTCAATCTCAGCTTCTTTCACAGTTATTTTATAACCAACATCAAACTGATGGAGTAAGGGTACAATCCTTTTAAAGTCTGCTGATTGAGGAATAGCATCAAACCAGATGCATCGCAAAAGCGACTCTGAAAGCAGACCATTCTTAAGTAATTCCTGCTTTTCGTTTTCAAACATTACAGCATCCATGTTGCAAGCTTTGAATTCTTTTTTAAACTGCAGGTGCAATTCCAAATTGTGGTGGACAACCTCTTTCACCAACATGATAAGCCACTGGGGATCCGGAAAGATAAAATCTTTGAGCTGTTTCACACGTTCAAAATGTAAAACTTTACCTAGTTCAACCAGGTAAAGAATGACAGCATGCAAAGTCTCTTTTTTCTCCACAACTTCATTGAACATTTCAAGGTGTTGACATAACCACTTTTCCAGTTCTTCAAATGTTAGGTACTTGGTGAGGTTCTCGTTTTTCATTTCCTCTCTCAAAGTAGGTAATAACTTTTCAATTTTTACCCACAAAAGTGGAAGCTTGGTTTTCAGATGTGGGAACAAATTCATGTTTTTTCCAGTTCGGACAAGTTTGTGGCTTAAGTTGCCGACATTCAGCTCGGACGAGAATGCTCTAACACTAGGGATCCATTTTCCTGCATATGTAACAACTATACAAGTCTCTCCATTAGCAGATTCTTCTTGCTCATCTAATGTGAGAACGATTTCTTTAGGCAGGACTGGCCTTTCTGCTGTCAGTGAGTTAAGCTTTTCCTTTCTACAGGTGTTGGAACTATCATTTTCGTCCAAATTCTCCAAATCCGATTGTATAGAATCGACATCAAGTTTTTCCTGTTTGTTAATTCTTTTTAACATATCCTGACACCTGTCGTTTACAACGCTATCTTCTTCCACAAGGTCAGATTTTGTTGCAGCAACCATTATAACAGGCCTTCGAACAATGCTCTTTAACTCGTCAATCCACTTACCAGCATTTTCATCATACGATTCATCAGTTGTTTTATATTTTGACACGTCCACAGCCAAAAGAAACAAAGAGTGTTTTTCAAAAAAGTAATGACTTACACTCTGGTATTCCATGTGACCACCAAAATCCCAGATTTCTAATTCGAGATCTTCATTCTCAGGATCTGGATACCAATTTCTGATCTCAATACCTTCAGTTCTCTCATCTTCGTCCGTCGGTCTTGGCTCTCCCATCAATAAACCGTTAACAAGACTCGTTTTTCCAGCACCAGAATTCCCGATCACCAGAACTCTAAGACGTTTAGAGTGAGCTTCACCAAACTTAGCGATGCTTTTAAAATAATTTAAAATACTTCTACCATCGTTACAGATAACTTGTGGTGGCTTCTCCAGCACATTTACTTCGAGGTCGAAATTCGCGCCCCTTTCTATTAAGTTGGCAACACATTCGGGAAATTCTTTTAGGTTATTCAAACTCATATCACAATTTCTGAGATCAATGTTATTCTCGAGACCCCCTGGAACTTTCTTCAGGCCACAGCCACCCATATACAGCTGTTTTAAGTTCGTTAATGAAGAAATTGAAAATGACTGCTGACCAAGTTCAATATTGTCCCGAAGGCTCAGAACTTCTAAATTAACACAATGTTCAAGACCATCTGGAAGTTTCTTCAGGCCACATCCACCCATATACAGCTGTTTTAAGTTCGTTAATGAAGAAATTGAAAATGACTGCTGACCAAGTTCAATATTGTCCCGAAGGCTCAGAACTTCTAAATTAACACAATGTTCAAGACCATCTGGAAGTTTCTTCAGGCCACAGCCACTCATATCCAGCTGTTTTAAGTTCCTTAATGAAGGAATTGAAAATGACTGCTGACCAAGTTCTCTGTTCCGGCCAAGATGTAAAGTTTCTAAATTGGTGAGTTTTTTGAGACCTACTGGATAAGAGTTCAGGGAACAACGGTAAATGACAAGTCGCCTAAGTTTCACAAGTTTGTCAAGTGATAATAATTGATTATGAAAATTGTTGTAATATAATTCAAGTACCCCCAGCTCTTCCATCGCTGTGATGGCCAAAGGTAAGACATTTAGTCCGCAATTGTATAAAATGACTTTTCGCAGTTTTAATTTATCGCTCAGTTCGAAATCTTCACCTATCGGATCATCAAAGATAAATAATTCTTGAAGATTGTTCAGTTGATCCATTCCGGTTGGTAAAATCTTCTTTCCCTTAGCACATAACAAGAATCTTTGAAGGTTAGTCATACCTTCGAGAGATATTGTGTTGCATTGTGATGTTTTATCAAGCTCGGTTAAGGAGTCGTGGGACGTTTTTAGAGTAATGTTCTGAAAAGTTACTTCTGGAAATATTTCCTCATTTTTAAGTGAAAGAATATTATCATAATAAAGAAAAGTATCAACATTTACAGATAACGTGTCATCACTTGCAATTGCTAATTCTTCCACATCAGATACCGTGGTTCTGTCAAGTCCATCTAGACTACCACACTCGTAATTTCTCAAAACTAGACGCCGCAATTTCTGTTTGCATGCAGCAATTACTCCAACCACATTTACAGCATTGCATCGCACGTCTAGGCCAATGAGACCAAGTTCATCAGTCTTGATTTCACAGGATTTGTTATTATTATCAACGAAAACGTTAATTGAGACGTGAGGACCCAAATTATCGACGATAGATTTCAGAAATTCGGGAACATCTTCATGATAAAGTATGATTGTTTTGACTTGCGGATGATTTAAAAGTTCTGGAGGAATGGATGTTTTCAGAAAACCAGCAGCTCTTAAATCAATCTCATCGTCACTGGCACAACATTCGACTCCATTAATAGTAAAATTACTGCTACTCATGTCACAACGTTGTTGCTTCTTTTCATGTAATGGTCGTTGTCAGAACATTGGAGTGGGACATCAAGGAGTGATTTAACCTGTGAATTAAAACCATGTATGTAAATGTGCATGTTTGTCAAAGTTGTAAACTCAGAAGATTTCGGATAGAATCTAGTGTTCAGAAAGTTATGAGTTCAATTCCATTAGGCCAAGTAAAAATATATAGTAGTTTATCGTCCTAACTTTAAAAAAGGAGAATGCGGGCACTTTTATTTTTTATTTTTATTTTCAAGATGGCTTATCCGAATTGGCCATCACCTACCAAAACCTATTTTTTGAATGGATTTCTCTACAACTGCTTTGATACAAGATTGCGTCAAAACAAATTGTGGTGTGTAAAACTAGAAATAAACCGAAAAGTCCCGAGAGGTAACGGAAGACACCGAAACGCACAAAAATGGCCGAAAGGTTGCGCAAAAGGCCCCAAAAACAAAACAGATTTTCGATGCAAATAAAATAAAAAAGAAAAATAAATTTGATGCGGCCGGAATAAAGGATGCGGGCAGGGACGATAAACTACTTAATTTTTTAACTTGGCCTTATGCATGGTTCAATTTTGGCTGTTATCTATACTGAGGAAAAGTCACCCAGCAGCTTGGCCCGGGGTGTGTAGAATGTTGTTCATCATCCACATTCAAAATAACCACCCAAACACAGTGGATTATTGGGGATAAACGCTAAACATATTCACTTTACGCAGAAAAGATGGCATTGAAAAATATCTACAAATTTGAAATTTAAGGGCTGAATTTTAAATTGCAGTTGTGAACGTGGTGAGAATTTCTTTACAGTTGTAATTGTCATTGTTGTCCCAGGGGTAAATACAGCCGGGGGTTAGGGTTACAATGAAGTAGAAGACGCGGGTTGGGGTTAGGAAGACACTTATGCCGGGTGTTAGGGTTAGGAAAACAGTTAAGGTGGGGGGTTAGGATTGGTGTTGTGGTTGGGTTCGGGTACTACCGTATATAGAATCCTACAATGTATAACTATTGGTAATTCAGGGCCATTGCACACTTGCTTCGCGTGGCGGTGAAGGCTCTGGGAACGAGATTGATCATTCAACAAATCAGGTGATAGCTTCACTGATTGAAGCGCCTTGTGGTTTGTGATGTAAATATTTATAAGCACACTGTGTTAATTATGGTGAAAATCAAAAACTCCTGCAGAAGTTAATATTATTCTATTTAGGGGTGCACCGGATTTAGTATCCAGCCAGATAGTGGATAATCTCACTATCCGGCTGGATATTTTCTACTATCCGGCCGGATACCGGATAATTTGTTTTTGACTGTTTTCCAAGGTTGTGTTAATTCAAATATAATAAAAATAGACATCAATACAACAAAATAGCAATATTGAGCTTGTTTACTGTTCCATGCAGTGTTGTTGGTTATGGTTAACTATCTGCTTAAACAGACAAAATATATAAGTTCAGTAATGAAATTTAGTAACAATATAGCTCACGCACAAAGTCGCTCATAACAGTTAACACAAATAACATGTTTCCATAATGCCGCTTCAGTTTGTTTGCATTTATAAGATCTCAGAATAATTTTTCTGAGGATATGAGCTTGACGATCGTCCACATATCGTTTGTCTACTCCGAGCTCTTCCATATTAACTACAACATTGTATATATTTTAATATTTTACATGCATGTTTAGAGACCATTAGATCAAATGCAATTAATCATTTCATTTTCATAGTTTAATACTATTTATACTTTTAAACTACCTATACAGTACTATTTGCTCAGTCTTTGAGACTGCAGTTATAACATTGTCACAGTGAAGGTTATAGCCCAGAAACTAGTCAAAATATGGCAATTCAACTATTCTATCTGAAAAGAAGTACTGAGACATTAGTCTCATATACAAAAATATCCGACCGGATATTTTTCAACTAACCGGTATCCGGCCATTAGTAAAAAGTTAACAACCACTATCCGGTGTACCATTAATTGTATTAAACATCATGTTTGGTCTTGCAATAAGCTTAGATGGTGACTGGGCAAGATGCCATGTCAGTCGCACAGACAAATAGGCTACGTTTTATATAAATATCTTGAATTCAAAACATAGTCCTAATCCCAAACCTAATACTTTTTAAGTGGCTCTGATATGGGCTTCTTTGTGTACTGGCACAGAGTAGGGTAGTATTTCTTTATTCTAGAGTTAGGTTTAGAGTTTTTATTTGAGTTATGGTTTGAGTTTTTGTTCTTCTAATTAGCATCTAAATCTCGAGAAAACAACGACCTTGATTAATAAATTATTTTATAAAGGAATAACTATATATAATCTAGGATACTCGACATTCAGCTTTGCCTGGCTGGATTTGTTGCATGACTCATCATTTCTGATTTTCTTTGGCAGACTACAAAATTTCTCGTTCTCTGTTGGTGACTGTGGTGAGAATCATTTGGGATGAGAAACGAAGAAGGAGACCATGACGTAGACAAGTAGTTTGACTAATTGTAAGTAATTATCATCTGCACGTTCTGAGGAATAAATTAAAACTGTTTCTATTACTACAGCTAGGAGTCTACAGCTGCCGATACTTTTTGAGATATCCTACAGACAGACTTACAAACAAACAAACAAACAATCATATTTTACTCTGACGAAGGGCTATGTCGAAATGTCAGTTTTTCATTTCTAAAAATCTCAGCCGTTCACCACCTCTTGTTTTACTAAAAACATAACCTCCTGACAGAGGGAACTACTACATTTATAACTAATACATATCTAACCAGAAATACAAATCCACAATAATCCCCTCGCTTGCCTTTTCTACCTCCCCCAAGAGTTTCATCCTAAACACCCCCTGCAGGATTTTCCCCATCCATGGTCCCCAGACCTCACACGCCATGTATTAATTTGTTGATCACAATTTGCAAAAAGGCCGAAATTTTGAAAAGCGGAAATTTCGAAAAGCGAAAATTTCCGTGTTTAGAAATTTCGGGCTGTGAGCAGGCTAGTTTCATCGTAGAAATTTATTTTTTATTTTTTTAGTTATCTCAGCCAATATTTAACCGATTTCAATTCTGAAAACAGATTTTGAATTACCTAGTCTAAATACACAACACACGTGTCTATTATATTATGAGAACATGCACATCCTTTATAAAAACCTGTTATGTACTTATAAACTAATCGGCAATGAGGAGCTACCGCTTCGTTGTGTATTATTTTGAACGTTATCTTGGTCAATATTTAACCGTTTTTAATACTGAAAACAGATTTGGAATACAGTAGGTAAGTCAAAGTACATAACATACGTGCCTATTATGTTATGCAAACATGTATACACTTCGTAAAAACCTGCTTATGTACTTAAAAATGAATCAGCCATGTTTGTGCCCATTTTCCACCCAACAAATATTAGCCGATTAAAACGGATCACGCAAAAGGCATATCATGTATAATTTGTATATATATAATAATAATAATAATAATTTAATATTTATATGGTTGAAAATTCGCATATGAATATGATCAAATGCGCCTCGTACATCAAAGATCTAAAACTAGAATTATATAACAATGAATATAGAGAGTCTCACAATATAAATCCAAACATACATGGACATACAATAGATACTAAATATTAACTATATATATATAAATATATATATATATATATATATATATATATATATATATATATATATATATATATATATATATATATATATATATATATATAAAAAAGTAGAGTGCTGCGTAGACAGTGTTTTGAATATATAGCAAAGTGAAAAGGTGGTAAACTGCCAAGAATTTAGTGACGAGATACTGACGTTTCGAGCGGAGCCCTTCATCAGAGTAAGACGAGATGAAATGAAATAAATAGGGCTTATATATATGCCAAAAGGGTGTCACAAGTAGAAAGTAGCCAATCAAATGCACGGGAGATAAACAAACTAATAATTAATGAGATGGGAAACGTTAGATCATTTGCTATTTTTAACAGTCGAGTTACATTTTACAAAATGATCCTGAGACGTCAGCCATTTTCACCGACAACCCTTTGGTATCTTTTCGCCGTAATAAAAACATTCGTGACTCCTTAGTACATAGTGCCCTTAAACAAAATACCTCGGCACCAGCGGGAACATTTTCTTGCGGCCGTTCCCGCTGTAACACATGCGCTTTTCTCAATCCCACTACAGTTATTACTGCCCCCAAATTCGACCACACAATCCGTCATGCTTTTTCATGCACGTCCACCAACATAATTTATTGCATTTCATGCGATAAATGCCCTAAAATCTACATCGGTGAAACTGGGCGACGTCTTTCAGACAGGTTTGCTGAACATCTTCGTTCCGTGAGGATCAATGATGGTGACAAACCTGTAGCCCGCCATTTTAACAGCTCCTACCATTTGGTTTCAGACATGAAAGTCTGTGCCATCCTTCCCATCTCCGGTGGCAACGATAACCGCAAGCGGCAAGAGAAGCGTCTCATTTTTAAACTTGGCACCACACATCCTCTTGGTCTTAACGAACGTTTTTCTTTTATTTAATTTCCTACAAGTTTTTGGTTATTTTAGTTTGCTTGGAACCTTTATTATTATTAAATTTTTATTATTCGCGTATGCATTTTCATTCCTTTTCAAGTTTTTGTTTCTTATGCTAATATTATCGCCTAATCCCCTTGAATATTGGACCTGTCATTTCTCCCGCCCCCTCAGTCTGCTTGCTGATCGACTGTTAAAAATAGCAAATGATCTAACGTTTCCCATCTCATTAATTATTAGTTTGTTTATCTCCCGTGCATTTGATTGGCTACTTTCTACTTGTGACACCCTTTTGGCATATATATAAGCCCTATTTATTTCATTTCATCTCGTCTTACTCTGATGAAGGGCTCCGCTCGAAACGTCAGTATCTCGTCACTAAATTCTTGGCAGTTTACCACCTTTTCACTTTGCTATATATATATATATATATATATATATATATATATATATATACTCTAAGGATTGATGGTGAAGGAAAATTTCGAATGTTGCAACTTCAAGGCTTTCCGGCTGGAATTGACCCCACGACCCTACTGTACGATGCTAGTACAGTGCAGTGAGCTACGGAGGCCGTTGCCGAGAGTCAGAGTCATGAGTTCTGTATATATAGTGGTGGTAATGCCGGGATAAGATTCGGGGTATATTACAAGTAATATTTGGCATTTCACAAGGATTTATGGTGAATGAAAATTTCGAGTGTTGGAATATATACATTTTAAGACCAAACCGAGACCAGTTGCGAAAAATGCAACTTAAAGGCCTTCCGGCTGGAATTGAACCAGCGACCCTGCGATGCTAGTGCAGTGCTCTGACCACTGAGCTACGGAGGCTGTTGTGAGTTCTGTGTAGTGTATAGTGGTGGTAATGCCCTATTAACTATGGTATATTAACTATGGTAAAATATTTGGCATTTCACTCAATTAAATATATACATTAATATAAAAAGAAAAAATATATATATACATTAATTCGTGAAAAAATGAAAAATGCCGGATCTAGTGTGCCGCAGCGAGATTATCACCCTTGCTTGTGAGGGGACTAATACATTTATAACTAATAAAACTAATATTTACACTTAACTTAAGGAAATTATTGTTAGTACAACCACTATTGACTATAACAAGTTTTAAGAATTCTTTCAAAAGAACCTTTTTTATGACCTGATAGATTGCGCATTCGTAGTTAACCACTCCAGGGCAAATAGCTATTCGATATACGAAAAGATATTTTAAGGAAATTTTTGTTGGGCTGAGAGGAGTAAAGATTTCGATTATTGCTACCTAATTGGTGATTATTATTATAATTTGTTGAAATCGATACGATCCGTTGAACCGTACGATCACGAGTTTTGGTAGCTTGGATTAATTCTAATTTTTTGCTGCATCTGATTTTGATTTTTCTAACTACTGTCTCTGTTGCCGTTGTCGCAATGCACTTTCTCTTCAATCGTTGTCAAATCTCAAGCGCTGAATTTCTTGCTTTAGTTGACTCGCCTAATTAACATCATCTTTCGCGACTTCATTTTCGATCTCTTCGCCCCATGCTGAGACGTCTTCTTCAGTGTCTCCTGCTGACAATATTTTCTCTTCGATCGCTTGTTTCACGTCCTTAATCGTCATCATTATTTTCGAACTCGAAATCTTCTGTCGACTTCTTCATTTTTGTTTACAAGTTCAGCGTAAGTTTAAGGATATATGTTAAGAATAACACTTAGTTATGGTGATCGCAGTTTCCGCTCCAGGTTGGTCATCCGTTACCTCATTCTCGCGAGGTCTCTCTGTCTCTAGGTCGAACTGGTCGAAATCACGGCAGTACTTGTATCCCGTTGGAGATGCCGTGTGTTGCAAATTTCCCTCCCCAAGTATCAACGACAAGTCACAATTTAGTTTTGAATCTTTTATTTCATCATAAAATCACACACGACGTCTCGTCTTTATCACAAGGAAGCACTGACACCATCACACAGTTACCATCGCACCGTCACTTCTCACTCTTGGCTTTCGAACATTGCAATCGTTAATCCAACATAACGTGATAACGGTATCGGATTACTCTCAACTCTTCGTCCTACCACGTCACGCATTCCAGTTCACGTATAATTGCGAAATTTGTCTTACGATCTTCAACACCTCGTTTAGCTTCAGTCAATATATTATGAACGCTACCTGAACAGTTTACGTTTCGCCCTTACATTTCTCAACATGGTTAGCGAAACTCGTGAACGATCTGAACGTTGTGGGTTCGCACCCCGTAACCGCATCATATAATCATGATTGCATGTATTCCCTTTCAGTTGGGTTTTCCGTTCAACGAGCAGTGAGTGATAAACTGAATTGTCGAGCGCTTAAAACATGAGCAACCTTATCCTGCCTGACTCTAAATAAATCATACTCGTACCATCATTTTAATAACACATATATCGGGATTCAAGATCAGGAACTCAAGGAATGCGTATGTTACGAGTCAATAGTAATTATGGTAACCTACAGATAGCTCAATGGTTAGAATATCTTCTTTGTGGTCAGAAGGTTGCGAGTTGAATTCTCAGGGACTCAGAAATGGTCTGAATGAAGACGTACTTCAGTAGCGAAGATTACGTCTCACATAATTTTAACTCAACATATAAATAAACAAACATGATAATAACATATTGAAATGTCGGTATTTGAATAAAATAATGATATAGAAGTCGTGCGTTGGCAAGGCAGTGTAAAATATGAATTAAAAGTACTAAAAGGCTGGTGTACTGCTGAAATACTGAATAGGAGGTGTAACGTTTTGAGCGAAGGCTCTTCGTCCTTTCTCCTCTCTCCTTCAAGGCCGCGAAATAGAAAGTGGAGAAGCGCTGAGGAATGTAATACAACAGCTCTCCGTCTTGCAAAACACTATTTCGTGGACTTGGAAGTCTCTGCGCAAGAGAGAGTCCTTCGTCATAGAGTGAAATGTAAAGTGACATAATGCCTTTCACTCTCTAATGAAGGCAGAATTAAGGCGTTCACTCGGCGTTAGACTTCCTATTCAGTATTTTGATAGTACAGCAAACTTTTAGTATTTTTGATTGGTAATTAAATCAGGTATAACTTGGGCTTCAGTCTGTTAATTAACACAAAGCTCGCCTTACCTCTTGTCTTCTTCTTGCTATTCACATAAGGTTACCATCATGAAGAGTTGTTCTCTTGGTCTTAATACTTTCACAGTGAAACAAGCAATGGTTTACTTTGCATCACTCCCGCATATTTAATAGCAGTCTTCACGTGATTTTGACGTGTCATTCTCAGATTTTCTTTGGGGTCATGGGAACGAGAAAGGCTCATCTTGACTATTCTCATGTGAAACTATTTGAAAGATTTTTTATTCATTTATTCCTGAAACGTTTTTACTGAAAACTAATAACATAGTACTTATAATAATCATCTGCAGCGATATTCTTAAAATATGGGCCAGTCAAGCCTTGAATCACCATTATTTATTCCTCGCTCAAAGACGAGACGATACAGGATGTTGCTGGATGAAACGAAGAGGAGAAGAACAGCAATGTTTTTATTATATTTTAGATTTTGTATACTTTCACTACTTTGATATCTTATGAATTCTCATCACAGCCCAAGAAATACGACTAATATGGTATACATTGTAGTAGCGCTACAATCGAGTTCATGACGATTATTAACAAACACGGAATTTGTGATACACCATAGTGACAGGATTATTATTATTAAAACTTATTTACACACACGGTAGTGTACTAGTTTTCTGATTTTCAAATGGCCGTGTTCACAAATCTAAAACTAACACATTTATAACTAATGCATTTATAACTAATAACATTTGCAGTTAAACCATTCCAGGACTAAGGTTTTCGATTAGAAAAGTATTTTTTAAGGAAATTTCTGCTGGGTTTAGATAAGTAAAAATTTCGGTTATTGCTACGTAATTGGTGATATATTATTATTGTTGAAATCGATACGATCCATTGAACCGTGCGATCATGAGTTTTACTAGATTGGCAGAATTTTTCTTTATTACTGGAACTGATTCTTCTTTCAAGCTGTTGTTTCTGTCGTCGTTACCGCGTACACTTTCTTCAAAACCCTTGTTGGATGTCAAACGCTGACGGATTTGTTGGTTTAGTTGACTCACGATCTTCCGACACTTTACATTCGATATGTTCGCCCACGTGTTTACGATTCTTGTGTTCGACGTGTCGGATTTGAAAGTCTTTTGTGGATCCACCCACGTATTGTAGTTGGACGGAAGTTTAGGTTGCTTCTCTCGCGATTTCGTTTCGACCGAGATTCTTTCAGTTGTCCACTCGAATAGGGCTTGGAACCAGTTAGGTAAACGTCCACTTCTTCCATTCATGTCCAGTTCTTACCAGATCTCCTCGTATGCCAGATACCTTGTGGCTTGTTCAAGATAATCTTAGTTCGATAATGCTCTTGCTTGTAGTCCTCAAGAATAATCAGTCAATGTATGTTCGTATTTGGGATACAACGGACTACTTAAGATAAGAAAACTTCAAGGAATCTTGAAACTCGGTGTCAATATGATACGATCCATTGAGCCGTGCGATCTGCACGTGTTTTGGTTGCTTGGCATAATTGTATTTCTTTGCTGTATCTGATATATTTTCCTTTCTAGCTGCTCTCTCTGCCGCATACACTTTCATCAAAACCATTGTCAGATCTTAATTGCTTTACTTGACTCATCTTAACACCATCTCTGGCGACTTTATTTTCGATCTCTTCGCCCCATGCTGAGTCGTCGTCGCGGTTTCTCTAGCAGTCCAAATTTTCTCTTCGATCGCTTGTTTCATGTCTTTGATGGTCATCATTATTTTGGAAATCTTCTATCGGCTCGTTCGAGATGCCATGTATCGCGAATTCCCCTCCCCAAGTATCAACGACAATAAACAATTCGAAACAATTCGTGTTTTGTTTGAATCGCTTAGTTTAATTAAAGTTAGTAACCACAATGGGGTGTCATTGTTGAACGAAGTATACAAAGAAGTTGAAAAGCTTTTTTGTTGCAAATTAATCAGAAACGCTGGATATTATCCAACCAATTATCATGACCTTGTCGCGTAGTTAATTAAACACAGTACAATGGTTGTCTAGTAGTTGTATGCATTTCAAATGTAGTTAAAATGCAAAACTAAAACGTAACACTATAACAAAACTGGTTAACATATATATCTTCTCGTAAAAGTGTGTTTAGTTTTGAGATTATAGAAGTTAAAAAGTAACAAGTAAAAATTAAAATGTTATTATCAGTTGGGTACTGCGTGCATTTAAATAATTTGAAATTGTTGTTGTAGAGCTTTGCCTTGTTATGTTAAGTGTTAACAGCATGTGTTAATATATACACTGCTGTAGTGAATGTGAGAGAGCTTGAGATGTGAGAGAGTGAATGTGAGAGAGCTACATGTAGCAGTGTATATATTAACACATCCAAATATTACCGATATATAGTGACTGCCGCATAGGAAGTACATTAATGATTCTAAGCAAATCGTGTGGCAAATATGGGTGACGGGAAGTACAGTTCTGAGGGTCTGGGTCCAAACCAGTACATCATTGTAAGTTGTAACCTTCGCTCTCCATCTGAGTCTCGGTAGCTCAATGGTTAGAGCGCCTCACCGGCAATCAGAAGGTTACAGGTTCGATTGCTGTCCAGGACTCACAATCATTTTCTCAAAAATAGGACTGGATCGAGCTTTCTATTGTATCTGAGGCTTGCATATTTGCATAATGTAAAGTGACGAGAGATCATTAGAAGCTCCGAGTTTGCAAGCAAATCAAACTGTGACGCTTGGCGCAAAATAGGTTTAGTGTCTGGCCAATATACTGTTTCTTTGTTAACATTAAATGCATAAAATCTTGAACCTAATTTGACGTCTCATATTAGGCTTCTCTCACTGTATAATTAGAGCCAACGGCGGCCATTACTAAGGGACCAATGTCGCAGAAAATCTGTAGGTAGGTCATTAATCGATCGTTTTACCCAGTAATTTGAAAAATATCTTCTGGTCCTCTTTATTGTAAAATTATTTATTTTGTCGATGGTAATAATCCAACAGAACAAAAATAGGTTATTCGATTGGTCCCTTAGTAATGGCGGACTTCCGGCTTCATTTTCTGAACAATAGTTGCTCGATCCGTCTTCTTTCGAAATCAGTGATGATCTCTCATCAATTTACATTATGCAAATGTACAAGCTTCAAAAAAAGCTCATCAGATACAATAGAAAGCTCAATCCAGTCCTATTTTTGAGATCAGTGATTTCGCCTGATGGCAATTTGTGTTCTAAAGGGGGGTATATATAAATAATCTCGCGAAATGACGTCATATTTATGACATCTATGACGTCATATTTTATTCAGGCATTCCCGTCCGTACGCCCAATAGAAATACTCGTAACAATTTGGGTCTTTGAGAGAACTCAAAATGGCAATGGAAATGAAACAGTCACCCACGGCAATTTCTCGTTCTCTCAAACTTCCACTCGTGTTTCTATAACTGTATGGAAACATGGAATATGTTTACTATTTCTTAACATTAAAAGAAGGCACGAGGATGCTCAGGGCCGTCACGAAGGGTGTTGAGCAGGGGGGTATGAGAACTAATTTTGCCGACAAATGGGCGTGGTCATTGGGTGTGGTCATTCAAAAATAACAAACCCAGAATGTTCTTGGACATATCATTAGGTGACATGAAAATTACCTGATTTTAAAACTACCAAACTACCAAAAACTCCGACTCACAGGAAAGATGGAACTATCGGCTTCTAGGTGGTCAATGAAAGTGGGATTTAACTGAATGACTGTAGTATAGAAACGGCCTGGTGTACATCACACCTCAGTTCCTCTGCTGTTTTATTCTTTTATTTGCTATATGTAACGTATATTCACTAATCGTCTGTCTACTCCAAGCTCTCCCACATTCACTACAGCAGTGTATATATTAACACAAATAACCACTAACCCCAAAACAACTTAGATCCTAACCAACCCACCTAATGAGTTTTCTAACCCCCCGCCTTAAGTGTCTTCCTAATCCCAGGCTGTATTTTCTATGGTTATACTAAAAAACATCGTCCAAAAGACACGGACTACGTTAACTCTATATGATCTAACCACCTCAGAGCCGTCGGCAAATGAAACTTTTGTCGGGAAGACATCAAATTACCGTTCGAAAATCGAAATCACAAGATATACACAGGAGAAGTAGTGTTGCGTATTATTCGTTAACCTGCTACATTTACATCATACATTCATAAAGGCTAACTGGATGCATGTAACAAGCATTCAGCTCAATGAGAACATTGCATGACTGAAATACCATCGTAACTAAATTGAAGTTCTAAGCCCAGCTCTGTAATCTGTTAGTCCTATTGTAGCAGTAATCAATTTGTTTTTAAAAATATTACACCATAGCGATTCTTTGCTTTAATTTGGAAAACTTGCGCTTTAGCATATAAGTATGACTATTATAACCGCAGAGTTACAAAGCCAGGTAAACAAAGCTGTAAATCAAGACTAGAGACAGGAAGGAGTCGTCTTTCATGATAAAAGCAATCGCCATATCCTGATATAACCAAATAACGTGCATATAGCGCTGTAAGAAGTTATACAAATGTTACCAGAAATATTGTAACAATTTCCATCACGATATTTATACGAAATCTCCATTTTTATTTGTCTCCACGCGCGCACGGCGGTCACGGATGGACTAAAGAAGGCATTAATATAAATTGTTTTCTTAGCTTCTTTCCCGCGATAATACACTTGGCGCCTTTGTATAATCATCAACAACTATCCGTCAATGTATATCGTATTTTGGGTTCAACAATTTCCCAAATATCGGAAACTTCATATCATGTGGAAACTCGGCCTTGTCGATCTCAGCGGAAAATTGACCCGGAAATCGGTGGTAAGAACTAACAAGGTTGCGAGTTCGATTCCCTACAGTGTAGCAAAGATTACCTTTCACATAATTTTAACTCAACATGTTCCTTGAAATGTACAGCTGATCTGCATGTTAATTATCAATACCCTATTTGATGAGGTCGGTTTTTTCAAAGAGCCCCTCAAACCAACAATTATGTGTACTATAAGCTAAAATAAATAAAAAACGCTACAATAAATCAAAACAAGTTAAATACAACACTTTTGGCGTACTTTCCCTACCCAAGTATAAGGATTATGATTTTTTGTCATCTTTCCATTTCACAATTTATGAGATTGCTGATAATAATTATTTAATTATTGGAATTTGGAAATTAAAGCATCTTTGGGACCCAGTTATTGTTTATGCCTAATGGCAAAGTTAAAATTACAATGCTCGTGTACTCGTCAACAGAACCAATGCAATCTGCCAGCTGTGCCAAACTTATCTTTTTCTAGTTTTAAATCTACATATACAGTACTATGCTAATCTACTATGCTGTTTTCAGAACAAAATTTGCAATTAAACTGCAGTCAATTCCCTATTCGGCACTCGTTTCTGTAACGGCTAATATTTCACACTAGACTTGTAGTGTTAACAGAAAAATCCAGTATACACATGTACGCACTGCGTACCTATTTTTCCTCTCTCCTTGAAGGCCGCGAAAGGAATGTAATGCCACAGCTCTCCGCCTTAGAAAACTCTCTTTCACCATAGTTAATAGAAACAGTGTTTCTATTAACTATGCTTTCACGGACTTGAAGTCTCCGTGGAGGAGTGAGTCCTTCGTCAGAGAGTAAATGGTAAAGTGACATTTACGTTTCACTCTCTAACGAAGGAGGAAGGTCGTTCACTTGAAATGTTAGACTTCCTATTCATTATTTTGACAGTACAGCAACCTTTTAGTATTTTTGATTGGTATTTGAATCAGATCTTAGTTTGTCTTCAATCTGTTAATGAATAAAAAACTCTCCTTACCTCTTGGCTTCTCGTTAACTTTACTGGTAGCTTAACTTGTAGCTGGACTTGTAGCTTGGTCTTTACACTTTCACTTTGTTCGCCTACAGGAAATTAAATAGCAGTCTCACGTGATCTTTGACGTCATCATTCTGAGATTTTCTCCCATAAGGGACGTGAAAGGCTTTTCTTGGCTATTGTCATGTTAAACATTTTGATATTCAAACCTTGTTTATTCTTTTATTCACGAAACGTTTTTACTTAAAACTGAAATCCGATTAAGACGTGCTGTTATACGACGCATTTTTTCATGAAACTTGTTTTTCATAATCTCATTTATACTGCTAAAGAAAACTCCTTAACTCCATTTGTACTTTCAATATAGAACGTACTATTTGCGACACGATAACAAATAATCGGCGAAGATAACAAATAATCGGGGCCTCGTTGTTGAAATAACTATATTACTAGTTTATATGGCATACTGTACAGCAACCTTTTAATATTTTTGATTGGTATTTGAATCATCTCTTAGTTGGACTTATTCTGTTGATGAACACCTCTCCTTAGTTCTTGACTTCTCCTTGCTACGTCTACATGACTTGGTAAAACAATATGTAGGCCACGAGTCAATAGAAAATAGTAATTATCGCTACGTACAGTTATACCTCGATAAATAATTAGATGGTTATCCCCCTGGTAGTGAGAAGGTTGCAGGTTCGATTCCCAGCTGGAACTCAGAAATGGTCCGAATGAAGACGAACTTCAGTAGCAAAGATTACATAATTTTACTCAAAGAACACATAATTTTAATTCAACATAACAAACAAACTGCTGTGCTGCTGAAATGATGAATAGCATGCGGTGTGACGTTTTGGGCGAAGGCTCTTTGTCCTCTCTGCGCAGAGGAATCGTGTAATGCAACAGCTCTCCGTCTTGAAAAACTCTCTTTCGCGGACTTGGAAGTCTCTTCGCAGGAGAGAGTCCTTCGTCAGAGAGTGAAACGTAAAGTGATATAATGTCAGTTTCACTCTCTAACGAAGGAGAAAGGTCGTTCACTCGAAACGTTAGACTTCCTAGTTCCTATTTTGACAGTACAGCAACCTTTTAATACTTTTGCAATTTGAATCAGCTCTTAGTTGGAAGTTCAGAGTCTGTTAATGAATACAAAGCTTTCCTTACCAATCGCGCGCCTTCTCCTTACTTCGTCTACTTGACTTCGTCACTTTCAAACAAACAATGGTCTACTTTGCATCACCTACAGGAAATTTAATGCTATTCATCACATGATCTTTTATGTCATCATTCTCATATTTTCTTTCATTAGGGGCGATAAGGACGAGAAAGGCCCATCTTCCCATCTTGAAATTCAAACTATTTTTGTTCATTTATTCATGAAATGGGATTAAGGTGCTGTTACACGACGTATTTTAAAACTTCTCTCAACTGCGTTCCGTTCGGATAAGGAAATATTTTGGTTTTAGACAAAACTGCTTGAGATCCTTAAAATTATCCCGTGTTCTCTTATGAAATGTCAGTTTCTAGACTACAACACTGTAGGTTCCATGATGCAGACACTTATGTGGGCACGACATAAACACAGAACTCAACTTGTTCCCAGAGACTGCTCTGTGATGTTGAAGTGTTTACTAACATCCCTTCCGTTCAAATAGTTCGAACACGTCCTTTAAAGCTTTATCTTTCGGAAACATTGGAAAAGATGTCTTCAGACGATAAAGTTTTTCCCTACACTACTGAAGACAATAATTTCATTTTGAAACGTACACGCAACGAACTCGCTGAAGTGAAGACAACTGACTGAAGTGGCTCTTATGACAAAGACAACATAACAAAGAAGTGTAATATGGCAATAACACGATATTATGCCGGAATGATTAGACGAAATGAGTCTGAAAAGCAGAGAGAACGTCAAAACAACGCAATTATTAAAATCAACAAATTTGACGCTACAGTTAGCGCAACCTTTTGCAAGACCACGCTGCCACTTATAACTACCGTACTGGCCAATAAGTATATCAAATATCCTAAAATTAGGAATGTAGTGTAAAAATGCTAATATAATATTATAAAACGTTGGTGTACTGCTGAAATAATGTGTAGGAGGTCTAACGACGTATTGAGTGAAGGTCCTTCACATTTCACTCTCTGACGAAGGGGCTTCGCTCGAAAATAAATTCGTGTTTCAGAGAGGAGGAAGGCACGGAGCAAAATGATTGTTCACTGGCAAAGTTTTATGTACTTCCAGCGGTGTTAGTACCTTCACATTTCACTCTCTGGCGAAAGGGCTCCGCTCCAAAATAAATTCGTGTTATATAAATAAATTCAATATTTTTTCAGGAATATCTTAGCCTGCATGCAGTAATGTTTCCTCAAACCCTTGCTCCCTACAGAAAGCCTAATCTTAAGTCTCCTTGCGGAGAGTGCTGTAAGAATGTCAGACAAACTAAGACTCCATTATTTGTGCGCTGAATGTAACACTTGGTTTCATACAAGCTGTCTAGCTGTATCTTCAAGTACTACCTATAGGGGCCGATTATATGAAAGTTTTCAGCCCGTTTGTAACTTTAGCCGGGCTGAAAAGTCAGCGCGGCGTCGTGGTCAAAGTCATGTTAAAACAAATTTGCGATTACATGATAGTTTTCCAACCGGTATAGGATTTTCAGCTCCACAAAACGGGCTGAAAAATTCCATATAATCGCAAATCATAATTTTAAACCGGGCTGAAATTATTGGAGCATAAATATCTTCTATTTCTACCAATCTTTGTTCTCTTTGAAGATAGGTATGCTGCCAAAATCAAGTTCCTTTTGGCTTCCAACAGCTTGTACTCAATCACTATGCCATTCATTTGAAAAAGAAGAGCAAGAAGCACACTGAACTGCGAAAATACGAAAAGAGCCATTTTCTTCATGTTGCGTGGCGCCATTTTGAAAAGATTTACCGCGAAAAATATGGATTTCAGCCCGGGTTGAAAATCACCATATAATCAATGCAAATTTCAGCCCGGTTAAAGTTACAAACAGGCTGAAAACTCTCATATCGGCCCCTTAGAGTATCCGAACATCGACCGCACCTACACTACATGTGTTTTATCTAAGTATATATACAATATGTAAGCGACTAGTGCATGACTCGACGTCCTTCAACTTCATGGACTCGTCCTCCAATGCAGTTTCCGAAGTTGCTGATCATGCCAGCTTTCTTAGCGGATGACATACAACATTGGTGAATAATAATTGTAAGAAACGTATTACGGAAAACTTAAACATCAATAGCTTGCCGAATAGATTTGTGGAGATTAAGGAATTTAGACAGGAAACCGTAATTTTTATCAAACTTTTCCAAATTCTCAATTCCATGTCGAAGGCTTCAAACTAATTTGTCGAGACAGGAAGAAAGGCGGACGTGTAGGTATATGCTGTTTAGTCAATGAGAACATTGTTACACAACAAAGGAAAGTTGCATGCAAATCAATGGAGAATCTTCTTGAATTGCGTATTGCTCAGCGACGGGTTTGCTGTGAAACCACCGTCGGTATAGACAATAGCACTTTTACTATAGCGAACTGTTAAGGATATTAGACGAAGCTTTTTATTATGCGAGAACATTATTTCTATATTGGTGATCTGAATTAGGATATATTGCACCCTCTATGTAATAACAAACAGGGGAAATACTGGACATATATATGCGATATTTATATGATGTAGACTTTCTTATAAACATACTAACTATCGGGTATCGGAAAACCGATGGTCTTGCCTTGATGTTATATATTGACTATAATATTCCAGCTTTTATGAAAGACTCTGCTTAATGATCACTGTTTCGTTTACATTGTGTTAAATACCAAACTTATGCGACCTAAATTCGAAGTTAACGTGAAACGCTCGTTGAAAAGCTTCGACCAAGAAACTTTTCTTGACGATCTAAGCAGAATGTATTTGACGAGACTGATAATGTCTATTGATGTTGGGAAAAACTTTATAATCAAGTTTTGGACGACAACGCGAGGCTCCCGTCAAAACGTTTTACAGGCACTTATTGATATAGCATCTAAGTTTATAACCGCTGAAATTCCATGAGAGATAGCAGAGGGATTGACCCCTACTCCGTATGAGGAACTATTTAAAAACTGCAGATAACTACTCTGAGACATTAAAGAGTTACGAAAATCGTTTGAAATCTTTATATTAAGTTGATAAATAATACAGACAAAGCAGCAGTGAGAAATATATTTTGAAACTCTCGAAAGTTAATACCACCACGTCGGGGCTCAAGTATTGGCGGTATCAAGCAGCCAAATTATATGGAACGCCCTTCTGGACACAGTGAGGTTGCCAGGGTGGAAAGTTCGTTTTACGTGCGCCGAAGATTCACGCCAGAATCGGAATCGTGCATCAGCGGATTCAGCGGTAACATTACGGATTTTTTTCCTTATTCCTCCTGCTCCACTCTCCAGCCGTATGCGGGCCAGCGCCAGCGGGGGGCGTTACGAATTTTGTTCACCAAAATGATTACACAATACACAATACATACATGCAACATGCTGTTTGCTGATAACGACAGCAAAAAACAAATATATAATATAATTCGGTAGTCCGTAGTCGGTACTATGTACTATTAACGTAAAAATTCATAAATAAGAGACATAACTAGTTGTAGGAGCGATTAAGAATAAGATCCACGTTAATGTTATTTAAAATGAACTATATATACAGGTACTGAGGCCTAAAAGAGGATCGCGGGCCTGCCGGCTTGGGTACGAGACTGGTGTTTCCCAGGTTAACACTATTTACAAATTTACAATAGGAATGGCAAGGCAACGTCCTGTGTGCGTTGGCGTTGAAGTACTTTTCCTTCTTTTGCATAATTCGCACGATCTCCTAAGATCGGCAATGCATGCTTGGGCAGGAGTGCATCTTTGTCACCATGAAGATAGATCTGCGCGATTTCCTTACAAGCACGTGTTCCTTTCAGTATTGGGGGCATGCACCAGTCAAGTTTCGTTCTAAAAAAACGAAAATACACACAATTACTACCAAACTATCAATTGTGAACATTGGTAAACAGTCGCATATGGTTGCTGTATCGCTACTATGGAAGAATGTTCTTGTACCCCAGAGGCCAGAGACACCTACCTCAAGGCCAGGGTTTCATTTGACTGTCCTCCAGTTGATTGTTGTGAATTCATAACGCTGTAAAATGATTCGACAACAGCTTCAGTGCCTCCTTTCGCCAAAGCAATATCGATAGAGACACATCCTTCGATTCCAATGCCGTCAAAGATATCTTCCTCGCAGTAGATGCTCTGATAAACTGCTGCTTCATCCAGTTCAGCTAGGATCGGTTTCTCTACAGACTCAAACGTGAGGGAGTATAGATTGCCCTGACAGTATGGCTTCGCTTCTGCATCCTCACTTTGAATGGACTTGTCATGGACGGAAAGTACCACAAGAGGACCATAAGCCTTTGGTGCAATTGATGGTAGAGAAAACCATTTAACCGCATAGTTTCCGGCATTCTTCCACAACCACGACTTCAGAGCCTGTTTTATCTTGTGGAAGACTATGTGGGAAAACGCAGGATCAAACAGCAAATCCTCGCCTTCGTAATCCCGACAGAGCTTCTGAACGTGATCCAAGGAACATACAAACGCAAAGAACCTATCAAAATGAGCTTTGCCATACCCATCAAGGGATCCTTCTCCGCCAGAAAGGTTGATCTTTCCGTTTCTCAAGCGTTGACCACAAAGGAAACCGAAGATGCTATCGAGATCTAAGCATGTCAAGATGGACATTAACTCCTTCGAACCGTTTTTGATCCGATTGTCAAAGGATGAAATAAGATCAGCCATAAAGATCTGTAGATCAGCTTGGACATCTTTTTTCTCCCTGGCTACCCATTTGTCAACAGTAACGACGTCACCTTCTTCAGCAACGCTGGATGTTGATGACTTGATTGACCATCCTTCGACAAGCTCCGTCCCTTTGAATTTCCTCGAAAGTATGTCGCTTGAGTGCTTTTTCAGCAGTGGGAACGAAGATGTTTGGGCTTCAATAGAAACATTTTCCTCCATACTTTCCATGTGTGCTTTCAGACTCGGCCACCAACTCACTACTTTCCAGCATGGAATACTGAGACCTTGCAGCGTGACAAAAAGATTCATCAGCGGTTTCATAATGTCACAAATACCACACAAATCGAGCAGAAAGTCATCCCCAGCAATCTGATATTCTTTGATCGCGGAAAACTGGAATTCTCTAAAAGTGGCGATATACAACGGCAGGCTGTCCAGCAACTTTAGGAATTCCATGTACTGTGACGTTGTAAACCTTGTGCTACAAGCTCTGCTGGTCAACTTTAACACAAACTCGTCTTCCGTCTCCTCCATTGCCATAGCATGCGTCAGCATCTTACTACGTTGGAAAATTCGGTGCACAACACAAGACCGTTGAACCAAACGACTCACAAATGCTTCTGAGCTTCCACGTTTACCTTTGAAAACATCACTGAATGCGAGATCAATAAAATGTGGCGGGTCCCACAACACAGAAAAAAAAGATGAATCATATTTTTCCTGATCCAAAAGAGTTGCAAGTGTTGTCTCGAACTCTGAAGCAGTTGCATAAGCCCCATCACACACAGTTCCCATCCACGCTCCTTTAGTGGTCGATTCTTCGATTGTGGGATACGCATCTTTTATCTCCTGGAAGACGGTTTCCGCTAGCTCAGGCGCATTTGCTCCACTCACATCGCCATCGACGTTCGTTTCCGTGGTTTTGTACACTTCTGGAGCACTTACTGCAATTGCCTTCCGACGACCTTCAACCATCGGGCACACCATCACTGCTTGATTGGATATTCTGCTGGGTGTAGATTTGTCGGCAGTGGCATAGTAGTGGGGAGGAAGCTTTGTGGAAGGCAAGGGTGTAGACAAAAATGTTGCAACTTGCTTGTCGCACCATACTTCGGCTGCACGTAAAATTTCAGAAAACTGTTTCCGGCCATGGCCGAATTCTCCGACATCCGAACCAGTGAATGCATGAGATGCAACTAATGTCTCGTAATGCAAGGCGGCGGATTTTGTTTTTACGACCGTCAAGGCGATGCTGACAAGATTTTTCATAACTGATAGGCCAAGTTCTTCTCTTCTGTTGCACTCTCTTTGATACTACATAAAAGGAAATCCCGTAAATAATTATTGCATAAATTTGTATCTGCTCGTAGAGTAATAAGTTTCGTTTCTTTGGGACTTTAAAAGGACATGGTTACAAAAAGCTTACCTGTAATGCTTCAAAATGCACCTGACCACCAGCTAAAGTAACATGCTGCTTCACGGTATTCTTTAGCTTGTAGAATTCCTGATTTCCACCTTGAAGCAGTAAGCTTGCCTTCTCCGAAGAATATATAAGACCAGTACCAAAAAAGTCAAACTGTCAAAAAAACTATGGAAAAGTTTACGAATAATATCCAAATACAATTTACATGTGAAGAACACTTTACCCGCCAAGTCCTTTCCTTGCAATGGTTATTGGGGTTGATGCCAACGATGAACTTCCTTTGAACTTCTTAAGGTATTGGTAGCACGTCTCGCATCGTAGCACCGATAGCTCTCCCTTTTCTGCATCTCCACAAAAGAATTGCATGTGTTTGCAAACTCCAACCAAGTCAAGGATGTTTTTTACCTCTGGCCAACAAAGTAGGAGCTCTGCAGTTTCTTCGAGAGACTTCCCATCAACTGCCATGAGTGGGTTTGGACCGGGTTTATTTTCCTTCAACAACTTCGACTTGACTTGCACCTTCAATTCTTTAAATTCATTGATGAGTGTGTCGATCTTGGAATGTAAATCGCCAACTGGTTGTTCAGTACCAGCTTGATCTTTAAAGGAAAGTGTGGTTTGCACCTTTTCTACTTGCTTTTTTGCTGGAACAGGAGAGTCAACAGTTTTAGCAATTTCAATAGATTTCTCCCCGAATTCATTTGGAAATAGTTCTTCGTCAATAGAGATGCTGGATGTTGGATCTACCGAAGGGCGTACAACAGTTTCCACACCTTTATTGCCCTTTTCACATCTCTCTCTTGCCTGTCTGACTGTTTCACTTCCCTCGTTGTAGGGTCGAACATCAACTTCTGCTAGGTTGTCATTATGTCGCCTATTGGCATGTCTTTGTAACGTGGTCTTGTTTATGCGACATAACTTGAACTCACTTGGGTTTTTCCCAGCTCTAAAAAAGAGCAAACAAGGAATTAACATTAAGTGCTTTTTTATTTTGTTCTTTCCATCAATATTATACTTACCATCCAATTATCAATAGTATTACTACCGTATCTTACATACATACATATTACTATAATTATTGGATTAAATTTAGACTACTGTAGTGTCCACAAAGAATACTGTACCTAAAGCATTTCAGACAGATACCCCATGTTTTCTTGGATGTATCAGTGGTAGTATCAGTGGAAGATTTGGCTTTTTTTGAGGCTGGCTGTAACCACCATTTCTGTTTGCCCATAGTAATAGTGCAGATATCTATATATAGAAAAAAAATTGTTTTACAACACAGTAACAATAGGTATATGTCATATAATTCTGAGTCTAAATATACATACAGATACAGATAAGGGAGCTGCCATAAAATTCACCTGGGGGTGGGACAGAAGGAAACCTGAAAATTCTTGTTAATGTTTTGTGGATAGTTTTATTACCAACCACTTTTACTTCTCCCTGCCTCCCAGGTTGAATTAATGACAGCTCCCTAACAAAGATTGCAAAATCTTACCTTTTTGGAGTTTGTGTTTTACTCCAGTTATTATAGAACTTGGTCCAGAATCACTTTCAGGTTCTAAAATATACAATATTATAATTTGTTATAATTATACCAACACCCCAGTTCAAAGTGGGGCTACAACTACTAAAGTATGTAGGTGGATGTATATCAATAAGATGACAACCGGATGAGTATTGAGTAAGTCAAGTAAATATAGTCTAACTACTTATCAACAACTTACCATTACTCTCCTGCCTTTTTAAACACACATTGCAAACAACAGGTACACCATATCCTTCATCCCCATCAGCATTTTTACCACAAATCGAATGAACTGCATTTTTACATTTTAGGCACTTGTGTGCACTAGTTGTTGGTATCGGTCGTTTGCATACATAACATTATGATGAAGAATCTACAATTAAATATATAATTATATTCATCCAAATATAAATAATAATAATTTACTTTCTGCAAAACATTTTTTTGGAAATAATTTAAATAGGCATATAATTATAGTCATTAAGTCATACGTCATTGAATAACAATGATGCTCATCATAACTGATATACAATATATACATGTATGTATTAATATGATAGTGATACCTGCTAGTGCTAGAGGCCTCTGGCTGTCCGAATCTTCCCCTGAATCAGCATTCATATCTTTAATTTAAAATAACAAAGCATTTTATATAATGAAGATAAAGTGCAAAAGTGATAAACACATTTCAAATTTCAATAACATAAAAAATAGAAGCTGATTTAATTTTAGCTGATTGCTGAATCAATCTGATATTCTGATTGAGTGATTGTGACATTTGAAGCAAAACAAAGCTGCAACAAGTAACAACTAACAACTAACAAACCTGTCAAACCAGATATAACGCTTATATAAAGCGATGTCAATACATAAATACATGTACATCCAAATATATAGATGATAATATATTCCCATGTTACTGAGTTCCTCATACTCATGTTTGTAGTTTTGCCAAACACAATTGACAAATGTTAAGCCATTTTTAAGATATATAATGTAATATAGGGCCACCGCCGCAGAAATCCACCGACCGGCGAGTCGGCGACCCACCGGCCAATACGGCCATAGGCATTAATTAAGAGAATAAGACATAGCCATATCATATGGCCATGGCCGCCCATATTACTTTACATTAATTAAAAAAGCACTGCTCAAAGCACATGAATAATTCAAATGAAATGAAAAGCTTACCTCATTGCTTGCATCAATGAACACAGACAACAGACAATTTCCACGTGGTCCACGTGGAGAGACACGTAGATGACGCCTTCGTTTATTGGGGTATGCGTACTGTTGACGATTGCCATTACTTGGAGTAAGACAAATTATTAAGGACATTAAAAAGTCGTCGAAAAATTCGATATAAACTATAAAGACGAACATTTTTCGATGATTTATTCTTGAAAAGTGAAGATGCTTGACTTTTTAAAATAATTAAAAAGTAAATTATGCGTAAATAGCATGAAATATTTGTTCACACAAACTACTCTGCGCCACGCGAGTGGCGCAGCTGACGCTGCGCCAGTGCGCCACGCGAGTTCAATTGCACACATTCTGCGCCAATACAAGCCTGATTTATGAATACGCCACGCCGAAGATCTTCGGCGCAGACTACGAACTTTCCACCCTGCAAAGAGCTAAGTACATTGTTGACATTGACATCGACATTGATATCATTTCTTCTTATATAGTTATAATTTTAGTATATAGAATTTATATTAGGATTACGATTTCTGTACATATTATATAATAGGATTATTTTAATTTTTTATATTATTTCTATTGTGGCAAGATCTGGAAATGAACTCAGTGTAGCTAAGTGTATTTGTTCACGTTAAATAAAGATTATTGTATTGTATTTTGAACAATCTCCTAAATATAGGGAAACTTCGTATCATCTGGAAACTCATGAGCCTTATCGGCTGGAATGTCTTCTTCAGTTTCTCCAGATGTGCAAAAAAAATTCTTTACGATCGCTTGTTGCACGTCCTTGATGGTCATCATTATTTTGGTAATCGCAGTTTTCTCTTCATTTAATTTGTTTGCAAGTTCAGCATCAGTTTAAGGATTCTTTTAACAAAGACACTTTGTGAGTGCAGCTTCCGCACTTCACCCCAAGTTGATCATCCGTTAACTCATTTTCGGTATCGAATCTTTCCAGTCACAGTTCTCGTATAATTACGAAATTAGTCTGATGACCAATACCCCGGTTAGGTCAAGAAATTATGAACGCGACCTGGACAGTTTCTTTCGCTTCGCCCATCGCTCTACATTTTTTGCGAAACTCACGAGCCAATATCACTCCGTAACCGTATCATAAAATCATTATTGTAAAACTAAATCTCCACCATCATTTTAAACATGTTAAAGACTAGCTGGTTGCAAATATATCGAGACTCGAGACAAGGAAACTCAAGGATTACGTATGCAACTAGTCAATGGACAATAGTAATTATCGTAACCTACAGCTACCTCAATAAATAGCTAGATCATCTGCCTGGTGGTTAGTACTCAGAAATGGTTTCAATGAAGACGAGCTACAGTGTAGCAAAGATTACGTTTCACATAATTTTAACTCAAAATAATAAACAAACTGCTGTGCTGCTGAAATACTGAATAGGAGGTGTAACGTTTTGAGCGAAGGCTCTTCGTCCTTTCTCCTCTCTTCTTCTCTTCGTCCTTTCTCCTCTCTTCTTCTCTTCGTCCTTTCTCCTCTCTTCTTCTCTTCGTCCTTTCTCCTCTCTCCTTCTCTTCGTCCTCTCTCCTCTCTTCTTCTCTTCGCATTTTCTCCTCTCTTCTTCTCTTCGTCCTTTCTCCTCTCTTCTTCTCTTCGACCTCTCTCCTCTCTGCGCTGAGGAACGTAATACAACAGCTCTCCCTCTTGAAAAACTCTCTTTCGCGGACTTGGAAGTCTCTGCTGAGGAGAGTCGTTCATCAGAGAGTGAAACGTAAAGTGACATAATGCGTTTCACTCTCTAACGAAGAAAGAAGGTCGTTCACTTGAAAAGTTAGACTTCCTATTCATTAATTTGACAGTGCAGCAACCTTTTAGAATTTTTGATTGGTATTTAAATCAGGTCTTAGTTGGACTTCAGTCAGTTAATGAATAAAAAACTCTCCTTACCTCTTGGCTTCTCGTTAACTTCACTCGTAGCTTAACTTGTAGCTCGACTTGTACCTTGATCTTATCACTTTCTCTTTCAAACAAACAATGGTTTACTAACTTTACTTTACATCACCTACAGGAAATTTAATAGCAGTCTCACGTGATCATTGACGTCATCATTCTCAGATTTTCTTCGATTACGGGTCATAAGGACGTGAAATGACTATTCTGTTAAAAATTTTGAAATTGAAACCTACGCATTTTTTCGTTCCCCTTATCAGAAATATGTGTCAATGATGTGATAATCCAACCGGCTCCGGTTGCACGTGATCTCGGTGTTGCTGTTGATAGACATTTAAAATTAAATACTCATGTAAATAACATTTGTAAATCGGCCACTTTGGCTATCAGAAATATTGGCAAGATCAGGAAATATTTGAGTAAAAAGGACTGTGAGAAGTTGGTGCATGCATTCATAACATCAAAACTTGACAGCTGTAATAGCATCCTATATGGCTTACCAGATACTGAATTGAGAAAGTTACAGCGAATTCAAAATACAGCTGCTAGACTTCTTGCAGAATTTAGAAAATCGGAGAATATCTCCCCTGTGCTACGTAATCTTCACTGGTTGCCGGTGAGATCACGGATTGTTTTTAAGATACTAATAATTACTTTCAAGGCTTTGCATGGCCAGGCGCAGGTACACGCGATATTTTGCGGTGTGATTCAGCAATGAAATACAGCGAAAGTTTGGTTTTGAACTTTAAACAGCCTGTTTAGACAAAATTCACTCAATTCCTAAACATTCACTGTTGAATAAAGTAGCAAAGTATTCCGTGTTCCTGCGTTGACGTCACTTCCTGTGAACATTAGCAGGGGAAAAGGCATGAAAATAATACATTACAGCTTTTATACGTAGGCTGTGTTACATACGAATTAAAAGTACTAAAATGCTGGTGTACTACTTCAATACTGAATAGGTGTAACGTTTTGAGCGAAGGCTATTCGTCCTTTTTCCTCTCTCCTTCAAGGCCGCGAAAGGACGTTCTCCTGACGTTTTAGTTTAATACGCAGAGCTGTTGTATTGCGGAGAAGCACTGAGAAACGTAGTGCAACAGCTCTCCGCCTTAGAAAATTCTCTTTCACGGGCTTGTAAGTCTCTGTGGAGGAGTTAGTCCTTCGTCAGAGAGTGAAACGTTAAGTGACATTTACATTTACGTTTCACTCTCTAACGAAGGAAGAAGGTCGTTCACTCGAAACGTTTGACTTCCTATTCATTATTTTGATAGTAAAGCAACCTTTTAGTATTTTTTATTAGTATTTGAATCAGGTCTTAGTTGGTCTTCAGTCTGTTAATAAATAAAAAACTTTCCTTACCTCTTGGCTTCTCGTTAACTTTACTGGTAGCTTAACTTGTAGCTCGACTTGCAGCTTAGTCTTTACACTTTCACTTTGCTCGCCTACAGGAAATTTAATAGCAGTCTCACGTGATCATTGACGTAACTCAGATTTCTTCCCGAGAAAGGCTTTTCTTGGCTATTCTCTGAAATCCGACTAAGGTACTGTTATACGACGTATTTTTTCGTGAAAGTTTTTCATAATCTCATTTATACTGCTAAAGGAAACTCCTTATTAACTCCATTTGTACTTTCAATGGAACGTACTATTTGCGACACGATAACAAATAATCGGCGAAGATAACAAATAATCGGGGCCTCATTGTTGTAATAACTATTAACAGTTTATATGGTATACTAAGACGTCATCATAGCCTTTTGCTATCATATAAGTGACCTCATAACACAAATTGTTCTAGTGTCAAAGTGATCATTCGGGTTTCTTCAAATTCTCAATTATACAAACTGTGAATTTAAGTTCATGTAGCAATGTGATATATCATTCAACGCGTAACTATTTATAGTAATTAAGTTTGACAGCGCAAGCGATTAGGGAGAATAGAACGCTCTCATATGACAAGAAGGAGCATAGTTCGAACGTCCGCCTCCTGACACGAAAATATATTCGTGAATATACGTTACATATAGCAAGATAAATAAAAGAATAAAACTCCAGACAAGTAGTGTTGCGTATTATTCTTTAACCTACTACATTTACATCACATATTCATCAATGCTAACTGGATGCATGTAACAAGCATTCAGCTCAATATATAAATACCAGTTGACGACATCGCATAACTCAAATACCATCGTAACTAAATTGAAGTTCTAAGCCGAGTTCTGTAATCTGTTAGTTCTATTGTAGCAGTAATCAATTTGTTTTTAAAAATATTACAGCATAGCGATTATTTGCTTTGACCACATACATTTTTGAAACATGTGAATTTGGGAAACTTGCGCTTTGGCAGAAGTATGACTACTATGACCGCAGAGTGAAAAAGCTATAGGTAAACAAAGCTGTATATACAGGAAGGAGTCGTCTTATGATAAAAGCAAGCGCCATATGTTGATATAACCAAATACCGGAGATATAGCGTTGTAAGAAGTTATACAAATGTTTCCAGAAATATTGTTAGAATTTCCATCACGATATTTATCTTACCGTATTGACCGTATTCGAATTTCCTACGAAATCTCAATTTTATTTGTCGCCACGCGCGCACGGCGGTCTCGCATTAATATAAATTGTTTTCTTAGCTTCTTTCGATAATACACTTGGCGCGTTTGTAGTCATCAACAACGGTTAGCTGGAAAATACGGAGTCGGAGTGCCGGAGTACGGAGTGCCGGAGTGTGGAAAAGACGGAGCGTGGAATGGAAAAGACGGAGTGTGGAAAACACGGAGTGTGGAAAACACGGAGTGTGGAAAACACGGAGTGTGGAAAACACGGAGTGTGGAAAACACGGAAAAACACGACTTTGGGCTCGACTTTGGGTTATCTCATCTGGGTTATCAAACGCTCGACTAAAACGTACGGACGCTAGTCAGCCGATTCTTTATATATCCGAGACTCGATCCTTAGACATTTAGTAATTTAGGCATGCAGTAAGTAAAAAAGGAAGTACTCTACTCATTCTACTTTGATGAGTCAGCAAATACTCTCAATTTTATATTTAGAATTATTTCGAATTTTATTATTTCAAAAATTTTTTATGAGGATATATCATGAGAAAAAGTTATTATTCGAAATGATGACCAACATCAATGATGTTCTAAGAATGACTTTCCCACGATCTCGTTTAGGCAGTGACTTTCCCACGATCTCGTTTAATGTTTACAATGGAAGATTACTATTGATATTATAGGTTGCAGTTTGTAAATGTAAAGTATTTAAAACAACATGTTTTGATAAGATACGGTCTACCAATCTTCGAATTGAGCTGTAAGGTCTGTAATATCAGATTCGAATGTTTTTTTATTTTTCCTGTTCGTCTGCCCGACAAGCCGGAGACTGGTTTCCAGTACTTTTAATAAATGAGTTTCAAACGCTATTGCATAATAATATGCGTTGTTCTCTATTTTGGTAAATTCTTTAGGTCAGACATACATTGTTATTGAATGAATCGAGAGACCCCGTGTATGATCGATAATGTTTTTGCGAAACGCTTGCACTAACGGCTTAAAAACGGCTTTAAAACTAAAACGCGCAATACGAACTCCCTACTGCGGAGGAGGCTACGAACTCCCTTTGTTTTTGACCGTGCTAAATGTGAACATATCAATCAAATGTGTCAAACTGTAGTCGCACGTTTCACATTGAAAAGGAACGATTTTCAGGCTCTCGATTCATTCAATAACAATGTATGTATGACCAAAATAATTTACCAAAACGAAGAGCTCAAAAGAATAAAGAGAACAACGCATATTATTATGCAATAGCGTTTGAAACTCATTTATTAAAAGTACCGGAAACCAGTACAGGAAAGCAAACTGCAAGCGTTCCGAACGGTCTGCGTCCTGCAGACTGTCAGTGAGTAGTGTTCGATTATTTCGAACTTTCACGGGTATAGACTCTCTGTCTCTAGAGGTCGAATTCACTAGTACCTGTATCCCGTTGGAGATGCCGTGTATAGCTAATTTTCCTCCCCAAATATCAACGACATAGTCACTATTTAGTTTGGGTAGTCTCTCTGTCTCTAGGTCGAAATCACCAGTACTTGTATCCCGTTGGAGATGCCGTGTATAGCTAATTTCCCTTCCCAAATATCAACAACATATAGTCACTATTTAGTTTGGGTAGTCTCTCACGACATAGTCACTATTTAGTTTTGAATCTTTTATTTCACTCAAAATTACACACAACATCTCGTCTCTCTCGCAATCATCGCACAGTCACTACTCACTATGTGTCTTTCGGTATCGAATCATTCCAATCACAGTTCTCGTGTAATTACGATATTAGTCTGATGACCAATATCCCGGTTAGGTCAAGAAGTTATGAACGCGACCTGGACAGTTTACGCTTCGCCCATCGCTCTACATTGTTTGCGATAATCAAGAGCGATCTGAACGTTGTGCCCGTAACCTCATCATATAATCATTAGAGATTGTAAAACGAAATCTCCACCATCATTTTAAACATGTTAAAGACTATCTGGTTGTAAACATATCGAGATTCGAGATTAGGAAACTCAAGGAATACGTAGGCCACGCCAGTCAATAGTCAATACTAATAGTAATTATCGTAACTTATATGCAGCTACGTCGATAAATAGTTAGATCATCTGCCTTGTAGTGATAAGGTCGCGGATTCGATTCCCGGCTGGAACTCAGAAATGGTCTGAATGAAGACGAACTTCAGTAGCAAAGATTACGTCTCACATAATTTTAACTCAAGTACATAATAAACAAACTGCTGTACTGCAATTGGAGGTGTAACGTTTTGAGCGAAGGCTCTTCGTCCTTTCTCCTATATATATCTCCTTCTGCCGCGAATGAGAAAGTGGAGAAGCGCTGCGGAATGTGAATACAATAGCTCTCCCTCTTGCAAAACTCTGTTTCGCATGCGCAGGAGTCAGTCCTTCATCAGAGAGTGAAATATAAAGTAATATAATGCATTTCACTCTCTAACGAAGGAGGAAGGTCGTTCACTCGAAAAGTTAGACTTCCTATTCACTATTTTAACGGTACAGCAACCTTTTAGTATTTTTAATTGTTATTTGAATCAGCTCTTAGTTGGTCTTCAATCTGTTAATGAATACAAAGCTCTCCTTACCTCTTGGCTTCTCCTTGCTTCGTCTACATGACTTCTGCTTTTAGCTTGGCGCTTCACTTCCTGACTAGTTCCCAGGTCTCTATCGCTGTTTGTGTACTCTCTCCGAAATTTGAGCCCAGCCCAGGTTGCCTCTCAAGTCTCACCTGAGATTCACGATTATCCTTAATTTTGAAATCGCTCAGAATTAAGGAGAATCGTGAATTCAATAGAACCCAACCCCTACATAACAAAGATCCTAACCCTAATCCGCCGCCTAATATGTTTTCTAACCCTAACCCCCGCCTAATGTGTTTTCTAACCTTAACCCCCCCCCGCCTAATGGGTATTCTAATCCTAACCCCCCGCCAAAAAAGAATCCCCCCCGTGTTCTATTTTGAAATGTCAGTTTCTAGACTGTAAAATGTCTAAAACGAGGGCCCAAAATTGTTGGCCCTCCCTCAAATTTGGGTCCAAAAAATCTTGGCCCTCCCCAAAACACCAGCCCAGAAAATTACGACCCTCCCCTGAGATAGCTGATCCTTTCAATTGATCAAGTTGTTCCATCATTGGAATCAACTTAGACACAGGAGTTTTCAATACACTGTCAAAAAAATCAAGGGGGGATACCAATCAGCTATTCAGAGAAGTATTAAATAACGGCAAATTACCTGGGGCGTAGTGTGCCTATACACAATTAAGTACACATCTGTGTAAGAAAATTATTTAATAAAAATATGCCCTTCGTGAATTTACAAAAGCTACCAATAATACATTAAAAGGGTCCAAGCCTTATTACAGAAACTGGGCGTTGAAAGTCAACCATTCCAGCCATATTATGAAGCATGTGGTCCACTTCGGAAATATCCGTATTGAATCACGTTCGAGATGTAAAAAATCTGCTCGACACCAAGGCTTCCAAGGGTATTTGACAAAGAATCAAACAAAACTAAGGTAATTTTTTAACAAAAGAGGAAATTATTGCTTTTGTTTTACTCCTGGAAGCCTCGTTATCAAGCAGAATGTTTGAGGTCTCGAACGTTGGCCATTAGCCGCATCCAGCACGTGCTGATTGCTGGTTAAGGGACCAAGGTGGAGCTGGATAGTCCATTGAAGTAGCTTAAAAAGATTTTAAAATTCTTGTTAAAACAGGCGCCGAAAAATTTGTGACCCTCTTTGGCGTGGGACAAAATGTTTTGACCCTCCCCAAATGGGAGCCAAAAATATCTTAGCCCTCCCCCTAAATTTATTGGCCCTCCCCCAATAATTAATGACCTTCCTTATTACATCGAAATAGTGATGCCAAACTAATTTACGATTTCTAAATTCTTGATTTTCTAACTTGACTTCATTTGCATATCAACTATATAAGTCTAAATATCTAAAGAAATGAAAGAGCTCTAAATTACCATTCCTCTTTATAAACACAGAGTTTATTAGCAGTGACAGATCCAGGGTTATTTTCGGCACTCCACTAGGGAGGTGTGGGGTTTTGCTCTTCCAGAAACAGAAAATATTTAATTTTACAAGTCCCAGTCTCCCAGAAGTGCAACCGCAAAGGGTTGCCAGAAGTGTATTTCAGGTGATTTCTAATTTTTGCCAAAATAGGCCAGCAAGCCATTTCTAAAATGTGTAAGATTACAAAGAGGGCATCTGTACATCAGTACAGACACATTTAATAACTCAGAACTGAAACTGAACTCATCTTTGAACATTGTTTTATAAAAGAACTACAAAAACTCGTGCCGTTGCCTATGTTAAATTATAATGGCTAACGAAAGAAAATTGGATAAGCTACCGAAACACCCTGTTTCATTAGTCTGTATTAGCTGTTCCTTAGACGGTAAAAAAATCAAACAATTTCAATATATGGGGGATCTAAGAGGCTTGACGCTATTACCCAGACTCCCGTAGGGTGCCAGAACCATGTTGAGCCCGCCAACACCACCAACCCAGCGGTAACATGTTCGTCGTAAATATTACGAACCATTTTGCCAAACGGTCGGAACTCGGAAAGCGAAATTAGGTGTTACTGCCGAAATAGTGAAATGGTTACTCTTGACTGTTTCGGGTTTCTTTCGAGAGTGCTTTGGTTTCAAAGACGAGTTTGTTTCGAGAAGACGCCAGACGGGTTCTTTAAGGTGGCAAGATCCCTCTGAATACATTTTTAATACCATACAATATAACAATTAACACTTACAACCATTTGATAGAACATATGACAAATAATATTTCCACACAAAAAGTTTGCATAAATTATGCTAATTAGCTGACGAAATGGCCGCCGATTGGTCAAAATCGGGATATACTTCAAACAAGATTTCTCAGGCAGTTTTAGAGATAAGGTCCTGAAAGTTTCTGAGTTTATAGCTTATATACTAAGGCATATTCTGGTTTCCACCACCTAAATTATATTAATTATGTCAGATAATTCAACAAGTATGAATCAGATTCAAAATTCCTACCACCATTCCCTAGATATTCCTGTTAAGAGGCTGTGGTGAAAATTTTATTGAAATATATGGGAAAATGAGGGAGAAATAGTGTTTGGAAAATGGCAAATTTGTTTGAAGTATATCCCGATTTTGACCAATCGGCGGCCATTTCGTCAGTTAATTAGCATAATTTATGCAAACTTTTAATTTTGTGTGGAAATATGATTTGTCATATGTTCTATCAAATGGTTGTAAAAGGGTTAATTGTTATATTGTATGGTATTAAAAATGTATTCAGAGGGATCTTGCCACCCTTAAACAAACCCGAAACAATCAAGAGCCGGATTTGGAGCAAGTCTGAAATGGTGTGAAAAACGTTTCGAGCGGAGGCCCTTCGTCGGTACCCGGGATAACGGGGTCACGCGAGGATGCGAGGCGGAAAAAGTGGGCGGAGCAAAACTGGGAGGCGAGCGTTCTTCGCGCTTCGTCGGAGAATGAAACGTAAACTGTGAAATAATAACCGAGTGATTATTTCACTTTATGTTTCACTTTCTGACGAAGGTCCTTCGCTCGAAACGTTAGACAACTTACACGCTATTTCGGCAGTAGCTACACCAACCTTTTTATATATTTGATTTGTATTTCTACACTGCCTACGCAGCACAACACGTTTTATCTAGTAAGTGACTTTACGAACCGTAATATACTACATAAATGTATATGCAATGCGTGATATAATAGTTTCAGTCGGCAAATATATTTTGTCAGTCGACAAATGTATTTCAGTTTTTTCAGTCGAATAATATACCATATTTGTCAGTCGACAAATATATTTTTCAGCCGACAAATATATTTTGTCAGTCCACAAATATATTTTGAGACCTCGCAGCATACGTTGTTGCGATTGATATTTCGAAATCCCGAATAACGTCGTTTGCCTTTTGCCAAAAGTATCTATATCCGTTTTGCCTATCGATGACAAAATCAAATTTACTGCTCTAGGATTGAGAGTTTGTCATGTATTCTTCTGCATGAACGCTCTTCTCCACGTGCGCGTGTAAAGTACTAAATATTTACATATTTTGAAATGTGTGGATTTGCGACTGTTTTACGACGAAAATGTCACCGCTGGGTTAGTGGTGTTGGCGGGCTCAACATGGTTCTAGAAGCATAGAGATCATAAATATAAGACTAGAGGGGGCATCCAATCTTCATTTCAGTAAACACCGGGTAACCAATTGGGCGCTGCCATCTTGGATAAATTGGCGGCACATTCACACACCCGGATGTAAAAATACCTTCGTGATTGTCGTGAGGTCAAAGGTCGCTCGTTGTTTTTCATGTATTTTGACAGCTGTAGAAAACGAAAACCGTGTTGAAACTGCTCATGTGTTAATACACCTTTTTTCGGAAACCAGCCATGGTAAATTCATGCTCGTTTGTAGACTGCTGAAACAGGTAGACAGGAGAATAGAGGACAGATGCACGGCTCACGTCAGCTCGCGTCAGATCACGTCAGCTGACTGCTTTTATCTTTTTTTCATGCCCCAGAAATCGCCAAAGAGCTAATAAGCCTTTTGAATGGTTTGTTTTCAATTTTTGTTGTATAAAACAAATGGATTCCATTTTGCCGTTGACTGTTCAGTTATAGACTCAGATATAATGTTAAAAACATTCAAATTCTCCTCCTACTCGTAGTCTAGGCAGAGGTCTGGGAGCTGGTAATTGTACATCCGGGTGAGCTATTGTGCCGCCAACTGGGCCAAGATGGCGGCGGCCAATTGGCTACCCGATTTCCTCAAAGTGCCCCCTCTAGTTTTATTTATGATCTCTATGTCTAGAAGTCCAACTCCCGTGAAAACATGTCCCATTTTTTTATGCGCATGCGCGAGTCGGCCATTTTGCTAACAAGCGTGCATATTTGTTGATGGAGGAAAATGGCTAATAACTTCCAAACTACGCATTGTTGAAAGACATCGTCTACGTACGTATGTTAATAATTTCATAAGCTTTCATTTGGTATATAGTTCACGTTTTCCCGTTATCTGTATTTTTTTTAAATGCTCAAAATGTTCGTACCATATGTTGTAGAATTTTGAATATTGTTCATAAAATACTTAACACAGAAGCTTGGGCTTGATATCAAACAGAAGATACTGTAAAATTTTATCTGTGGCAGAAATCTCAAGTTTCTAGCTTAACGGGTTTCTAGATTAACGGAAAGTATTTCAAAAAAGAGGAAAACCTTTTTTCATTTTTGTCTGGCCTGTGTGAATTGTTGAAGTTTGCTTTTCCTTTTGCAGTTACAGGGTTTGATATTTTAAATAACTTTGCTAATACTGTATGTATGAACTTCGGATATGTTTTAAACAAAAGCTAATACAAATATGAAACTTTGTTTTTTGATGTAAAATAAATTTATACGATTCTTTTAAAGTTATAGATTAACAACGAACTACAAGATGAGAAATTATATCATTCCAATATTCTTAAAATATATTCAAAAATATGTTCACTAATGTTCATCTAAAACTTTCTCTGCTTCAGTTAGAAAACTACAAACGTTTGCAGAACTTTGTCTTTTAATTCGCTTTTGTTTAAAACATATCCGAAGTTATAGAAGCCGAGGAGGCTCACTCATCAGAAGTTAAATGGCCTTTAGACATTTCATTTGTTCTAATTGCAAAAGCAAAGTGCCGTTTGACAAAAACAAAATGCCGTTTGGCAAAAACAAAATGCTGTTTAGCGAAAGCAAAATGCTGTTTAGCGAAAAGAGAATACCGTTCAGGAATCGCAAAAGCAAAATGCTATTTAGCAAAAGTGAAATGCTGTTTAGCAAAAGCAAAATGCCGTTTAGGAAAAGCAAAATGCCGTTTAGGAAAAGCAAAATGCCGTTTAGGAATCGTATAAAAGCAAAACTCTATTTAGCAAAAGCAAAATGCCGTTTAGGAAAAGCAAAATGCCATTTAGGAATCGTAAAAGCTAAATGCTGTTTAGCAAAAGTGAAATGCTGTTTAGGAATCGTAATTAAAAGCAAAACTCTATTTAGCAAAAGCAAAATGCCGTTTAGGAATCCCGAAAAGAAAACGTCTTTTAAACTTTCTCTGTTCACTTTTCGACTTCGGCTTTTCCCTAGCCGAGCCAATCTCGTACCCAGAGCCTGCGTTCCTTTTGGCCTGCAGTAAAAAAACAGAGGCTCTGGGGAACTCCGATGAAAAAGTCCCCCAAATTGGGTTTTTGTTCCCAGTCCTCTGGTTCCCAGTTCTCTATAATTTGCTACTGTCATCAACGATGTTTAGCTTGTTCGAAGACCAGGAAAAATATTTGTTTACCGATAAAGAATGGCCCAGTATGTTTTACAAAGCTCTTGGCAAAGCGTTGCGATACAAATGGTCTTTCTTAGCTTTTCGCTAAATCGTCAACCGGAGGATTGACGAGAGTGTTTTATATGTCCGCGTCGCCGTCGGCAGTGATCGGCTCAGCCGCTCAGGTTACACAGAACACATTAAAATGTAAGGAATTGTATTTTCTGTCAAGAACTTTGGCTAAACTACATCGACCTTGTAGTCTCTAATATAATTTTAAAGTTCTGAGGCGAAACTGCGAAGAATTACGAGACGAGTCAGACGATGGATGTTTGTTTGGCGACGAAGCGAGAATAATATTAATAATAGTTTTAAGTTTTAACTTATTTCATGTGTTCAATTGTATTTTGAGTCTGTCGTGTATAATTATATGTTGCAGGTGTATCGAATAAATCTTTACCAGCCATAGTTCTGAAAAGAATTGTTTAATTTTTAAACCGCGATTCGAAAATTCAAAACTTCGCTCGAGCAATTAGCTCCTAAAGAAACTGGTGCGAGAGCTCAGCATCAACCAATCAAATGACGAGTTTCATCGGAGTTCCCCAGAGCCTCCGTTTCCCCTCCGCAGGACAGGGGGATCGCAGGCTCTGGGTACGAGATTGTAGCCGAGCAGGCTCAACTCTCGGTCCCAGGTCTCTGCGCACAAGGGAGAATAAACATGGCGGACGCTTTGGATGACGATGCTGTTGCAGTTCTTCCTCATGATGTTAGCAGTGGCGTAGCTAGGAATTTCCTCAGGGGGAGCGAGCGTTGAAAATTTCCGACAAAAGGGCGTGGTCAAATGGGCGTGGCTATAATAGTACCGCATGAAGAATGGCTTATATTCGAATTTCGAATATTCGATATCTAAATCAAGTGTCAACGGATAGAGAGTAGCCTGCATAACAAACGAATAGGCTGAATTTTAAACTTTTAGTACATAATAAATAAATAATGGTAGTCTATTTTTTAATATTATATGAATCGAGCTAGTTAGAATATTTACAAATTGTCCCTACAAAGATTTGAATAGTATAAATAGAATAGTATACCATGCACGGGGGGGATAGCCCCCCCCACTTTTTCTCCTGTGTATTCTTTGGAAATTAAATTTCTCCCTTCTTCGCCGCTTCTAGCCCCCCCCCCCCCCACTTCAAAACACGCTCCGCCGTCCCTGTATACGCCATTTTTTCATCATTAAATTAAAACGTCATTGAAAAATTCTTCTTGTTTTTCATTTAAAAATGGTTGTTGAAGTTCTCGCGCGAATCGAAATATGAGAAACAAGTTCGCGATTGATAGAAATATACATGCCAGATTAGAGAGGCGATTTTCGGTCATTGTGCTGCGCCGGCCGGGCACATGCTCACGCCGGTAAATTTAGGGTCTCCATTTTGCTAATATAGCTTCAAACATCTTTCAATTTTTGGATTCATTTAATGGTGTTAAATCACAGTTTCTATGCAGAAGTTTTTATTTTGCTATATTACAGTTTACGACTTTTTTCAGTTTACGAAAAAAGTGGGGGAGGGGCTATAGCACACCCTACCCCCCGTGTTCCGCGGCCCCTGATAAACCAACCAGTCGCGATTCACTTACTTGTTTATATCGATGAGAAAATTGAAGATGAGAACAGAATTCGTCAATTCGAGTTTTTGTGTTGAGTTATTGCACTGCAAACTGATTGAAACAGTCAACCTGTGAAAATGATCTGTTGCGTGTTCGCATTTTGCAATCGCATGTAATCTGACGTCGTGACCCGGCACTTTGTCACCAGTTTATATGTATCAAGTATCAGTTGAGACTTTTCGTCTTCTCGTGCGTTTCCCTTGACTTTTCGCAACAAACATTATTTAGTTTATTGAGAAAAATGAAAGTAAAAAGTTATTATTTGTAAAATACAATAACACAAATGTGTAAGTCGTTCTGGATCAATTCGCCTTCTTCAACGATACGATTTTCCGACAGGCCACAAATGTTTCCGACAAACAACTTTCAGAGGTCCAGTGGGGGGGCGCTCGCCCCCTGCCCCCCACCCCCACCCTCTATACGCCACTGGATGTTAGCCCACGTAATATGTTCAATTACTCTACAAATAGACAGCAATACTTGAGAGAGAACGTTGTTTTGTACATGTTCGGATGATACTGCTTTACCTGTCCGAAGAATTTGGTTGTACATGGAGGTAAATCGTCTACGATATTTGTATTTTGTACACCGATATAAAAAAACTGCACTGTTTTAGTGTGTAATCCATACAAATTTTATATAAAATAAAAAAATACCATATTTATTTTTATATAGTCCAGCAACGTTGAAAAGGCGTCTGAAAAAGATGAATATTAGAAGGCATAGTGAAGCCGTTTCTCCACAAGACGTCATTCATGCTGTGCAGGTAACGTTTTATGGTTAGGTGGAAAATACGGAGTCGGAGTGCCGGAGTACGGATCCACAGGACGAAATGCGTGTCATTAATTAGCTTTAATAAAAACACTAAATATATTAAATGTCTGTTTACACCTTTAATATGTTGCTTAAATGTGGTTAAATAAAAAATTACATTTAATCACATTACCTATGGATTTAGTTACACTTAGTCTAGCTTTTAAAGCAGCATAAAACCGACTTTAAACCATGCTTGCTTTAGTCACCTTTAATGCATGTTTTAAATTTGATTAAAGACAGCAATGGGATTTAACCACCTTTAATTTGAATTTAAAGGAAGTCAAAAGCCGACAGCTTCATTAATTCTCTTTATTGCGACAATATTAAAGGGATTAAGGGGCGGACCATTTGATTTTTGAGGGGGGGGTTGGAAGATTTAGAAAAAAAAATTCCTGCAAGCCTAGAAGAAAGAAAAAAAAAATCATGCAGCGTACAATCGAGGAAAAAAAATATCATGCAAAGAGAGTGCTCAAAAAAATAAATTCCTACAAGCTACTGATGCTCTTCGGTATGGTGTCCACAGGCCAAGTCCACAGGCTTGATTTTGCATTTTTGAGAAGGCACATTTGCAGATTTGCTGACTTAAAAGAACACATGGGTGAACAGTGGACAACATCACAGTGATTTTATATTTGGTATAATTTATCCTATTCATCAGTCTATAGGTCAGCAGAATGCCAACTTCAATCAAGCAGAAATTACTTATTGTTAGAATTCCTTTACAGCAGATAGCACTATGCTAAACCCATAGGCACAGGTGCATAAAATAGAATAGAAGTGGATTTTTAGGAATTCACTTCTATTTCATTTTACTCACCCTTGGGTTCAGCTTTATAGTGACAGGCTTTCATTTCCTATAAAAATAGCTATAGGTTAACTTCTAAAGGTCTCTATACACAAGTAATATTTATATTAATATTTTTTGAATATTAAAACATCAGTTTTTATACACCATTGTTGTCATAGTTCCTTATAATTTATGGCCTTTAATAGTTTCTCTGACATCAGAACTTAGGACTTTTTAGGTAATATAATAATAATAATATAATACATTTATATAGCGCTTATTCCTATTGGTGCTAAGCGCTTTACATAATAAATACATAATAATCTATATCTAAAAAAACAAACTAAAAAACCAACTATATTCAATAATAAAACAAAGTATTAAAAAAAAGCAAGCTTAAATAGATAGGTTTTGACGGAAGTTTTAAATTGAGTTAAATTTGAAGATTTCTTGATCGAAAGGGGCAGTTTGTTCCATAGTAGAGGTGCTGTGACGGAGAAAGCACGTGAACCGTAGGTGGACAGACGGAATCGTTTTTGTTGAAGGAGGCAAGCAGAAGATGAGCGGAGGTTTCTCTTGGGTGTGTAGTACTGCAATAGATCAAGGAGGTATATTGGTGCTTGGCCATTCAGAACTTTGTAAGTTAGAAGAAGAATCTTGAAATGGACACGATATTCAACAGGTAGCCAATGTAGATGCATGAGGTGTGGTGTAATGTGATCGTGCTTGCGTGACAGCGTTATCAAACGGGCGGCAGCATTCTGAACATATTGGAGCTTTTGCAAGATATATTTAGGGATGCCATATAATAGAGAGTTACAATAATCAATTTTGGAGCTGACAAAAGCATGAACAAGTGTTTCGGCTGATTTAGAGGTAAAAAATTTCCTTATTCTTGCAATATTGCGCAGATGGTAAAATGCAGATTTGCATACGGAGTTGACATGTGGAACCATAGACATGGTATTATCAAAGATGACACCAAAATTTCTTATAGAAGCAGCAGGCTCAATTTGATCAGATCCGACAGATACTATAGAATTCTTGGGAGGCTGGCGATGTTTGGATAGAAAATAATAAGTTCAGTTTTGTCACCATTGAGTTTCAACTTGTTCTGGTTCATCCAACTCTCAATGTCAACTATACAGACTTCGATGCGGCTGGTTGCACTGTCTTGTTCTATGTCACTGTTGAGACTAAATGTAGTATACAGTTGACTATCATCGGCATAGAGATGGAACGACATGTTATGGTTTCTAAGAATATCGCCTAAAGGAGAGGTGTACAATAGGTATAATATTGGACCCAGAACAGACCCTTGGGGAACACCACATGTAACATTGTGAATATCAGACTTCACACCTTTGATATTCACAAACTGGGTACGATCGGTTAAGTATGATCTAAACCAATCCAAGGCTTTGCCGGTGATTCCAAATTTGCTCTGCATTCGATAAAGTAAAATGTCATGATCGACAGTGTCAAAAGCAGGTGAGAGGTCAAGCATTAAAAGTACAACACATTTATTGTCATCAAGGGCACAAAGAATGTCATTTTGAACTCGGAGTAATGCAGTTTCACAGCTGTGGTATTTCTTATATGCGGACTGGAGGGGCTCACATAGGTTATTTTCTTCAAGATAATGGTTTAAGCGAACTGCAACAACCTTTTCAGTTGTTTTAGAAGTCATTTTCAAATTAGACACGGGTCTAAAGTTCTTAAAGATTTCATGATCTAACGAAGGTTTCTTTAACAGCGGTTGCAGCACAGCCACTTTGAGAGCAGATGGTACTTGGCTATTCTCTAGTGATACATTGACGATTCTACAGATAATTGGCATAAGAACATCAAGATTATTCACAACAAGTTGGAATGGCAGAGGATCGAGAGAACAAGATTTGGTGCTATAGGTCTAATCATGTCTGACAGCTCCTCGATACTGGTCGGTGTAAGTGAGCTCAATTCACAAACAAGCTGAGGCGTGTCTAGTTCTGTAAACCGAGATCCATCAGCCCCAGTCCCCGCAAATTGCTGCCTGATTATCTTGATTTTTTGGTCAAAGAAATTTGCGAATTGATTGGCAAGTTCCGCATTTGATGAACATGTTGGATAGAGTTTCTCAGGCTTCCTGTGAAGTAGATGATCAATTGTTTGGAAAAGTTTCTTATGGTCAGATCCCGCTTCCTCAATTAATGAAGTAAAATATTCCATTTTAGCGGAGTTTATAATGTCCTTAACCAATGCACGTTGATTGAGATACAACTGGCGGTCTTCTGCAGTTTGCGTATGCCGCCATCGACGTTCTAGGTACACAGTTCTTGAAGCGTATGAAAGCTTTATTAAGTTACTGTAAGCCGTTAATATCATGAGTGGCAAAAAAATATCCTGCAGCGGAATATATTGCGAAAAAAATATCTTGCGCTGCACTTTTACGCGAAAAAAATATCTGGCTCGTTCGCTTGGGTAGAAAAAAAATGCTTGCATGGACTGAATCTTCCAACCCCCCCCTCAAAAATCAAATGGTCCGCCCCTAAAGACAATCTTATTTGTAGTCATGGTAACCAATAAACATGATGATATTCGATGCATTTGTCACAGATACTCAGATAATACTACACGTGCTCCACCGCAAATTCGCTGTGATTCTACTCGTTTTAGAAGTGAAACGCTTTTATATATCGCCAATTTATTCTGTTATTACGCTTGGTAAATATTTAAAAGTACCGGCGATATGAATACTAAGGTTGGGAATTACGTATTTTGCGACCACTGCAAGCAAAGCGTTTCAGAAAAAAACATTCCGGCGTCATATGGCTTTGGATCAATCTTTCCAGCTAAAGCGAAGTTTGAATAAAGATTCTTCGACTTATTCGTCCGATACAGATGGGGAAACTGATTTTAATAGTTGCGACTTTGCAGGTATATAAATTCCTTGAAAACATACCTTTTGCAAACATTCCAATTCTATATTTAGTTAATAATATATCGACTTATTATTGACATAACAATTGTTTCCAGCATCTTATGCTACAATATTATGCTCGTATTAGATTTATGTGTTATGAGTATATAAATTTTCTTATATATGTGTCCCATGTAGCTTGTGATAAGGCTATTTCTGACACAAATTTGCCAGGAAATTCAGAGTTTGACCATGTAACTAAGTAGCTTATATTTAAACAATCAATATCTGACACATCAACAATCACAAGTTTTACCTATTCATGAAATAATTGAAATAATGGAATGGCAGTGGGAATACTCACATCATGATTTTAACACTCATCGATGATTTTAACCCAAGGCTCAGTTTTAGCCCAAGTAAACCGAGGTGAAATTTCAGCCCAGCCAGTAATAAAATCCTGGTAACATATTTCAGCTCATATTGAGCTGCCCAATTTCGAATTCAGCCTCGGCTGAAACCTAGCCAGCCTGGGGATTGTACTGTAGTTGCAATTAGTTTTAACCTACCTCATTTTACTTTTAATATTTAAATTATGGTTTAAAATTTCCACCTTGTTCCATTGTACGCAAAAACAGTCTCGTAGAAGTTAAATAGTACACACAACACATGTACTGTGAATTAAAACTTCCAACACCCCACCCCAGGACATTGCAGGAATTAAACATATCCTCATTGTTTATTATTGCACCCCGACTATACTGTAGTTGGGTATTGCCCAACTCCTGTGTACTGTTGACAGAAACTAGTCATAAACATTGACACAGATCAGAAAACAATAGTACATTGTGCATCTTACTAATGCTCATCCTTAATTCAAGGTTTTTATTTACATAAATCCACCTGTTCAAAGCAGATTGTGCCCTTAATCCAGGTACAACAGAAATTTATGACACATTTACAATTATAATAATTATAAATGATAATATTATTAGCATTATATATTTGCATCACAGTGGAATTATACCAACATGTGTGCAATCAAACACAATGATACCTCATGTTCAGTTGCTGATGTTCTAGAAAACTCTGGCAAACATGACTGTAAATTGAAAATTAAATGAGACTTACCTAGAAGTTGACGCTTGATTGTTAAATTCTGCAAGTCATCAACCGGGAGTGAACGAGTTGTACTATACATATATTACATATATTAATTCCATTTGTGTAGTTCTTTCATACTCTAACCAAGCATTAAAATCACTGCTGCAGTACATTATACTAATATACTCACCAAATTATAAAACCTTGTGTCACTCAAGTTTCCATGTCACTCAAGGTATATATGTCAAATCGCCCGCATTTGCTGGCCCTCCCCCCCCCCCACCCCTTCCGGCTTAACATTGATAGGTGCATTATTGCAATAATGATGATTGGAGGTTAATTTTTAACATTGAATATATATCAATCCTGAATATATACAGTATCTATTCAAAAGTGCCCCTCCACAAAATTCTCCCTCCTTGCCCTCTTCAGTGACCTCGTTCTGACGTCCCTGGCTAGGGGCTCCCCAAACCTGACAAACCTTTCTGTACTTTTGAGTATTATCGGATGGCTTCAGCTGCCCCAGCCCTCCTAGTCCTGGTTTATAATACATTATACAGTATAGTAAAACAAAAGCTGATGTTATTACATTAAATTACATTATTTAAGGCCATCCAGCTTCAGACCGCTCAAACTTGTTTATTTTGTATAGCAATTACATACAATTTCTATATGTACTTACACACTGCTAGTCGTTGTACGCATGGATCTTTCCTCTTTCCACTTTCTCCAATAATATTCTGCCCTCGATCGTAGCTTGGATGTTGCTGCACGGGTTGGCTTTGAGCTCCTTCTCGATCTGACTCTTTATTTTATCCTCTAGACGCCTTTGTTTGGCATTTCTAGACACGCCTTTTTTCTCGCAACTTTTTATTACGTCTGCGATATTTAAGACGCAGTTCCTCAGAGTTATTTGGTCTTGAAAGACGTCGTTGCTTGGCAGGTAAACAATTCTGTGCAGCCTTTGGTGGCACTGGGATTGTAGCTTCCAGACGGCTGCGCATTCCACTGGTAGCAAGTGCGCCACTCGCTGTGTGGGATGCCTGGTTAAAATGCGCCATTTCAACCGGCTTTGCGCAAGGTATACCACCAAAAGCTTTACAGAATTCGATGGTCTTTGTGCGTATCAAACTGTTGTTGCGAAGTGCTATGTAGGACAATGCGAATGCGATCTTCCCGCGCGCGCTATTTTAAACTGGCCCCGGTCGGGTAACTGTCCCCTATAGCAGGTCCACTCGCGTCGGAACCTTTGAAGTTTTTGTCCTCGCGCATGTCGCTCCGCGCATACCGGCCGCCATGTTGAAAGCAAGTAAACTCCAGCCAGGTGAACAGTAATTAATATGGCGAAAAACGGGTTTGGATCATTTGAACGGCTATATCTCAAACTTTTGCATGCCGATTTTCTTTCCACGGCTATTACGTGTAAAGCAAAGGTAGGTGATCAATTTTATTGTGGTTAGAAGGCAATTTAACAAATGTTAAACGGGTAATTTTCGCGATTTTATTGACAACTCGGTCTGTCCTCGAGTTTGTCAAAATGTCGGCACTAGCCTTTACTTTTACAAATCCATATCCGCTTGTATTTTTACTTGTTTTTTAGACACTTAGTGGAGTTGATTGACTTGATAGACACTTAGTCGTAAATTGCTTATTTATTTACATTTGATGTATTCGATATTAGGCCAAACCAAAGTTGTTCATTTTGGTATTTATAAATTTAAATGTACAGTAATTAACTTTATATTGAGATCAGATGGAAGGACACATCGTCCGAAACGTCGTCCCATTAATATATATATACGTAAGTACTCTTACTTAAGTATTTTTCAACACATTGAAGTTCTCCTATTTCTCCTTTTCATATTATATCCAATTCTTTTGAGAACTTAGCAGCTTTCATATTTATTATTGTTGACTTATTGAAGTTATTATATATGACTCATGCAGTCCTCGACTTAGAGTTGAATCATTGAGAAATATTTCAAAAGCATACGCTTGAAAGTTATTAGCTTTATAATTATAACACTGGTTGTCTGGTTTCTCTACATTGTTTGACAGTTCTGTTCCCATTTTCTTTGTTGATTTAAAGATGTGCCACCTTCACATACTTTCTGTCCTTTCTTTTAACAGAGGAAAGGTCACGGTTTGCAAATTTTAGACAATAATAAATACGCATTCTCAAAAACAACTTCTGCAGAAAGTCGAGAGGGAATTCTTCACAGCACTGGAATGTTACTGGTACATTCTTCAGTAGCTTCAGGATATTTCCTCCAACACAGGTGCTCTTGGTGAAAATGGAGAAGTTTTGATAAAAAATATCTTCCAGCTGAATGATGTATTGTAAGAAACTATTAGTTGGTGCATTCAGGCCTCCAAAAGTTGATTTCTCTTGCTCGTATGCCTTGAAATAACATAGTAACTTTCTGTCATTGTCTAGATTGTCTGACACCAGGGCTTCTTTGCATGTTGAGCAACTGTGGATCTTGGCACATTTATGGAGCAAGTAACCAGAAACATATGCAATGGCATTTTCTTTAATAATGTTTGAGTTTACATTTGTCTCTCTGTAATCAGTTGGCCCAATATCCAAGGTTTGAGGTTGAGGAGATGTGGCATTGGCAACCAGTGCTGTTGCATTTGATGTTTCTGCATTTGGTGCTTGTGTAAACTGGGCAAGAAGGTCATCCAAGTCTTCTGCACAATTCCCAGCCGAAGAAGTAAGAAAAGAACTAAAAAACAATTTCCTAAATGCCCTAGTGAATTGTACTGGTGTTGGGTTGTCATTGTTCCCTCCCTGTTGCCGTATGGTGCCAAAGAAATTCTCTAAGGGGTCAGTATTTAGTCTTCTTGTGAAAAGAAACTTAAAATCATGGTTTGTTTTGAGTTGATCCCAAATTAAAAGAATTGCATTGAGCGTAACCAACCACCCTTTAAGGCACTTAATTCTACCTGTTACATTTTCATCTCCATTGAAAACTTTTAATTCTTTTATGAATGTGATTGCTTCTTTCATAAAATCTTGGTGTGTGGTTTTGTCACTAAGGGCACACTTTAGCTTTTTTGTTGAGTGCACTGTGGAGCTGTTGACACAGTCAAACACAGAATCAAATTTGGAAACAAACTCTGCTGTTCCCATGGCAGTTGATGGAAGTCCCCCCACACAGGCGCGGATTTAGAAGTTAGTCGCATAAATTAGACACTCCATGAACAACCCTATTGGTTATGCTTTTCTTAAGAATAATTCAGAACAACAACCTATCCAATAGGATTGTTATTCACAGGTATTTTGAATTGCAAATTATAAATCTAATTTATGCGACTAACTTCTAAATCCGCGCCTGCCCCCACACTAATGTACATGCAAAGTGAGGCTGCTACAGTGTGACTTAAAATTTGGGTGGCATACTTAACCTTCATTTTATTAAAATTGTTTGGGCGTATGTGTTTTTCTGTTAGTTTAGGTGCAGCTCGGATGGGAAGTGCTGTATCTTTTTCATAAAAATTCTCGATGTCATTCCACTTGGCAGTATGCTGACCAAATCTGAAGCAATACTTTATCAAGTTGTTTCGCACACACTTTAGCAAATGTGGTGGATCAAACATCAGGAAATACTTCTGGTCATTGTGCATGAACCATGGCCTTTCAGGAGTGACTTTCAGACGGAGAGACAAACTGTAGAAATTGGATCCCATGTCTGACATAACCACCACAACTTTTAGACCTATGCCATCCAGTTTTTCAATTGCCTCTTTCACCAAATCTTCCATGATGTCACTGCGACATCCTCCATTCACCAAGAAATAACCAATTGGCTGTTTCCACTTCCCAGAGATACTGCGGACCAGTAATACAAGTGCCGAGGTTGCCACTTTGTTGGTCCTGTAACCATCCCCAAAGTCTTCGAGACCAACAATTTTGTCACCAGGTATGCTGTAAAATAAGTTGGTTTTCAAAGAAATTTCATCCATGCACAGTGTACACAGTTTTTCTTTTGTGCCCATCTGCATAACTTTCTTCTGTATTATTTTCAAAGCAGCTTGAGATATACCAGTGTTTGTTGGCATTTTTGATACATATCTATGAAGAGATGATTTGGTTGGCAAAACAAATAATTTAGAGAGCAATCGATATGCTTTCCCACTGGCATGATACAAAGAGATGGCCAATGACTTCATCTGTGACGAATATCTTCTTCCATGTTTTTTTTTGGAATGTAATTTCAATTGCATCTTTACAAAATTTGCCAAATTTTCTGGTAACTTCCCTAGGGCATCTTCTAAAGCTTTCTCTTCTCTGGCTTTTTTCCCACCTGCAACTTTACTAAGAGCTGTCTTCAACCGCTTGATTTTCTTGCTCTGAGATTTAATAACTTTTTTTTGTTTGTTTTTTCTAGGTGTGTTGTTGGAAAGGTGATGGCTTGTTTGACTACTGGAACTTGTTGTTTTGTTCCTCTCTGAATCTTCTTGATGCTCTGAATACGAAAAAAGTGGAGTGGATTAATTTCTGTCTAATTATCTTTCTTTTCAGGTCCTATACCTTAGCACAGACACTTATGTCATATATGTAAAAGGTCATGCATGAATCACCTTACCTTCAAAATGTTCAATATCATGTGCTTCATTGCTGTCTTCCTTACTTGGACTTTCCTGTATGTCATGTTGCACTATATTGTTTAAAAATCGTTTGTTGTTAAATTGTTTTTTTATGATATATGATATCTTGTATATGTAACATAAAATAAAAAGTAATTGTGAAATAAATAAATATTAAAACTTAATTGTTTTTTGGGTTAAACTTTGAAAGTCTCACATTGGTGTATAGGTGTAGTCTGTAGAAAGAGTAGGGGCAATTGAAAAAAGAAGTTGTTGTACTAGTGTGGCTGTTTTCACATACCTTTAACACTTTCGCCTAATTTTAGTTTCTTTCCTGAAAGGACAAAAGCTTATTGAGACTGCATTTTGACAAAATTTTAAACGATTTAGGTACAGGAGAAATGACCAGGAAATGCTATAGTTACCTTGACCAACATAGGTAGACGTTTTCTGCAGGATTCGTCGTTTCTGACCAATTTTGGTTGGTGGATTTGGGATATTGAACAGTGTAGGTTTGGCCTCGCATTTCAAGCGATTTTTCAAATAGTTGTAAAACATACAATCTTCAAAATGTTCCGCACACAATTTACAATTATTGTATAGATAGTTAGCACTCGTTTTCAGGAGGTCTTCGCGTCGACATAGCACTACCCATTCTTTTGATCTAAACGATTTAAAATACCCCCTTTTTTGAAAAAGGTCAAGTTATATTAGCTTTGAACGAGGCAAAACGTACCTTGTTGGATCTGACGGAAAGCGGAAAAAACTGAGATGAGGATGGGAACGCTTGCTGTTCGAGCAGTTTACAGCTGAACAATGCGTTTTGGATCCGGGTTTTTTATCTGACGAAACAGCACTTTCTAAATCAGCCATTTTGGTGTAATAACACAACCACAAAGAGCAGCGAAAATGTTTGAACACTTTCCTGGAACACTTTTTCGCAAAACCGCTGCCACGTTGGATATTCGGAGCCCTATTTGTAGGACTTCTGGCAGGTTTGTTTCTCATAAATGCCAAATAAGTGGATATCTGTTGGGACATTGTATAGTTATAAAAAATTAAGAAACAGTTGTCCTTTTTTGTCAGTCAATCCTTTTATAATGCTTTATTTTCAGCAACCCACTCTTATCCATAAGCCATCTAAAACTTTTGTGGCAAGTAACTCCCCTCTTTTGATACCAAGTTATAAGCAGTCTTTCTTTGAAACCCCCTCTAGTGAGTTCCCAACTCTGTTATGATATCATGCCTTTTTTAAATTCTTTCTGGTAAACCATACTTTCCTTAACCTTAACAAGTGACAGACTCTCCCTTCTAATTAACTTTTTAAATTTTATTTTAACTCCCTTTTAATTAACTCTTTATTTTCAATCTTCTAACTTTAGTTAAAATTATGTCACAGTTCTAATTGTCACAAATCAGTGTCTCAACATTGTACTTTAAAAACATTTTTATTAAACATTAAGACATACAAAAATAATGCTTTCACTGATATTTAAAATAATCTGCTGCAACATATAATTATTATCTTTATCATTTGTCAAAACATGCACTAAATCACAAATGCCTTGACAGTCTGGTCAGTTTCTTATTATGAGTTGAAATCCACTTTAATCCAGGAACAGCAATACAGTTAAATATATCAGTATACAGCAGTCAAATATGGTCCATTATGTATAATCTGGTCTGAATTTGAAGCATTTGAGATATAGTGTTTTATTAAAATTCCCATCAAGTTGTCTCATCAAGAATGGAAGCTTGCGTTCAATTCAATGAGCTGTCAAATCCAGATAAAGTTCAAACATAACATCAACTAAAATAAAGAAAAAAAACCGTATATATTATGATCTGAAACTTCAAAAATATAGCAAGGTAGGTAAAGAAGATAGTAAAATACTAAAAAGCCTTGTCCATACACAAATGTATTTACAGGCATAAGAGTAAAAACGCTATAAGAACTCGGCAAACATAAAACTGAGACAGAAGGATGAAATCGCATTATCTGGTATTATTACTGACTGAATTGAACGAGTAATTTTAAGGAACGCTGCGAGGCAATTCTATTAACTTGGTAAATATTTTAGGCAACGTTGAAGTCAGTTGAACTACTAATGCTACATATCTTGAAAGTGAACAAGTATAATTTTTAAAAACAAAGGAAATCTTTACACACAGTACAGTCATGATATTAAGATTTTAACTAATATGCACAAATACTTTATGAATAAAACTGTTATTGACAAAAGTTTATCCCGTCTTGACGTACCGTAGATTGTGTCTTGGCTGTGATACGCGTATTAAAATTGATCGGACAAATCGTCACTCAAAACTAGCTAAATTCCACACAAAAAAATTGTGTATGTATCTTCTAACCACAAGTAAATTAATCGCTTACCTTCCATTTAAAATATATCAAAGTAAAATGAAAATCGCCGTAATAGTTTTCCAGCTAGAGCTGCTTTAGTGATCCAACTTCGTTTTTCGCCATGTTGTTCCTTGTTGAGGTGCTGGAGTTTACTTGCTTTCAACATGGCGGCGCGACGCATGCGCACTAAAATAACGAGGACACCGCGTACCCCCGAGTGGACCTTCTGACCCTAACCCTAACCCTAACCCTAACCCTAACCCTAACCCTAACCCTAACCCTAACCACAGAATAAGTATTGAGCAGAAGGTCCACTCGGGGGTACGCGGTGTCCTCGTTTTTTTAGTGCGCATGCGTTGCGCCGCCATGTTGAAAGCAAGTAAACTCCAGCGTCTCAACAAGGAACAACATGGCGAAAAACGAAGTTGGGTCACTAAAACGGCTCTAGGTGGAAAACTATTACGGCGATTTTCATTTTACTCTGATATATTATAAATGGAAGGTAAGAGATTAATTTACTTGTGGTTAGAAGGTACATACACAATTTTTTTGTGTGGAATTTAGCTAGTTCTTCTGAGTGATGATTTCGGTCATGACACAATGAATCCACGGTATGTCAAGTCGAGATAAACTTTTCTCAATAACAGTTTTATTCATTAGTATTTGTGCATGTCAATTAAAATCCTAATGTCACGACTGTACTGTGTGTAGATTTCCCTTGCTTTTAAAAATTATACCTTCAACTGGTCGTTCAAAGTCAACACTCCAACGTTGCCTAAAATATACACCAATTTTAATAATAGAATTGCCTCGCAGCGTTCCTTAAAATTCAGTTCAATTATGAGTCATTAATAATACCAGATACATGCGATTTCATCCTTCTTCTCTGTTTTATGTTTGCCGAGTTCTTATAGCGTTTTTACTCTTATGCCTATAATGCCTGTAAATACATATTTGTGTATGGACAATTAGGCTTTTTACTGTCTTGTTTGCCTACCTTGCCATATTTTTTAAAGTTTTAGATTATTATAATATATAAGTTTTTTATTCTTCATTTTAGTTGATGTTATGTTTGAACTTTATCTGGATTTGACAGTTCATTGAATTGAAAGCAAGCTTCCATTCTTCAAGAGACAAGTTGATGGGAATTTTAATGAAACACTCTCAAATGCTCCAAATTCAGACCATTAAGTTTCACTAAGATTACACATAATGGACCATATTTGTCTGCTGTATGTATACTGACATATTTGACTGTATTGTTGTTCCTGGATTTCAACTCACAATAAGAAACTGACCAAACTGTTCAAGGCATTTATTGTGATTTAGTGCATGTTTTGACAAATGATAAAGATAATAATTATATGTTGCTGCAGATTATTTTAAATATCAATGAAAGCATTATTTTTGTATGTCTTAATGTTTAATCAAAATGTTTAAAAGTACAATGTTGAGACACTGATTAGTTACAATTAGAACTGTAATTAACTAAAGTTAGAAGATTGAAAATAAAAAGGGAGGTGTTTTAGAAGAGTTAATTAAAAGGGGTCTGTCATTTGGGTTTAAAAAAGGCAGGATATCATAACAGAGATGGGAACTCAGGGGTTAAAAAGTAGGACTTCAAAGAAAGACTGCTTATTATAACTTGGTGTCAAAAGAGGGGAGTGATCAGCCACAAACGTTTTATACAACAGGGAGAGAATAATGATAACCCAACAGCAGTATAATTCACTCAGACACTTAAGAAATTGTTTTTCAGTTCTTTTCCCACTTCTTCAGCTGGGAATTGTGCAGAAGAGACCAAGAAGCAAGACCTTCTTGCCCAGTTTACACAAACACTATAAAACAAAGCATATTCCAAAAAATAATGACATCCTGAAAACCCAAGATTTGAGTCAAGACAAGACTAATGTGAAATTGTAATATTTCAACTTTATTTCAAAGTCATCTTCAGGCAAAGTGATTACAAAAAATGTCTAGATCTCTATACAGTGGGATGTAGAAACATCAAACAAATGCAACAACACTGGTTTCCAATTTTCCATATCTCCTCAAACCTTGGATATTGGGTAAACTGATTATTTATAGGGAGACAAATGTCAAACATCAAAGAAAATTCCATTGCATATGTTTCTGGTTACTTGTTCCATAAATGTATGAAGATCCACTGTTGCTCAACTTGCAAAGAAGCCCTGGTCTCAGACAATCTAGACCTCATCATTCAGCTGGAAGATATTTTTGTCAACACTTCTCCATTTTCACCAAGAGCTCCTGTGTTGGAGGCAATATCCTGGAGCTATTGAAGAATGTATAAATATTCCTGTGCTGTGAAGAATTCCCTCTCAAATTGTTTTTGAGAATGCGAATTTATTATTGTTTGAGATTTGCAAACAGTGACCTTTCCTCTACTAAAAGAAAGGAAAGAAAGTATGTGAAGGTGGCACATCTTTAAAATAATTACTATAAATCAATAAAGGAAATGGGAACAGCACTGTCAAATACTGTGGAGAAGCCTGACAACCAGTGTTATAACAAAGCTGATGATTTCAACTTTCAAGCGTGTGCTCTAGAAAATATATCTGACTGAGTCATCTGAATTATTAAATTTAAATTTATAAATGCCGAACAGAAAAACTTTGGTTTGATCTAATATCGAATATATCAAATGTAAATAACTCCACTAAGTAGTCTAAAAAACAAGTAACAATGCAAGAAAATATGGGATTTGTAAAAATATAGGCTACAGACAATTTGAAAAACTCGAGGACAGACCGAGTGGCGAGTTGTCAAATATAAAATCGCGAAAATTACCCGTTTAACATTTGTTAAATTGCCTTCTAACCACAATAAAATTGATCACCTACCTTTGCTTTAGACGTACTAGCCGTGGAAAGAAAATCGGCGTGCAAAATTGTGAGATATAGCCGTTCAAATGATCCAAACCCGTTTTTCGCTATATTAATTACTGTTCACCTGGCTGGAGTTTACTTGCTTTCAACATGGCGGCCGGTATGCGCGGAGCGACATGCGCGAGGACAAAAACTTCAAAGGTTCCGACGCGAGTGGACCTTCTGCTCAATACTTATTCTGTGCCCTAACCCTAACCCTAACCCTAACCCTAACCCTAACCCTAACCCTAACCCTAACCCTAACCCTAACCCTAACCCTAACCCTAACCCTAACCCTAACCCTAACCCTAACCCTAACCCTAACCCTAACCCTAACCCTAACCCTAACCCTAACCCACGGAATCAATTTGCAAATTACTCAGTATACCTTATAAAGCCCAATTTGTACTTTGCTCACTGCTTTTTGGACAAAGGGGATTTGGTTTATATGTGTGTGGCCTCCCTAGTATACAGAAGAAATATGATACAACGAAAGATTCCTACTGTGAAAATATTCTACAACCAATCGAATGACTTGTGATCGGATGGCGCTCAATCATAAACTACATATGTTTTCAACTACCGTATCGAGGTTCGAAGTCCTTTTACGACGCTTAGCTGTCACCCAGTCACAGTACTAACACTAGCTTGCTGAAATTTCGACATGACTAGTGACTACCGGCGTTTCCCTACCAGACCAGTATGTTTTGCTGTTGCAAAATGTCGTACAGGAAAACAGGCTCCTCAGAGAACAAATGGCCAATACAATAACTAGCAGTGAAAATGCGCTAAAGAATATTAACGAGAAGATGGATATTATGGCCCGAACAAATACTGGGAGACGAGTCAAGCAGACCGGACAAAATAAAGAGAAAGTGCCCAAGGCTTGCAGTGTAAGTAAAACAGTGTATATTTTGGTTTATTTATATCATTTCAAGAATACATCAGACAATGCTTCGTATATATAATTAGACTTTGTCCATTTGACCGTTGTAAATACTGTTAATTTGATATATTGGCGCCAAAATTGAAATCATTTTCAAAATCAATGACATATAGTCCATATTATTTCAAAATCAATGACATATAAAAGTCCATATTATTTGAATTGGCTGGCTAATAGTAATCTTATTATATAAGTTTAATTTGTCATGTTGTGTATAAAATGGCTATTGATGCTTCTTAAAATTGCTAGTATTTAATGCATTAAAGTGCCTGACTGAATCTCTTCATATTCAATTATAGTGCATTATATACATTAGACATATTAGAGGCCATTGCTGCTTTATAGTGGGTCAAACAAGAGACTGTATGCCTTTTTTATAGTGACAATGCTTTTGTTGTTTTTTTACTTGGGCTACAGTATTAAATTAATGCCAAATGACTTTACTTGTCAAGAGGAGTGTTTTACACATTTATCCTATTTTATGGGGTTATAAATCAAACTATTTGCCAATGTCCCTTATGAACCCATTGTTAATGTGCTTTGCTTCATTAGAGTTTGGGTAATTTTGTTGAGTGTCAAAACTCGCTGCAGGTTTAGTGTCGAGACTTGAAGGTTGTTGGTTGAGACTTAAAGTCAAGGTCGAGACTCAAAAATCAAGGTTGAGACTTGAATGACATACAGTTTTACGGTTCCTTTTTGCTTTTAAAAGCATACTGTAGATCTGTATGTACTGTAAACCAGTGGTCCCACCTCGGTGCATGCAAAACAATCAACTGAGCTATTACCCTATTATGCCGCATATAAGCGCATCGCCATAAACAAATTTTCTGCAATTTTGGAAAACTTCTTTATCCGAGATGCGCTTATATGTGGCGTAATAGGGTATGTGATGAATCCATGATCCCGTGCTTCAAATCCTGTGAAACAAATATTACACCACTATAAGTACAGTGGTTAAAACCACACTCAGGTCAATTAATTTCACAACAATACCCAAACAATACACAAAATATATTACATACAATTCCTATAGATACTCGTATTAAGAATGTAATCATAATTTTATAAAATTTTAGTGTAACATATAAATATACTTTTTAATGTAAAGGTTATTTTAATTCAGCCTTTGATGCTGTAAGTTATAACTTCAATAAACTATCTATCTATCTATCTATCTATCTATCTTTACTGTACGTATGTAGTGCTGTTATATTTATTTTTTGCATAGTTTTTGGCAGGTTAAATATATAACTTTTATTCACAACAATTTGCCAGAAGTCTTGCCACAGGTCTCAACCATTGACCTTCAGATCTTGTCAGTTAACTTCTGGGTCTCAACACTTGATAATTACTCAAACTTTCTTTATTATATACGTACTGTCTTATACCAAATATTTTAATTGTCAAGGGCAGAGTATTGCATCCCTTATTAGCCCTTTTAACAAATTGATTATGAACACAAGTTGACAAGAGTGGAGTTTTTAATTTGTCAACTATCATCTCATAGAATAGTCATTGAGATTACAGTATGTGCAATAGTATATCGATACAGTATGATCAGTACTAATACGCCTTATTTTCCCTACTTTGTTTATTTTGCTCTTTGTGAATGGGTTAACCAGACTAGTGTTTGCGCGTGTCTCTAGTTAACATAGCCGCCATTGTGCCCAAGTACACTAGCCTGATTTGTAATTTTAGTCTATCAAATACCAAATGATTTTTCTTGTCAAGGGGGGGGGGGGCGTGTTGGGCATTAATGGTTAGTTAACCCATTGCACTTCAAATTAATTGCCTAAGTCCACCCATACTTTGATATTTTACAGTTACATGTACCACCAAAGGTCAAATACTTTACTTGTCAATAGGGACAGTTCAAGTATTTGCTGGGCATAAGATAAGGATGTTTCTGGTAGCTTAATCTGATACAATATTAACAGATGGTCTTGATAATTTGTGGTACTTTTTTGCTTGGTGAAACAATGACTTGTTTTGGTTGGTGGAAAACACAACATATATTTATTACTTTACTGTATATTTATTAGAATAATGTCCGAAGAAAAATCAAGGCCCTCAAAAGTGCAGATGAAAATTTGTACTTTAGATTAAATGAAAGGTACAGTGAGTCACAACTTTGTATTTAATAAAAATCTTTAAATTTGGGGTCTTTAGTGTCTGCCAGATTCCAGGTATCACAACTTGAGGTGGATTTGATTGTCTGCTTTAAAGAGTAAAGAAAAGCTTCTCTATGTTTCGATAAAGGCCCTTTGCACAAACAAGATCCTGATGAAAGGCCTTTGCTCAAAAAGCCAAGAAGTTTTCTCTTTACCATTTTAGGCTTAGGAGAATGCACCCAGAAGTTTTGCTTTATAATACCAATAGTAGAAGCGTTTGGGTGAGGAAAGGCATATATGATACAGCTAATGTCCATTACCTGATTAAATCAACTGGAAATTATTAATATAAAGCCTTAAATCTGATAAATCTGTCATGAATTTTTTTTATTTAGGTTCAGGTCATCATTTTTATTGGTTGTGATTTTATATTTGCTGCATATTCATGAATTTGAAAAACAGTTACTGTAACATACGTAGAATAACCAAGCAATGCAGTTCGACAGTATATGCTACAAGTGCTTAATCCTTATTTCATATTTCATTTGCCATTTACTGTAGCCCGGAATCTCAGCAAAATGCTCTACTGTTTAGTGGACTAGTTCAAGAATTACGTCATGAATTTGGTGGACAGGAAAATTGTCCATGGTCAGCTGTTGTTTTAAAAGGTATAGTAGCCTGTTTAATGAACGTTAAAAATTTGTGATACTGATAGGGAATCAGAGGAACGAAACTTTAATCCAGTCTTTGACAATGCTTTACACTTTATGCATGGGGCTAACAAATTGATCACAGTGTAAAACCTGAGATTGTTATTGAAACTCGAAGAACCAAAGGCGGAAACAAAGCAAAAAGAGGATATTTTATAATCGTGACAACGAGTAAGGAAACCGTCATCCATTGGCATTGAGTCTAGTTCTATTCTAATTTAGACGTCATTCGAAATATGCTCCGTTTGGTTATTTTGGTGTTTCGTTCTGCTTTTTTTCTGGCTTAGTAGTGTCCTACTTGGCACTGAATACTGATAGCGACATATTAAACCGGAGTGTCTGCAGATAGTGTACTCCGATTGAGGCGAGGTTAAAGCTAGTAATAAAATTGTAAATTCTCCAAACTGAACCCCTGCCCCCATTACAAAGTTAAAATAACAGCCAGTCAACGGTCTAGTTCACAAATGGTTAAATATTTAATTATAGGCAAAGTTAGTTTACGTGTAGTTTTGACATAGGTATCAAAATAAACTTTATACAAATATTACATGTCCATCATTGTACACTTGGTATAAGGGTGGGAACAGGTACAGTACAAATCGTGTATGTTTGCTAAATCTCAACTTTTCATGGAAAACAATGATATGAAAATGCAAATACTTCCAGTGATCTGATAGCACTGAACAAGACTGGGACTAGTTGTCAAATAGATTAAAGCTATACTCATTATCTTGCGAAATAAATTTTATTTTGCTATCAAAGTTGGCATGGCATTTGCTTTCATCTAAACATCATTACAAAATGTCAACCAGTTTCATAAAGGAAAAATAAGAAACAAGCGATTATAACGAATTGAATTTCTACTCTGTTACTAGTTCCAGACCTCTTGCTCGCTATTAGATTAACGTAATTCTATGACAGGACACAGCTATAATTTTCCCATTTTTTTAAACAGCCCATTAACTATACTGTATCCGGCATTTTATACCTTTGCATAAAAGTAAACTCGGAAAGTGATAGTTACGTTTTATGTTTTATTTTTAGAAGCATTCAAGAGATACCATAAGTCGTGTAAGTCGAGGGAGAAGAGAGTTGCCAGTGGACAAGAAGAGAAGCATGTTCGTACTTGCAGGAGGAGAAGCAGAAAGGAGGTGTGTTATTTAGTTTATAATGCTTATACCGTCATGCCTTAATAATTCACAGTATCATTTTCCACTATCACTTAATTTGACAATACTCTGTTTCATTAGAAGAAGGGCTAGAAATTCGAATTGCATGCATTAGCTGTGGATCTAAATGTCTCTCGGTGAACTATAATTCTGAACTGTTTAGCTAGAAATTCGAATTGCATGCATTGGCTTAAGACGACGATCTTGACTAAAAGTACACACGAGTGAAGTGACCACGAATGACCACGAGTGCTATTTTCATGTTTGGTCGCGGCTAGATGGGATACTCGCAGTTGAGAATCTTGAAGTAATCATATGTTTGAACTAAATCCAAATCCCAAATCTATCTCCAACCTTAATCGCAAGCTTAAACTGGGAGTATCTCATCTAACCAAAACCTTCATGTTTCCCACGCAAAAAAAACAACTTGATGTAATATCAAGAACCCACTATACAGGTATGCCCATATTATACCAATATACCTGTACAGTACAAGCCTATAGTATATATAAGTTAGAGCTATATACAGCTCTATAAAGATACCTAATGCCAGATCAATATGCGGAATACAAGTATTTATAACGTCTATCGCTGACAAGACTTTTCTTATACACTGTGAATAAAAAAAAGAAACCCATTCAGGAAAATAATTAAAGGTGTATTCTTTTCAAATCACTTGTTGATTTGAAAATAATTTCCAACTAAGTTTCAAATCAGAAAGTAATTATATATTATTGTATGAGTTCAGTTAGTTTAAGCCTGCTATTAAGGTTGGAGTGTGGTTAGGGCTACCTCCTCCACAGGCGTTTTGGGCGAAAAAGACGTTTTTTGGGCGAGAAGGACGCGGGGTTAGGCTTTCGGTTAGGATTAGGGTAAGTGTTAGGATTAGAGATATATTTGGGATTTGTATTTAAGTTGCGAGTATCCCAACCTCGTACCCGGGATGGGAGTGCGGGCACTGAGAAACCCTGCGACCAAACATGAAAATAGCACTCGTGGACATTCGTGGTCATTCGTGATCACTCTTGTGTACTTTTAGTCAAGATCTAAGAAGATGCCTGTTTTTTCACAGAAAGATTTTCTAATTTTAAAATTACAACATCCCTTACTTTATTTTTTCCGGTCCGTATCCTACCAAATCCTGCTTTCTGATTGGCTAACGAGCGGTCCGTGTGAGATACGGACCGCTCGACATAATTTCAGTTTTAAATGCAAACGCATTTTATAAGCCGTAAAATATACTAAAAACATTTGAAAATGAACTCAAACGAGATTGAACATAGTGAAAGACATATTTTTATCAGGATAGAGAGTTAACTCTCAATTTCCTTTGACGCATAAAAAGCACAGACTTTTCTTTTTTGTCCACTGACTAGAAATACTGATGACGACCAAAAAAAACAAGCCGGGATATTAAGGAAAAAAATAAATAAATAATTTACCGTTTTGGTCGGTCCGTATTGAGAAATATTTCCCTTGGTCTCAAAAACGTCCCTCGGCCTGCGGCCTCGGGCCGTTTTTGAGACCTCGGGAAATATTTCTCCATACGGACCTCCAAACCGGTAAATAACATATATATATATATATATATTTCATCTGAAATATATTTCATCTGAAATATATTTCACTGAAGGTTAAAGTTAGAAAATCTTGCATTTTATATATATTGTATACCAATAAGTTTCAAAGTTCGTTGGCACATGATGGGTAAAAACTTGAATGATGCTAATATTGTCGGTATTTAATTTTAGAAACTGGCAAGAAGATTGAAACACCTCAATAAAGTAAACTGGAGCCTGGAGAAAGTGGCAAAGGTGGCAGATGTCCTCAGGATGGAGTACATGTCATCCGACGAAAGCGAGATGGACGAAGAAACCCGTAGGGTTAAGCATTATAACGTGCGAAAGCTTTCCTGGGAAAGCAGAGAACTAAGGCGGGCAAAGAAAAAGCTCGATAAGAGTCATCAAGAATCACTGCCTGGACTATCGAAAAGAGTTATGGTACCAAGGGAACAAGGGGAACCATCGAGTAAGCCGAAACCAGCCAACTGTCCAGATTGGACATGTGTTGTTGAAAACCCACCAGCGCAAGTCGCAAATGTGTCCACAAATCCGCCAGTGCAGGGAACGCCAGATGATGATGCAGCTGTGGATCTAAATGTCTCTCGGTGAACTATAATTCTGAACTGTTTGTTCTAGAAAACTTAATTACTGATGGGCTTCTTTATACACACACTTTATTCATTTTTAAGCGATGTTTTAAGTTTCTGCATGTGTTATTTGCAGCTAAATGCATTAAAATTAAGCCAAGTGCGAAAAGTACTGTAGAAGAGATAAGTTTTAAGTTACCAACATTCTTCATTTAATTGAAATACATATGAAAGCTTGCAGTTAGGAGCTAAAAGATTTAAGGAAATTGCACTATATTCGCTTGGCTTGACCGTTTAGTTTTAGCCTTGGCTTTTACCTTTGTATGCGTAAATTAGCAACACAATTTCTGATAGCTGAATATGTTACATATAGACGAGTACGCAATTTATTTAACAGGTTTATTTGCGCTTAATATTGAGAGTTTATAAACGATTCACTTTTGACATAGCAATAAAACGAGCTTTCAGTTTTCGATAGTGCCTATTTTATATTCAGAAAAGACCAAATATATACTCTTCTACTAAAAATTTCCGCTCTAAATTAAATCGCATTCATCCAAGTAGAGGAATAGTTCTGACGGCACAATTTTAAAAGGTATCATTCGAAAGCTAAGGGTCGCTACGAACCTATATGAACAGGTTTTGTGATTCGTTTATTATAACAATATAACTATAGAATAAATTTTCTAAAGAACGAGTCACAAACACTAGTCACTTTTGTCTTAGAAAGCCAATCACAAAACGTGATCATTTTAGGTTCGTATTTACTGAAAGCTAAAGACCCTTATGCATCTTTATTGTTATTGTAAAATTTAATCGTTAAACTCAATGTTTCATGCAGTTACGCGAATAACGACTAATTTATGTAAAATGTATTTTAGTTTCATATTTGTACATACACAGGTATTTGTTATAATAAATGTATTTTAAAAATTAACGCGTGTTGTATATTTGAGTTAATGTTGCATTTCATCATTATAAATTATCGTTTTGTTGCATGTTTTATGTTATCTGTGCAGCATGACCCTTGAGTCGAGCAAGGTGGAGTTTTTGTATTTATGAATATATTAATATGGTCAGAAGATATTACACATTACACATGTTCAAAAGTACAATAAAACCTAACGTCACGAGTCATACAGGTTATTGCAAATATAATGGCGCGACTAAAGAGGGTTAAAATTGCACTTACACAAAGTTTAATCAATGCATTAAAGGTGATTAATTTATTCTTTATATCGCTTTAAGCGGTCTTTAATCAACGGCATAAATTCACCTTTAATACCCTTTAAGCAACAAATCTTTGTATGATTAAATTCGTCTTTAATCAACAATTCTACCGACATTAAAGGCGATTAAATACATCCTTAAACCTCTTTAATGAGTCTTTAATCTCCTAAATTAAATGCACACTTAATACCCTTTAATCGAACTTTAGTCTATCGGTACTAAACCCGTCGTTAATACACTTAATACAACTGACTAAAGGTGTTAAAAGGCACCTTTAGTGTCTTTAATATATCGCATTAAGTGTAATTAAACACGAATAAAATACGCCATTAATCCTACTTTAATAGCATATTAAGGGTGCGTTTTCGTCCTGTGGGAGTGCCGGAGTGTGGAAAAGACGGAGTGTGGAATGGAAAACACGGAGTGTGGAAAACACGGAGTGTGGAAAACACGGAGTATGGAAAACACGGAGTATGGAAAACACGGAGTCTGACGTTTGTTGTCAGCGTGGAGTATGGAAAATAAGGAGTCAGCTGTGTACTAGGTCTGGTCTTTGGGGGGATGCCAAGAGCTTCTTCCGCAGCATTCAACGCGTGTAAATACCGTTCGTATGCCGTTCGGTAAGCGTTCGAACGGTTTGATAAACCGTTTCAAATTATATAACAAACCTTTCGAATGGCTGTTAAACTGGAACCTGTCGAACTGATTCAAAGTGTTTAAATGCCTGGTCCAAAGAGTTTAAACGCTTTGTTTTTAACGTTCGAAATAATCGAACACTACTCACTGACAGTCTGGACGCAGACCGTTCGGAACGCTTGCAGTTTGCTTTCCTGTACTGGTTTCCGGTACTTTTAATAAATGAGCTCTTCATTTTGGTAAATAGTATTGGTCATACATACATTGTTATTGAATGAATCGAGAGAAAAATGGTTCCTTTTCAATGTGAAACATGCGAATTTGATTGATATGTTTACATTTAGCACGGTCAAAAACAAAGGGAGTTCGTATTGCGCGTTTTAGTTTTAAAGCCGTTTTTAAGCCGTTTAGTGCAAGCGTTTCGACAAAAACATTATCGATCATACACGGGGTCTCTCAATTCATTCAATGACAATGTATGTCTGACCAAAATAATTCACCAAAATAGAGAACAACGCATATTATTATGCAATAGCGTTTGAAACTCATTTATTAAAAGTACTGGAAACCAGTCTCCGGCTTGAACCAAGATTGGTTACGAACAGGAAAAATAAAAAAAAACATTCGAATCTGATATTATAGACCTTACAGCTCAATTCTAACAATTGGTAGACCGACAAACTGCAACGACCGACAAACTGCAACCTATAATATATATTAAAAAAACTGACATAAAACGTTTAAATAATAAAAACACATTTGGCGCCCCATAGTAATCTTCCATTGTAAACATTAAACGAGATCGTGGGAAAGTCAATATTCTTTAGTCATTCTTAGAACAGGGAGAGTTGGTCATCATTTCGAATAATAACTTTTTCTCATGATATATCCTCATAATTTGTTTTGAAATAATAAAATTCGAAATAATTCTAAATATAAAATTGAGAGTATTTGCTGACTCATCAAAGTAGAATGACTAGAGTACTTCCTTTTTGACTTGCTGCATGCCTAAATTACTAAATGTCTATTATTTAGGGAGTCTCGGATACAAGATTAGGCTGACGCGTCCCCAAAACACCCTGTGAGCCTAATACAAATTACATTATTGCTACAAATAAAAGCGCAAGAAGCCTCTGCATGCGGAGGAGAGTGAGGCTGACTAGCGTCCGTTTTAGTCGGGCGTTTATTGATTACCCAGATAACACAAAGTCGTTTTATTCAGGGGTTAATATTAACCCAAAAAATTAAAAGTTTTTGCTGTTATTTACAGCATAACGCAAAAGTTTTGAATAATATTTATTGTTTAAGGTATGTAATATCAGATTCGAATGTTTTTTCCTAGGTAGATTTATTATTAAAAAGGACATATTTTTCCTGTTCGTACCCGCTATCTGCTAGTATCTACCCGCCACCTGCGACTCGCTTTTTAACCCCGCCGTGTCAAGCAAGATATCTGTTTTGAAATGAGGAAAGTTCTCGAAATCTAACGATTTGAATGGATGAATTTTGAGCTAAGCGTTCATACCGTTTAACTGCAAGCGTTCAAAACTTCAAACGGTCTGCGTCCAGATCAGTGAGTAGTGTTCGATTATTTCGCATTTAAACGCTTTGCGGAATCAGTTCGACAGGTTCCAGTTTAATAGCGGTTTATCAAACCGTTCGAACTCTTACGGTATTTAGTATATTTACACGCGGTCACAGACTCCTTATTTTCCATACTCCACGCTGACAACTACGTCACATCGACTCCGTGTTTTCCATACTCCGTGTTTTCCACACTCCGTGTTTTCCACACTCCGTGTTTTCCATTCCACACTCCGTCTTTTCCACACTCCGGCACTCCGTACTCCGGCACTCCGACTCCGTATTTTCCAGCTAACCCCGTTTTATATATTTTTAGTCGAGCTGTTGTTTGTTAATTTCTAGTTGCTGTAGGGTATGATTTTTATCGAAAATATCCATCCTTTGTCATTATTTGGTATTATTCACACGAAGTTCGTTGACATATATGTTTTTGTTTCTGTTACTTCAGAGCTTATACAGTAAACGAAACTACAATCCTGGACAAAAGTCCATTGGGACATCAGTTGACAACTGCAAATCCTCAAAAAACAGCCAGGAGATTCAGGATTGTCTAAACATTGTGAATTGAAAATAATCGAAGAAAAAGCAGTTTATTAACATTGCAACATAGTAAAAAGTCTACATTCAAGCAAAATGAGCCCCCCCCGTCTCTGCTCCCCCTACCCCCCTCATTGACAAACAGTTTCGTCTCCGCCCGAAATCCCCCCCCCCCCCCCCAATTTTTCCCGCCCGGCATGAGAGCGCGCAACTTTCCCGGAGGCTCATTTGGGTTGGTAAACCGATTACGAAACGGAGAGCGATTACGAAACGTAAGTGCAGTATTAAAAAAATTATTAAAAATATATATATAAACGTACATAAACGTAATCAAATGCAAGTTTAAAACGTGACGACGCAGTTTAAGGTACGTTTACATTGGGTTGTCTTGAAGACGCGGAGTCCCGGGCAGTACTTGCCACGAAGTTGAATCGACAGGAGAAAATATTGCGTGAAGTTCACAGTGAAGTAAAATCCGCGTTATTACTTAATATTATAGCATTATTATAGCATTATTACTTAATATTATAGCACTCAATATATCGCATTACGCTTCTCAGTAACAAGTGTTGCCCAGTCGTTTGTTGTGCAGTTAAAACCATATTGATTCACGACATCTTGCACGTATTGCCACGATCTGGTACACTATAGACTTGCTCAAGTCTTCCGGATTAAAGACGGGTTTGTTCTGAGACGGTTTATTTCGAGATGGTTTGTTTCGCGAATTCTATGATTTATAACAAGACCCCGTTAGGCGTTAACTCGGGCTACCTTTGACAGCTCTCGCGTGCAACCTAAGCGCAATTGTGATTTTATGATGCCACGAATGGGTATAATGTGTATATGGGTATAATATATAGTGTTTAGGTAAACGTTGTCGATCTTGGCCGATGTATGAAGTTCTACATATCTCAAAAACACTGCTTGTTATATTCGCGGATCATTGCGAGATTTGCACTATCCCAGATTTGAAGGATTACCATACAGGATAGCAGAATACACCATCCATCAGGCTTATGGTATTTTGCGAAACGAAACAGGTTTGCGAAACAAAACAACAATTTGTCCTAAACGAGTTTTTAATAACCGACCCCAAAACAACAAAGATCCTATTACCCTAAGCTCTCTTCCTGGATTTTTGCTGACGAAACAAAGAACGATAAAAAACTATAGTTTGCGAACAGTGTAAACATCAAGGTTTTGCGAAAAATTGAATAACTCGAGCGACGCTCGACAGCTTGCCAGACAGCTTGCAAGGCTATTATATTCTTGCGCAAGAATTGCGATATCGCGACACAAAAAAAATAGAAATTGACGAAAAACCATTTGCGTGCAAGTGCAAACCGCACGTTGAAACGTGACGTTTGGGTTATCTCGTTTTAACCAATCAGATTGTACTGATCTCACGGTGAAATGTAGCACCGTGGGAACATTAAAAGCGCTCGAAGTATTATTCAATTTTTCGCAAAACCTTGACGTTTTAAACACTGTTCTTCCATTGATTCCATCCATAACAATAACATAGGTGATAGTTTGAAGCAAACTATAATTTTTTGTCGTTCTTCGTTTGTTTCGTCAGGAAATTAACGCTTAATATGTACGTACTTCGTTCTTTATATGGCAGAGTTTACACCAAAAAAGTTATCTTCGGACAAACTTTTAGTCCTGTCGACGTTTAAATGGATTGACATTCTACATGAAATGCAAGAAAGAGCGCCTGGTCTATATGGAGGGTGGTGTCTGCCAAAATTAATGTTTACATTTTGCACTCCAATTTGTACATTTTGTTATTGACACATGTACAATGCGTTATGACATTAAAGAGTTTAATTATGACATGGACGCTGCACGTTTTGCAGTGATCTTTGTTCTCTGTTTGCTCATTTTGGTGAAATTGGTTGTCTCATTTATCCTGAGACATACTCAGAACACCAATTTGGGGTGGGCACTAGATCATATCCCTTCATATCCGGAAGTATTGAGATACTTTGAGTCTCCTCGCGATGTCGTAAACAAAACACCGCAATATTTAATATTATCTCGGACGAGTAAAAATTGGTCGTTGGCGAATGGAGACTCACAAAAGCCGATGATGTTGAAGGTAATTTTTAACACAAGCTGCTTCCCAGTTGTAAGTTTATTTATAAGTTTATCTGTTACACATTTATTTGACGTATTATTCGTGTGAAACAAATTATTCTTCGTCCAAACTAAATACGTTAATAATACGGCAATTTTGGTCACAAGCTGGCTCACTTGCTTTGTTTTGAACACGATGCGTGTGTTTAATATTCATTACCACTGTTGAGAAAATGCGAATCTCAGCCACATCTAGCTCAAACATTCAAGGATTTGAAACCAAACGAAGTAAACAAAGCTGATGACTCCCCGAAGAAGTTTGGCTTGTGAACAAAATTGCCGTATTAACGTATTTAGTTTGGACGAAGAATAATTTGTTTCACACGAATAGTACGTCAAATAAATGTGTAACAGATAAACTTATAAATAAACTTACAAGTTCCGATTAGTCTGCGATTAGTCGTGCTTTGAAGCTGATTTGTTTTAAATTCTCCTCACCACTGGCACTGGGAAGCAGCTTGTGTTAAAAATTACCTTCGACATCATCGGCTTTTGTGAGTCTCCACTTTGTGTGGAGTTTATTTAAGGTCAATCATTTGCCCACGACCAATTTTTACTCGTCCGATATAATAATATTGCAGTGTTTTGTTCACGACAGCGCGAGGAGTCTCAAAGTATCTAATGGAATGTCTCAGGATGTGGACAAAACGTTGAGCGTCATATCATAATTCAAGTCTTTAATGTCATAACGCATTGTGTCAATAACAAAATGTACAAATTGGAGTGCAAAACGTAAACATTAATTTTGGCGGAACATGGTGCAAAAAATTGCCTCAGTTATTCTTGGCTCAGGAAATGCGACCAAAACGTATCTTGATATCTTCAAGTAAATGATCGGACGTAGTGTTTATATTTGCAGCACAGAAACGAGAACACAAGCCATCGAGAATCAAAACAAAGATTGATCAAAGATTTTCCCACGCCTCACGAACGCCGCGTGAACTTGTAAAAAGATGTTACCGTTAATTTTTGTGCTGTCAAGTCTTTTTTTATTGTTTGAAGTTTCAACAATCAGCCAACACCTATTAATAAATACACAATGCAGTGTTTATCGACCTTTTTGATTTCATTGCCGCGAGTTACATAAATATATTCTAAAATCATACACACCAGACAACAAATTTTTTCACCTCTGAAGAGATATCCTTGAGAGTTATTAACGTGTCTAGGGAAGAAACTCGATATACGCTCGGTCTATTTCTGGCGCATGCTCTTTTCAATCGTCGCCCTATTTCCGGTCCGTTTGCGTGGCGCGGCGGAGGCTCTGGGAACGAGATTGCTTTTTGCCCGGTTTCTCACCTCCCTCCCATCCCCGGCCTCTGTGCCCGGGCGCTCCCTCCTCTGGGACGAGGTTGAGTGTTCGGCTCCCTTGACAAACAGTTTCATCTCCACCCGCAATTTACCTCCCCCCACCATTTTTCCCTCCCGGCATGCGCGCAATTTTTCCGAAGGCTACGTTTCATCCGGATGATCCGGGACTCGTCAGTTGGGTTTGGCAAGGTAAAGGTTTGGCTGAGAGCTATTACGAAACGTAAGTGCAGTATTACAAATATAAATAATATATATATAAAAAATATATTCAATGTAAACGTACCTTAATAAACTGAAGTTAAATACCTCAATAGAAGTTGACCAAGGAATCGACGAACAAGTCCCCACTGCTCGTCGGTTTGGATAGAACTCGGATTGATATTAAATTCGCAACTGATAAATTTCAAATGCAAGTTTAAAACGTGACGACGAGTACGTTTAAGGTACGTTTACGGTACGGTATCTCCCAGTACGTTTGAGTGTTGAAAATGCGGAGTGGTCTCTTTTTCGTCCAGTTAACAAACGTCGATCTTTTGGTAGCTGGATATTTTAACAACTGAACGGTATTTTGAGCCGGGTTTTTAACACTCGTGAAATGTGAAAATCCCCACATAGTCCTGGGGTCCTGGGTTTCAATTGACTATAAAGTGCATTAATATTATAGAAACAAGGCCGCTAAGTTTTGCCGCTAAGTTTTGTCGCTAAGTTTGTCATTAAATCGCATTACGCTTCTCAGTAACAAGTGTTGCCCAGTCGTTTGTTGTGCAGTTAATACCATATTGATTCACAACATCTTGCACGTATTGCCTCGTATGGAGAAACGCGGAAGAGCTTGTCAACAACCAGTGTCTGGTTAATTATTAATTATTTCAATAATTATATACTTCGAGCGACGCTCCAGACAGCGTATTGCGATATCGCGACACAAAAAAAACCCAGATACGGAGCCTAAACCATTTACGTTCTACTGGAAACCGCAAACATTTTTTCGAGTTGTTCATGATTTATCTCCTTTTAATGTTCCCACGGTGCATATTACATTTCACCGTGAGATCAGTGCAATCTGATTGGTTAAAACGAGATAACCCAAACGTTACGTTTCAACGTGAAACAACTCGAAAAAATGTTTGCGGTTTGCAGTAGAACGCAATTGGGTGTAAACTACTGTAAACTAAACTAAATATAAACCTTTCCCAATGAGCGATTACGAACCGTAAGTACAGTATTAAGTAGTAAGTGTAAGCAATAATTTACTAACCGATTCGTTTAACCTACTTTAAACGGCGTCCATTGATCAACTGAATTGTTAGTTTCTTATCATAAGTTCACAACAGTTTCAGTAGTGTAAAGATGTACAGACAGTATATATATATATATATACTTGTGTTTTAAAAACGAAGTGGCTAGTCGTACTGGAGCAGTACGGGGTTCCATTTGCTATTTGTACTGGTGTCAAAAGATTCTTCCCAATTTTCTCAAGTGTTTGTTTCAGAGGTTGTTTATGCCACGAATGTGTCTGACGTGCCAGCTGATATGCCAAAAGATGTTTTATACTTTTATAAGCTACAGGACAAGGCCATTTGTTCTTCAATGATTTTAATACACGATGTATATCAAATATTAAATAGGATAAATGAACTATTAAAATGAGCAAAAATGTCACAGAGCAAACTTTCTACGATGGAAGTGCGTTCTTTCGAAATTCTTGCTGTCTTAGGGAGGGGCTCACATATTAAACTCAAGATTGATGTAATCACTCTCATTTTTGCTGTCAATCTTGATCTCTTTTGTTAGAATGAGAAAAAATGGCAGCCACTACTGTTTTTGCCTAGTAATCTAAGTAAAAATTGTTGTTATAGGTGCCGTTTTGGCAGCCCCATTTTTGGAGTCGTTTTGGTCCTTTTTCATTTACAGTCGGCAGCCATGTTCTCTATCCATGGTATTGCAAAGTGGTCATCGTTCATTATAAACTATCCAACATGAAAATTCTCTAATGAACATAATTGATCTAAAACCACCAGCAACCAAATACAATTAATGCACAGCATAGAAATACCAGAGAAATAATTTTGCTAGGGAATTTTAGTTAATAGGATAATTACTCATATACCCACATAATATTAACGATGAATAACCCTTGATCTCCTTGCAAAACACTAATTAGACGTCGTTTGTACAAATGTTATGAAAATGCTGTTGTGTTTGTGTAGCAACCCTCGTAATTCAACTATTTTTGCCTCGGCAAATAATTGCCGAAGTCTTTCGATAATTTTCGCGTTTGCCTCGGCAATTTGTTTTGCTGAGGCGCACAATGAAATCACCTTAAATTCCTGCGGCATTCGCGTCGGCAGTTGTAATTAAAGTAAAGTACATACGGAAGATATTATAACGAATATTATAACATGCATAGTTCGTGTGATAAACAATAAAAAACTTTTTTTTAGCGTGTTCGCGCCCGCGGTCCTATATGGCCAATACGTCATGAATGATACGATATAATCCAGCGACATTAACAAGGAGTGAATTGCCGAGGTAAACTATGAAAATCGCAACTTGCCTCGGCATTTGCCTCGGCAATCCGAGTGCCGAGGCGAATTTCGAGGGTTGTGTATAGTCACTGTAGTGAACCATCAAGTGGAGTGTCGAGTTACTATTGAAAATTGACCAGTTTTATAGAGGTCAGTTTTTTCGCGCGAAACGAATGCGCATTTCGAATGGGACTAATTAGAAATCTTTTCAATTTTAACGATAGAAATTTCGCTTCGCGTCGATAAAAATTGCAAGTGAAAATTTCGCTGTATAGAAAATAGCGTTTAGTGCACTCTAGTGCACCAAACGAAATTTCTATCGTTAAAATTGAAAAGATTTCTAATTAGTCCCATTCGAAATGCGCATTCGTTTCGCGCGAAAAAACTGACCTCTATAAACTGGTCAATTTTCAATAGTAACTCGACACTCCACTTGATGGTTCACTACAGTGACTATACACAACCCTCGAAATTCGCCTCGGCACTCGGATTGCCGAGGCAAATGCCGAGGCAAGTTGCGATTTTCATAGTTTACCTCGGCAAAAAAATGCCGAGGCAATTCCACCCGTTATTGACTAGCGCTTCGCACGCGCGTGCAAAGCGGGCGTAATCGAAAACAGTCTTTACTTGATAGCTCGGTCTACAATAATGCCGTGCGACGAAGTGTTGGACAGAATAATTTCTTTGCTTTTTACATTGGATATTGAATACTACCATTTGCAAGCAACCGCCAACTGCAAACGTTTTTTCTCGTTTGTTTACGTTTCAGACCCGCACGTTTACTAACGTGTCACTTTCAACCTATCAATCAAACATTTTGATCTGCGAGACAAACACGTTTGTAAGTGTAACAGAAAGGTTTTATATTAATTAGGACATGTTAAATTTCGTACAATGTCTGTGCAAGTCAAAATTTTATACGGCCACAAATACGATCATTGCAAGAAGACCACAATTACTGAGCGAGCTTTAAAAGAATTAAACTTAAAAAGCCTTTCAAACATTGTAAGTGAAACGGCTGGCACGTTCTATCATGGCGCAAAAAAACTTCGAATACAGTACCGAGACGATGAAGGAACGTTTGGAACGTTCATACGAATTGTCAAGATGTAGAAGATGTAGAATATCTCACGGAGATGCCAAGATTACCCGCTTATGTTTGAGAGTTGATGATGTCTGTACGCAGGGACGTAGCGAAGGCAATGCATTTGGGGGGGTGCATGACCCAGTTTTGCCAACAAATTGGGCGTGACATGGGCGTGGTTTGGGCGTGGTCATGATGGGGATGAACTGAAGCGCTGCAGGCGCTAGGCTTTCTAGGGGGGTCGGGGCATGTCCTTTTGAAATATTTTGAAATTTTGAAATATAGAATCCGCAACTGGCATTTCCTGCACTCTGAGCGGTGATTTTCAGTCAGTTCAGAAGTTTATAAAATTATTTCATATTTTGGATTGGTTTTTTTTTATGTTGACAACATGCGCACAGCATTTTGGGGAAGATTGTAAAGAGTTTTTTTGTCAAGCATTCAAGCATGTTAGCATGAAGTACTGTATAATAACGTGAAGAGAACGTGAAGAACGTCTAATACTATATTATATAATTACAGTCGTAGTCCAGGTAGCGTTAGCTATAACTTATTTATATGTGAGCACAATAATTCTGCGTCTACATGTCGTGTTTGGCTATTTCTAATAATTTTTTACGACACGCTTCGCATATGTGTTGACAGACTGCATTGATAACATTATCTTCCAAAATCTGTGGTATATAACATTGTTTTCCAAAATTTAGAGGGTATATATACACCGCATTCTGGCTATATTTACGCCCCTGATCAACACGTACCCAATAATTTCAAAAAATCTCCATGGTACTTTTGTTGTGTTGTTGCCGATAATCGTCATCAAATGTTTGCTTGCAAACAAGAAATGTCAGCTTAATTTTCTTCCGCTTGCGTTTCAGTTGGTTGCTGTACAAAACTTTCCAATGCAATATATTTAAAAATGTTTCAGCTAATTGTTCTTATCTTAATTCTTAAATATTTCTATCAGCGAGTCATCTTAAATCTTATGTGCGCTACCGCTACAATGCCCGAAACGCTATTGATTGCGCATTTGCCCACGAAATATTGAGAGGCTGTTGTGTACTTGCAAGATCGTGATTTGTGACGCAAATTCTAGTGGTGCTACACAGCCATATCTTGCGCTATTGGAGAGGCTGGCCTAAATTGGTAGATCTCCAATCGACCATGGCTTTTTGAAATACGTAACCATCGTCCTCAGTACGAATAAAACCACAATTAGGTTTTTGTCCACAAAACCAGAATGAACCATTTTTTGTTGTCGAGCAAGAAGCAGGTTTCCCATGTAGACACTCCATCTGTGCCAGAAATATATACGCAGTAAATTCCACTTTGTGAAAGCTGTGAAACGAATGATCTGTGCTGTTTTACACTCTCAATTTATACTCTCACAAAACCAGCCATGATCAGGCATATTCATGCGTACGTACGCTCATTATTATTCTGTACGTACGCTAACTGCCTCGTACCCAGGCGTCTCAATCCTTCCAAGGCGGAGGAGCGGCTAGGCGGAAGAGCGGGGCGAGCGAGGCGCGGATGGGCTGCTGGGAAGGCGGAGAGAGAAATTGAGACGCCTGGCAGATCTTGTTCGGTTTCTTGCAAGAAAGTTCGGTTTCTTGCAAGTCGTTCTATTTGACCGCTGTTTTTTCGAATTTCCGTATTTTTTCGACCCAGTTGTAATAAATAACACTTGATCCTTTGTCTGAGCCTTTATTCGGGGGTCTGAGGACCATTGACACTTGATGAATTCAAGATGTCTACACTTCAAGATGTAAATAAAGCTGTGAGAAAGCTAAGTTTGCAAGGTATGTAAATAATGCTATTGTTTGGTTATCAGCATTATAGACTCTCGATTCATTCTGTTTATTTCTGTCAAAAAACCACAACAAAACGTCCTCGACGCTATGGAAATTTTCTTGCGTGTAACTTTAGTCGATGGTTTGCGCCTTACTCGCATATGATGGTCAACTCCGCTCTCCGCTAAATTGTAGAATTATCTGTTGACAGTTGGTAAAAGGAGTCAAATGACGGAAAGTTCATCATATTATACAATTGCTTCGTTCTATTTTAAAACTCCGTTTAATTTTGATAACTATATATCAACAACGACAACAAGTACACACAATAGTCAATAGAAACCTTCGACATTATATTTAAAGAGATTTTAGAGCAACCTGGTTTGTATTTCTGCCTTTAAATGCGGTTTCAAAAGTGGATGGGTATTCTAAAATTGCTCACAAGTGAGCAGGTCTTCTGGAATAATCGAAAGGATTTCTCGAGCTTTCCGGTTCGCTATTAAACGCAGTTGTCCGCCATAACACTTGCAAGATCTGCCAGGCGTTCCCCGCTCCTCAGCCTTCCCAGCAGCCCCTCCGCGCCTCGCTCGCCCCGCTCTTCCGCCTAGCCGCTCCTCCGCCTATGGAAGGATTGAGACGCCTGGGTACGAGGCAGGTACGCTAAAGTAAAAGTAAACATAGCAACACAGGGGATCATCTTTTAATTATTCAAGGATTAGTGCGTACGTACGCTTGGGAATTTACCAGGGAATTTACTTTTATTATTCACACTTAATCCTATTAAGTCACTTCCTGTCGGCATCCCTTTGTTACGGTGGATGGGGGGGGGGGGGGTTTACCTACTTGCATGAAGGTTATATCCACTTCTGCGCTTCGCGACAGATGAATCGTCGTTAAAGTATGGTATTATATATATGAAGGGATATTATTCTCCAAACTTGCCTGGTTTGAGCAACCGTAAACAACATACCTATCCGGCATTACCATCAAAAAAACACAAGCTTGAACTGATAAGACGCAGTTTTTATTAATGAGATATCACTGAGCGAGCGGCGTCGGTTCCTGAAGCATTGAAAACATTCTCGGCAATTTTAGGCGGAATGTCCAAAATTGGGCTTTTTGGAAGCAATAACGTACGGTGGCCCACAAGTGCAAATCAATTTACTTTTATTCAAATCAAATCTTTTTAATTAAAAACAAAACTTTCTTTTTCAAAACAAATTACTTTTTTCAAAAACAAATTTCTTTCTTTTGAAACACATTTTCTCTTTTCCGCTTGGTCCTGAGAGAAAGAGTATTGTTTCGAAAGAAAGTAATTTGTTTGGGAAAAAAGAATTTTGTTTTTGCGTAATGATATCATTTCGAATCAAAACTCTTTCTTTCAAAACAAAATTCTTTCTTTCAAAACAAAACTTACTTTCAAAACAAAACTCTTTCTTTCAAATCAAAACTCTTTCTTTCAAATCAAAACTTTTTCTTTCAAAACAAAACTCTTTCTTTCAAATCAAATCAAAACTCTTTCTTTCAAATCAAAACCTCCCCGATCCACTTTTAGAGTTCAAGGGCCTGGAGCGAGTTCAAAATGGCGTATGTTTTGATATTTGATACAAGTTCCAGCGATTTGCGGTGTGTTTTGCGAACGTTGTAGTGGATTAATCGAACAGGATTTCTTGTTTTGTACACAATGCGGAACAGAACTGGACCGCGAAGAGGTTATTATAACTCACTATTTTCAGAAAGGCTTCGAGTACAAGTTATAATCCTGCTTTTAGCAAAGTTCCATGGACAGAACACTCAAAAGCAAGTTAATGTCATATGGGTTAGGTAGAAGGTCAGTGAATATAGACGAAGTATTGATTAGAAGAAGAATCCGTGAGCGCTAGAAGGGTAAGTACTTCATGTATTATTATGTTTCAAGGCGGGTTAGGGGGGAGGGGTAGTTTCACCATACTATATGCTACATACTACAGTATAGAGCAGTAGGGTGCAGTAGAGTGCAGTAGACTGTATTAGTGTGAAATAGCGTGAAATTATTATAAGTAATACAATGGTTTTTAAGAATATAGTGATTAAATCTCCCGCAAACCGAGGAATGTTTGTGAAAGTCCCGAGGGAAAGCATGAGGGCGAAGCCCGAAGGCGTCCCGAGGGACTTTCACAAACATTCCGCGGTTTGCGGGAGATTTGATCACTATATTCTTAAAAACCATTGTATTAGTTTGTAATACCATGATGACCGAGGTGAAACTAGTGTTTTCATTGTACAAAACTAATTGATAGTAGGAGTATTGTGTAATACAATGCATGATCAGTGATGTATTCAACAATTTTCCATTGTAGGAAATTTGTTTGGGAATAAGCAATTCTGACGCGTGTGCATGCATGTAAAACGTATTAAGAAAACTCTTTGTCGTGTCTTTGAATTTTGGCTCATGAATTTTAATCAGGGAGAAATTAGAAATCTGCCCGGCTTTGCCGGGAGATTTAGAGATCTCCCCGCTAAAGCCGGGAATATCGTGATTAAACCACCCGGCGAGAACAAAAGAACCCGAGGTCATCATGGTATTACTCGAAATAGCGTGGAAACACTCGCCCTGCGGGCTCGTGTTCCCACTGCCATTTATCGTTCAGTAGACTGCATTAGGGTGCAGTAGACTGTATTAGGGTGCAGTAGAGTGGATTAGGGTGCAGTAGACTGCATTAGGGTGCAGTAGAGTGCAGTAGACTGTAGTAGGGTGCATTAGGGTGCAGTAGAGTGCAGTAGACTGCATTAGGGTGTAGCAGAGTACAGTAGATTGAAGGGTGCAGTAGAATGCAGTAGACTGCATTAGGGTGCAGTAGACTGTATTAGGGTGCAGTACAGTGCATTAAGGTGCAGTAGGGTGTATTAGGGTGCAGTAGACTGCAGTCCTGCAGTAGAGTGCATTAGGGTGCAATAGACTGTATTAGGGTGCATTAGGGTGCAGTAGAGTGCATTAGGGTGCAATAGACTGTATTAGGGTGCAGTAGGGTGCAGTAGACTGTATTAGGGTGCAGTAGAATGCAGTAGACTGCATTAGGGTGCAGTAGACTGTATTAGGGTGCAGTAGAGTGCATTAGGGTGCAGTAGGGTGTATTAGGGTGCAGTTGACTGCAGTCCTGCAGTAGTGTACTGCAGTCTACTGCACCCTAATACACCCTACTGCACTCTATTGCTCCCTAATACAGTCTACTTCAGTCTACTGTACCCTAATGCACTCTACTGCACCCTAATACAGTCTACTGCAGCCTAATTCAGTCTACTGTACTCTACTACACCCTAATGCAGTCTGCTGCAATCAACTGACCCTAATACAGTCTAATGCACCCTAATGCACCCTACTACAGTCTACTGCACTCTACTGCACCCTAATGCACTCTACTACAGTCTACTGCACTCTACTGCACCCTAATGCACCCTACTACCCTAATGCAGTCTACTGCACCCTACTGCACCCTAATGCGGTCTACTGCACTCTACTGCACCCTAATACAGTCTACTGCACCCTAATGCACCCTACTGCAGTCTACTGTACCCTAATGCACCCTACTGCAGTCTAATGCACCCTAATGCACCCTACTACAGTCTACTGCACTCTACTGCACCCTAATGCACTCTACTGCACCCTAATGCACCCTACTACAGTCTACTTCACTCTACTGCACCCTAATGCACCCTACTACAGTCTACTGCACTCTACTGTACCCTAATGCAGTCTACTGCACCCTAATGCACCCTAATGCGGTCTACTGCACTCTACTGCACCCTAATACAGTCTACTGCACCCTAATGCACCCTACTGGAGTCTACTGTACCCTAATGCACCCTACTGCAGTCTACTGTACCCTAATGCACCCTACTGCAGTCTACTCAGTCTACTGCACTCTACTGCACCCACATACTACACACTACCCCTCCCCCCTAACCCGCCTTGAAACATAATAATCGGCATACATGAAGTACTTACCCTTCTAGCAGCTCACGGATTCTTCTAATCAATACTTCGTCTATATTCACTGACCTTCTACCTAAGCCATAGGACATTAACTTGCTTTTGAGTGTTCTGTCCATGGAACTTTGCTAAAAGCAGGATTATAATTTGTACTCGAAGCCTTTCTGAAAATAGTGAGTTATAATAACCTCTTCGCGGTCCAGTTCTGTTCCGCATTGTGTACAAAACAAGAAATCCTGTTCGATTAATCCACTACAACGTTCGCAAAACACACCGCAAATCGCTGGAACTTGTATCAAATATCAAAACATACGCCATTTTGAACTCGCTCCAGGCCCTTGAACTCTAAAAGTGGATCGGGGAGGTTTTGATTTGAAAGAGAGAGTTTTGATTTGAAAGAAAGAGTTTTGTTTTGAAAGAGTTTTGATTTGAAAGAAAGAGTTTTGATTTGAAAGAAATAGTTTTGATTTGAAAGAAAGAGTTTTGATTTGAAAGAAAGAGTTTTGTTTTGAAAGTAAGTTTTGTTTTGAAAGAAAGAATTTTGTTTTGAAAGAAAGAGTTTTGATTCGAAATGATATCATTACGCAAAAACAAAATTCTTTTTTCCCAAACAAATTACTTTCTTTCGAAACAATACTCTTTCTCTCAGGACCAAGCGGAAAAGAGAAAATGTGTTTCAAAAGAAAGAAATTTGTTTTTGAAAAAAGTAATTTGTTTTGAAAAAGAAAGTTTTGTTTTTAATTAAAAAGATTTGATTTGAATAAAAGTAAATTGATTTGCACTTGTGGGCCACCGTAATAACGCACTAAATCAGAAACTAGCTCTTTTTGCATCCTCTATATTATAAACAACTAAAAACTGTGGAGGGTTTATATGCACTTTAAAAGTTCAAAGGTTTCTTAAATGTTTCTTTTAAAAAAAATAGATAAATAATTGATATGCATTCCTTACGTTTCTTACGTTCCAAAAAATTCTACTGGATATTTTCCTTGCTTGTTGCCTGTGCGTGGAACAAACAGGTCCTTTTATCTATGAAAGACCAGAATATCAATGTTTTGAACGAGGGTTAGCTTAAAAGAGCCACCAGAATGAGTACTGAACAACCATGTTCACTATAGTTCCCCCAATTTTGCTAGTCGCGCGTGATAATTGCTCGTGATAATTGTTCACTCTAGGCGTTCGAACTGATAAGTTCTATAATTCGTTTGTAGAACTTATCAGTTTGAACGCCTAAACTACGAAACGAGAATTTTTCTCAAAATCTCGCGATCCAGTGATGCCAGATGTTCGATACCAGTGTAAATACACTCACTGTTATTGGACACTGGACATTGCCAAATTTGGTAACAACGTACCTGTTTACACCATTCCAAAATCCGTATTTGGGTATTCGGTTGATGATGTCATATGTTTTTCTAACTGCCTTATCCTGTGATGCCGCTAGAAAGCCCAGCGCTGACCACTGACTATAATAATAATAATAATAATAATAATAACTTTATTTAAACTGTTAGTGAATCCCATCAGCATAAATGCTGGTATTAACGGGAGAACAGTGCTTAAGGTTACAGAACACCCTAGCAAGCCCATTCACGAAATTTGTTACCGCCCGCGCAATTTGTCTCCGATTTGTCTCAAATTTGCACCAAATATAGTTAAGTATGCGAAGAACACTCTCAAATTGTGAAAAAAATAAAAAATACAATATTTTTCCAGATATATTCATCAATTTAAAATCATATGACCTTCGCGCCGCGGTTTAACCTGGTCTTTGGTTTTACCAAAAAGCTCTCAATTTACCATATTTACACTTCTCGATGTTTGTTCTAAAAAAGTGTGTCGGGGTTTTTTTATTACTGGAGGGGTTTAGCAGCTAGGATATTTTACTCCTCGACCTATGTTGTGGAAGAAGCAATTGACGAATGAAGGTCCGTAACTCAGTTAGTTTTTACAATGAAAAAAAACGCCGACACACTTTTGTAGCCCAGCTGTTCACTGATATCCTGTGCGAGTTTGGTGGGAATCGGTTAAAACGCGCGATCAGGTTACACCTTTTAGTGCCCCTATGTGACTCAAAATTGATGTGGTAATAAATAAGCCGTGAAAGTTTGGCGCAGTTTTAACAGCTATTGCAAATTCTCCGCCCCCTCTAATAATTGAATTACTTTGCACCAATAAGAACAACAGCGATATTAATTGTTTGTTTTGGGTGAGTTACACTGAAATAGCCCTTGTCTACAAAGTTCCAAGATGCGCGAAAAGTACTCGGACGGCCGACGGCTAAAGAAAAAAAGCACAATGCCAGTGAGTCAGATTCTACACCTTGATGGCCCCAGCACCACAGCAATAGATTTCATTTCTAATGTTTTTGGTATGTTTACTCCAAGTGTAAACGGGAGAAGAAATATCCATCATGCTAAGACATTTTTCTGCTGCGGCTTTGCCTTTTCCTATTGCTCTGAAAGCAACAACAGAGGATGTATTCACCGAAATTCACGTCGTATTTCTGGCCTGTTCTTTTCGAAATCGGTTCAGGAAAACATGTTTGGTGCGAAATACAGGTCTTACTTGAGCAAGAGAAAATCCATTTCGCTCCTGAACCTTATCTCGAATTCATTTTTTCAAGTATTTTTAGTGGAAGCTGGCACTCCTTACACACTGCAGAGTTTTCTAGCATTAATTCCAAACATTCTGGACTAACAATATAATGGCCAACGGGTGGTTGGTAACAAGCAGAACTGTCATCCTCATTTTCACTTGAGTTAAAATATCCGAATCAAAATCATCTGATTCAGATTGTGATTCTGACCAGTAATGCCGCTTTTCGCTTCTGGAAACTTTCCATACTAGTCTTCAGTTTCTGCTCGCTTCTAGAAGACCTTTGAGAACGTTTATCGCTGTTCGTATAATCACGTCTGGCCATTGTGTCTCTTGTTCAAAGTATGAACCCTTGTCGCTGGCAGATAAATGTTCCTTTTTTCATCCAAAAAGACGTCTTTGTCAGCTTTCTTGTGTTTGGCCCGTTTTTTACGACTACCACAGAATGGATTTTTATTCCGTTTACTGTCAGACATAGAGCTAGAGAGACGACTTGAAGTTGTGTTTATTTTTCCAATTTCTTTCGTAATTTGATACAAGTTAGCTGTCATTCATCCTGTTAATTAATAGTTGACTTTCCCGCCACGGATAATAACCGTAAACCGTTTTAACACGATAACTCGCTCAATTTTCAATATTTTCAATTCAAATTTTTGCAGCTGATAGATCTAATGGTAACCTTTACAAACATATCAAAACACCATTTTCAAAAAAAATTACCATTCTAGGGTATTCTGTAACCTTAATCTATCGCTGCACAGTATTTAAAATTCCATATCACGCCCATCGCAGTTCATTGTTATCAACATGGAAAAAAGAACAGGTCATCAATTCTAGTATTCGCAAACTAGATGATAACGACAAAGTCTCAAAGATATTCTTCGAAGAAGCATACCGATGATGGTCGAGATGGAAAATCGAAGCTGTCCTTGGCCTGGCCATACTCCTTTTATACCAGAACTTTTTGTGTAATTCTTTTTTTTTTCTTTTTACTTAAGGAGAAGTAAAAGAGGGAAAATGGATTCCAGAACCAGTGAGGACACTGAGATTCCCATGCTAAAAGTAATACTTTATATATGTATATACCTTATAGATAAGATTTTCTTATCACCAGTAATACTTGGACAAATAGATTGTGCGACGTTCTTTATTTACAGTATTGCACAAAATTGAAGTTCAGTCCTTTTTGTGAGCGAAACTACACGTGTGCGGTAATTCACACGTGAACAAGTTTACGCGTGCGAATATGGCATGCGTGACAAAAAACCACAAGCTTGACAACACAAAAAAGTATTATATTTATACAAAAGGAAGAAAACAACATTACTGATAGTGTATTACACTTTACAACTTTAAAATAGTTTGTCAATCGTCCTACAGACTACAATATTATTTATCTGAATCAATCAGAAATGTCAGAATCTTCAAAAAGTGTTCAAATTGTGACCCTCCATGGAAAAACGTACCCACGTTCTAACGCCTAATTAACATATTGTAATTTATGTAACTTAAATTAGCTTATTAATGTTAATATTTTGCAACTGAAAAGCCCCTTAAGGGGAGTGTCAATAAAGTCAATCAATCAATCAACGCCGTTTAATAAGCCGTTCAAACGTTAAACGCCGCTTAGTAAGCGTTCGAATGATTAGCGTTCAAACGCCCTTCGAATGTTCAAAGAGCGTTCAAGCCTGTTCACACTAGCGTCATAAGAATAAGGGAAAACAAAAGGCAAAACAAAGGAATGAAGTCAAGCCTGCGACATAAGGATCGACGTAAGCATAAGAACATAGCCTGAGCATAAGTCAAGAGCAGAACAAAAGAGGAAAGAAAGAAAAATTCTCGTTGTTTTGTCTTCGTAAGTATCAGAGGAAAAGTCATGCTTTGTTTTCGTTGCTTATGCTTATGTCACTAGTGTGAACCAGGCTTCAAAGAGCATTCGAATGCCGTTTAACGGGCATAAGAACGCTGTTCAACAGTTCCAACAGTTGTGTTTCTAATGCCGCGTTGGAACGCTACAGAAGCGGCCGTTTGGATACTTTTATAGTCAGCCGTTCCATTCTTATCGCCAGATTGATTATATAGCCAGATTAATTATATAGCTTTTGTGGGAAACCGTCCAAACGCATGGGTTCCACTATAGAATGGCGTTCGAACACCGTTCGAATGCTCTAGCACAACACCGTTCATACAGCGTTTGAACGTGGTTTTCAGTTACCTATTTGAACGCAATTTCGATCAAGTACGTTTTCCCATGGAGGGTCCAGGGGCGTGTTCGACTATACGATGCCTTTCACGCGTGCGACAAATAGCACGCGTAGTTGGGTTTACGCGTGTGCCTACGCGATCGCACGCGTCAAACGAAAATGACTGGAAGTTGTACCTTTACCTTAGTGTCACAAAATATTGATGCCACGGCTTTGTTCACTTTTACCCCCATTTTATAGCATGCATGCTAATAGAATAATATTATAGTACTCAGGCCTGAATATTACCGCCGGACACCGGACATTGTCCGGCGTTACTTCGTCTTGTGACCGGCAGCTTGGAGCTGCTGTCGGACATCAATGTCCGGCCGACTCGACCACTTATAGACCAAATTGTGCCTCCCAGTAAGTTAAGCGTTTATATGACAATCAAGCTACTTTGATATTTATCGACCACGTACACATGTCACGCATTGTGTGAATTCCATGCGCAGTCAACACAGTCATGACCGCTTTATGATCGTTAATCACACAAAGATGGCGATTCAAAGTGAGATCTAACAGTGTTGTTCGCTGTGTTGGCGACAAGGCTATTAATGTACAACATACTCTTTTTACTTTAATGTACAACATACTTTTTTTATGTACAACATACTTTTTTTTGCCGTTATGTAATGCAGTGTGATATTACATAACATTACATAACGGCAAAATTATTTGGTGTCATGCTAAAACGATTCGGGGATAAAATTAACAAACCGTGTCCTACAGAAAAGTGGTCTTGTCCGGCCGATTTACTCTGTGGCCGGACATCGTGTCCGGCGAGCTCAAAAAAATTATATTCAGGCCTGGTACTTATAAGTAAATAATTGCATGGCAATTCAGGTCGATTAGTGATTAAATGTACCCGAAAGGGCATAAAGAATGGGTAGCAAACGTCCGGATTTCTCTTTTAAAATTAAGTGAACTTCTTCGTCCTCACATCGAAGGCAAAGAAAATAGAATGAACAAGCTATGGCCGATTGTATCGCTGGCGCAATTTGGGCATGCGCGCACTAAAGAACAGAAACGCCTGGGAATGAAAACGTATCGTTTTCTCACGGCTAGTATGGACGGTCGAAAACGCTGGTGAGGACGCGGATATTTGTATCCGTTTTCGTTGGATCAAAAACGGAGGCATACGAAAACGGATTAGTGTGGACGCAGCCTTAGTTACTAATCGTACCTAATGTTTATGGATTAGGTAATTTAGACGTTAAATGCCATGATATTATAATACTAAAAGCATGCATGCATAGACAATAGTACTAATATATATACTTGTGATTGCACTCAATCACTCTCCAGAAAAGTTGAGCACCTTTGAATATCTTACAATAAACATCTAATAGTATTACTGGTAAATAAAGCAGAACGTCTTATAACGTAGCGAAATGTCTTATAACGTAGCGGAACGTCTTACAACGTAGCGAAATGTCTATAACGTAACGGAACGTCTGTAGCGGAACGTCTTAGTAGCGGAACATCTTATAACGTGGTGAAATGTCTTGCAAAGTAGCGAAATGTCTTACAACGTAGCGTCCATTAGTCCATAGCGAAATGTCTTACAACGTAGCGGAACATCTTAGAGGCGGTCAATCGATAAACCGGAAAAACGATATTTTTGTAAAACCAACCTACTTTTTAGCAAAGCAGGGCGAACACTTGCTATTGAACACTTGCTATTGACTATTTTAGAGTGCAAAGGAAGATCATAGGCTCATAGCAGTAGAACTGAAGTAGTATGAAACTCAATGTCTAAAACAATGAGTTTTCAATGTTGTCATATGTGACTTGATAGGACCGAGGTGCTTTCGAATTCAAGTAGATTAACCACCATATCATCTTCAGTGACGGAATCTAGAATTTTGTAACTACTATAGGCTATAGCAATAGTCAAGTATATCGAGCACAATCACTCGTATTTCAATTGAGCGTGAACTGTGCTACAACTAGCACAGGTACGATATATATCTCACAAATATACATCCGCCAAACTCCGTAACAGCCTCGTGTCACGTGACGGTAATTTACTTACCTCAATGTCGAAAAACCGCAAAGAATCCTTATATTTTCAACAAATTCACGGAGTAACATCCCAACTCGCTATTACGATAAATAATCTATCCCGCGTAAACATCCGCCAAACTCCGTAACAGCCTCGTGTCACGTGACGGTATCTTACACCTTTTGCTTAAACGTTTTGTCTCATTAACTTAAATTTATCTATGCTAGGCTTATATATAAATTGGCTTATATTTTCAACAAATTCACGGAGTAAATCGTTATATTTCCAACAAATTCACAGAGTAAAATCCCAACTTGTTTCAGGAATGATGAATTTAGAATCCCTGTCGCATCATCGCACGGTAAACATCCGCCAAATCTCCGTAACAGCTTCGTGTCACGTGACGGTATGACCACCCCAAGAAAGAAAGTGCTAAACCCAGCCGATGACATTAGTGTGCCACTGGATATATCCAGTAGACACAAAAAAGTGTTAGACTAAAAAATGGTGATCTTTTTTCAGAATTTTGTGTCCTCTGAGGATTTTGATATGCTATGGAAGAACATCAATGCGGATATGTTTCGACCCATCTGTTTACTTGGTAAGTTCAAAATCTCACGCATGAATGCCCAATTTGGCCATAATATGATCTTGCAAACAACGTTTTAAGGCTCTCGTCCACTCACTGCAAAAACCAGCTCGTTGCGAGTGCTTGTATCTAATTAAAAAGAACTCACAACGAGAAAACAAAATAATTAGATGCAAGCACTTGCAGCTTGCTGCGAGTTGGTTTTTCAGGCAGATAGATGCATAAATACTTATAAATCCAACATCGTTTTTAGGCAGCAGTGGTTCTGTCGATCTCCATCAAAATGGCGTTCGAAAGTGTAGTGAGTCGGCAATGTCAAGTAACCCCATATTTTAAGGGAGCTGGACTGGAAATTCATTTAAAAGATGTAGGTTTGCTTGAAGTACCCAATAAATCGATGCAATTGAGGTAACCAGGCGGAAATCTGGTTAAGAAGATTATTGCCCAGCAAACTATTCTTAAAAACGGCATTGTTGAAATCAAACAAGAAACCAATAATCAAACATTTTAAATTTTATTGAACTGACGTTTCGTTACTGTCCAGTAACATCTTCAGAGTGAAGGGAATAATTTACAGCGGTTGAATATAAATAACTTAACTTATACACATGGGTGGAAAAAATATTTTTCTTTCTGGGACCGTAGACCCAAAAGCAAAAAAATTTCTGCCAGTTCATGTTCTTTTTAGCAATGGAATTTAGCAATTATAAAAAATTAGGAATACCGAACTAGAGTGAGATAAATAGAAGCTCTTTTAACCAATATGTAATGATATTTTACATGATTAACATTGTGTTTTATAAGTATGGGCTAAGTATTTCTTTTCAAAATAATTTGGTCCGATACATTTTCCACCCCTGCTTATACATAACTAGGTGGTGACAGATGTGACAGAAATTACTAATGAGGCGAGAAGCGAGAGATCGGAAATAAAACAAGGAAGGTTGACAGAAGTGTACTAGATTCAACGCTCTAACCATCTGAGCTACACGCGGTCAAGGCGATGGAGGTCTGGGATTTATGGTTTATACTGAATTTCGTAAACATACTAGTTTACATCGGTTCAGTATCGAACAATGCTTAGTTCAGACGTGACATGTGATGTGATATTGTCACTCGGTATTATGGTGATGATATGAAATCTTCTCAAGTGAATGAGCCCAAACCGTGTAAGCAGAAAACCGTGGCTCGGTTTCGAATATATATAGATTTATACTTTAAAAACTTTATTCAACGTTTCGGGGCTCTGCCCCTTTGTCAAGACAAACATGTTTTTTAACTTTGGTGGAGGAAGGTTCGATGTTTTTATGTTCTTATATATAAATATATATAACGAGACGCCGTGCAAGATCTCAGGCAGGATAAAGAAATTCTTATTCTCCAGGCTGATAAGGGCAATGCCACTGTCGTGCTTAATAAGTCCGACTATCGGGAACAAATTATGCTTTACTTCAAGACAACAAGACCTACCAACCTATCACTGATAAAAGAAGAAACCCGACTTCCAAAACTACTACAACATTGCAACGAAAACGTCTTGACCTAAAGAATGCTGGCTTATAATTTTTTTGTCTAATTATTCATCAGGAAACCCGGTTATAGCGCTGCTTTCACGTTCATGACCAGATTGGTGGCCATGTGTGCAGAAATAAGCTCCAGTCGTGGTATTGTGACTCCCTGCTTGGCCAGTCCAGCCTTTCCTGCAACCAGACGCTGGGTCACACCCGAATTCTGACGGACGACGCACGCACCAACACCTTGACTACTTGCAGCATTTATCCCAACCAAGTCCGAGCAGACTTGAATCTACACGAGTTGTTGTTTAGTGTAAGTGTCATCTTTTGAGTCTTCTGGTGGAACTTGACTCTCATCTAATTCACTGGCGTTGGAGTGCCACTTATGTAAAGTAAAAGTGGCATCTTCAAAGATCTCGATTGCTTGGTGTTTCAAGGCTTTAGCTTCCTCCATACAAGTACGTGTGTATCGATATTTAGCATTAGGCCAAAAAATAAAGTCTTCTGTTTCTGGTTTATAACTCCAAAGTTGACGCTGTGTCGTGGTTCTTTTTCTAAATATTCCAAAAAAACCATCATGGTACAGAAATGGTGACTATTATATCTCAAAATTTCCAGGAACTCAATCGGAACTACAATAGAATGATAAATAGAACAATGGACGAAAATAGAATGATAGAATCGGAACTATATGATAGAATGAAATTTCCAAAGAAAAATATAAAAAGTCTATTTTATTTTCTTTATAAATACAAAAACCGTAAAAATAAATCAATGCGCAATATCAAAGGTATTATGCGCGCGCTGACGAAACAGAAAATTTTTATTGATTCTGCCTTTAATTAAAATTCATTATACACGGTGGCCTTTAGGCGTATTTAGCCGTTTTTTAAAGGTCCGTGTTTAAATATTAAATATTTTGCGGACTATTAAAATTACAGACAGGCTTATAAATATATACATTATACTATATACAACCATTTTGTCAAATTGGACGCGCGTAAAAACGTCTCTTGACGGATGAGTTAAAATTTAAAATTTGTTAAAATCTCTTATTTTATCTGACAATTCGTTTCAGGACGGTATGCTGTTCTATATGAAATTTTAGTTATTTAAACGAACTCCTAAATTGGTTAGGAATGGTAATATCATAAGTTGCATGAAGGAGATCTAAATTACCATTCCTTAGTTCCTTAGTTGGATTTGCAGCAGAAGATAAAGATTGATAAAGAAGAAAAAGTAAACTAGAAAATAGTCAGAGTTTCGGTTAAATTAAAATCATAGTGCGGTAAAAAAGTCTCGGTTCGGGCAAAAACATTCCGATAACGTAACGAGTTCATTTAAATAACTAAAACTTAATTAGGTCCTTTAATTAATAAAAAAATTAATAAAGCACTTTAATATTGATTATATTGTTGCTGCGTAGCCTATGGCTATATTTTTCATTTTAACATTTATTGTATAATTCAGTAACATACAGTAACTAGTCGGGTACTATCGGCGACATTAGCCGCAAGCATGTAGCAATAAGCTATCCTTTTGCTTTTCTCATCCGCGTTTTATCCTCTATACAGTAGTTGGTAACTTAAAAGCCATATTAACAACATTAACAAACTTACATCATATAAACACGTACGAACTACAATCATTGACAAAATTGTTGAAACGAACACCAATTATGGGGGAGAATCGCTCCCCCTTCCCCCCCAAACAATGTTGTATGCGCCAAAAGTGTACAAACATCGACCAAAGTCGGGCAAGCCTATCCATTAGCTTTACCACTATAACTTCAACATTGATTTGGGGGGAGAGGGGGGTTAATGAAACGTTAATGACTTGCACATTTAGTTCTGTGATAGGGACTTGCACTTCTGGGTTGAACGTTCCAACTCTTTTTGTCAATGATTGTCTGAGATTGAATGAATCTTTGGAATCGATATTTGATCAATTGCGATAAGTCACATTTCGTTGTACCAGATGGACAAATGAACACATTATTATTATTATTTATCAACAATATCGTGTCGCATGATTAACTAATTACATGACGTCATAACTAATTCCAATTGCTAAAAAGAAAAAACGAATATGGTGTTCAAGAAACGTCTTACGGGAGAACAACGCGCTCTTGCAATCTTTCTACGCCACGAAAGGAAATACACTCTTGCAGAAATTGCCAAGAAGACCAAAATGTCACCTTCAAGCGTATGGCGGGTAGTTTATGGCAAAGATAGTAAGCTACAGGGCAAGACTAGGGAAAGTCGTAAACGCGGACGGCGCGAAAAGTTGACGGCGCGTGATAAAAGGAAGCTGCAAAGGCTATCGTGTCACTGCGACAATTTAATCCGAATTTTACCGTCATGGAAGTAGTAAAGTGGAGTGGCATCGACCTCAACAAAGCACATTATAGGACGTTTGTGAGACAAATTCGAAAGTTTGGTTATAGTTTTCGTCAAAGCCGAAAGAAAGGACTACTCACCAGCAAAGATCTAAAAGAACGCTTGTCGTTCGCGAAAAGGATGAGTGGAAGAAATGACGATTGCTGGACTAAAAACGTTGCCTTTTATCTAGACGGTGTCTCCTTCGTTTTTAAAGGTAATCCAATGAGTGATGCTGTGAAACCCAAAGTAGAGTGTGGCGACAAAAAAGCGAGGGTCTGCTTGTAACCACAAAAGGTAGCAAAGATCTAGCGGGCGGAAAACGACTGCATTTAATTGTGGCTATATCCTACGGCAAAGGAGTAATCTTAGCCGAACCTTACGAAAAGATGAACGCTGATTTTTTTGCTCAATTCGTGCGACGCCATTTTCCGACTCTCTTCGAAATTGCAGGAAAAGAGGAAGGTGAGCAGAAAATATTTGTAATGGACAATGACCCGTCGCAAACCTCTGCCAAAGCTAAAGAAGCTTTCGTACAGCTGGGCTTTACAATGCAAAAGATTCCACTCAGATCACCCGACCTCAACCCCATTGAGAATGTTTTTCATATCGTTAGAAATAATCTGGAAGCGCAAGTAATACGAAATAACATCACGCATCAGACATGGGATCAATTTCAAGATGCAGTGAAATATAATATTTGGTCTATATCCAAAGACCTCGTCGATAAGACAATATCCAGTATGCCTAAAAGACTACAGCAGATCGTCGAAACCAAGGGACGACGAACGAAATACTAAAAACTTTACTTTACATTCAGTATCCCCTATCGAGGGGGGAATATTAACTTCTTATTAACCGAGAGCGCGGTCATTACTGGAAAATATCAGACCGAGGTCTTGACAGTACGGACCGAGCCCGTAGGGCGAGGTTCGTACATAAAAGACCGAGGTCTGATATTTTCCCCTAATGACCAAGCGGTCGAGGTTAATAAGAGGTTTATTATATGGCATGGATTTTTTAAACACACACTTTACATACGTTTTGAGTGACAGAATTGTCATTTTCAATCTTGTTCTTGTTCTTCTATTGCTTTCATGATAGTAAGACTCTCATTTAGATTGTTCATCGTCCGACTCGTACATGATTTAGTGCTTAATTTACTAAATTCGGCTGACAAAATCCGTAATCCGGACCAGTCCATTACGGGAAATAACGGACCGGCACGTGACGTGTCTCAGCCAATCAGAGCACGTAATTTCACCGGAAGTAGCTTGTGCCATATAATAAAATCAGATCATGGGCAACGAGTGTGTATAGCTGTAATTGAAATTGTAACTACAACGACTCCGTAATTTCACTCGCAATATTAAAACAGTTCCTCATTTACACTGTTAGAGGTTGTTCACTGATTTGCGGGGCCTCCCGGTCACCCATCCACATACTGACCTTGCTCGATCGGGCTTAACTTACTTTGACTACATCCAGTCGCCTTACCTTCTGCTCCACGTGTGTATGCTTACATAAGTAGCAATTTTTAATATATATAACCAATTATTATAGTAGTAATAATATTAATATAGTAATATCTTAGCCGGATATTTTTTGTTATTATTTTAATTTCGAACAGAAAATACAGTTGCACACTGCCGTGAAAACAAAACAATTTATTTAGGTAAAGGTCACAAACAGTTTTACGGCTTTTATCCTATACCAGACCGAAAAACAATCCAGGCTCGACCATGAAATGCAAGTTTGACCAACAGATTTCTTATTAAAATTGTCGGGCGTTTGTCCTTCTCCAAAACTTTCACGAGGATTTCTAAAAACTTAAATATTCAACCTTCGTCAAATCAATCGTGCCCCTGTCTAACTCCATGCAGTTTGGGAAGCTGCACACATCTGCAATTTCAAACATTTAAGATTTACTCGACTATCCAATTCCCATGATTTCATGGGCCGCTTTTACGAGGGTTGAATCTCCTGTCTTCAGATACTGTAGCGCTGCACACTTTGCATACGATCGATCACTGATTTACCCATAACGAGTTATTACACGTATTACATATGTGATGGGCATCATTTAACGTGAATATTACACATTACAACACTTTACCATACCGATTCAACGCCTTTCCGAGAACTTAACCACACTTTACCACACTTTACCACAAAAATATAAAAGAATATAATTTATTCTTTATTTATAAATTTCGTATGGTAAAGTGTGGTAAAGTATGTCATAATCGCTCGTATAGCTATGGTAAAGTGTAGTGATACGAAACAATATTGACTAAGCAGTTTCATACACAATCGGTCTGATGGAAACAAGGTGAAAAGTGGCATGTTTAACATTCAATGTTTAGAATAAGTTGTGCGAAGCACGATGCGCACGGCTGCACTTGCCTCTGTTCTGCCTCGGGGATTTGGCGAGTGAAATTAAAAACCATCCACCTGACTGCCATCATCTCCGTCTCACGGTCGTCAACGCACCCATTCTTTACGAATATTAGGGGTCGTTTGGTGGTGCAAAAGAGAGGGGTGTCAGTGTCAAACGTCGTATCTTTTGCGAAATGGGTTTTCGGGGCGGGTAAATGCACCACCTGGCCCTCGAGCATAAGAAGAAGGTCGTGCCAAGCAATGATTTGTGCAGCCCATCTGAAGTCATTCAGGAAAATAACTTCGGCTTGCTCAGCCCCGACCCAGGCGAAACTTGTAGACGCGGGATTGGTGAAAGTGTGGTAAATCGTGTTAAGAGGGTTCAGCAGGAAGGTTTTACCACAATTTGCAGGGCCCGTCAGCATTATATTTCGGTATTTCCCTCTACCTTTCTCAAGCAACTCCGTTACAGACTCGCAAAACACCTGCGGCGGTATATGGTTGTTGTTTAGTATTTGCAATGCACACGTTTGCCACTCTCTGCTTTCTGTGCAAGAGCACGGGCCGTCGCGAGCTTCTCGGAGTATATCCATTCGATATTTCTCCTTTCTGCATTGAGCTTCCTCTGCCCCCTCCATCTCCCATGAGTTGGCGACCAGCTCATTGATAACCTTCGACCCACGGTTAAGGAGGAACTCCGCCAAGTCGGTCTTGCCGTGTCGCTTTTGCATGTTGGCAAAAGCCAATAATGCAGTTCTGTCACGCAGGTTCTTTTCGATGATAACCTGCGAAACGTCGAATGGGCGTAGGCGTTTGCGTTTTTTTTGCCCCATCTCTTGGCCCATCCCCACTTGGTAATTGCGACACGTCACCACTAGCGCCTTTATTTTGTGGTTCGTCCACGGAGCGGGATCGTAAGCGCGCCTGTCGTCGAGCTGCCAGTGCTTGGTGAGCTTTCATCGTTGACGGTGCATGAGTATCGCTCAGGTCTGGATGTTCGTCACTTTGTTCGTAACCACCATCTTCCTTCGTCACGTATTTCCACGCGCTATAGTAATTCACGTGTATGCTCGAAAAATGAACAGATATGCCATGTCGCTCGTCCAAAATCCGTTTCGATGGTAGCCAGCGTTGTATTCTATCGAGTTTTATCGACATATGGTAATGAACACCACCTGTATACGCTTGTGCGTCTCCATTGCACAGCACCATTGCTCCACCGAAGCTTTTCGCGTAGAGAACGAGTGAAGAACTGCCTCAGCGAAAGATCGCCTAGTAGGGAACTTCTCCGTATCTACCTGACTATACGTCACAAGATAGACCTGGCGAACTTCCCGTACGCCTAACTCTTCATTCTGAGACGAAGAGCTCTCACTGCTATATTGCTGCAATAAATCCATTGCCGAACTTTGATTGCGAAATGAAATTAACGCGGTTCCGGGAAACCTTTTATGTTCTAAACAGAATATAAATCAGAAAAATCCGTTGTACAAGCTTATTTGGTTTTGTTCCAATGGACCGTTAATGGGCCTCAAAGCGCATTCAATAGTGGCCGGGGTTTCATATTTCGAAGGCAGGGAAGACCCGAGGGACAATTGGAAAGAGGGAATAGAACAAACGCACTTTGTGCCTACGTCAAACCTAACGCTCTTTAATCAACGGTAACGTTATGATTAGGTAATCACAATTCAAACGACGTTAAGTATTGTATACATTTTTTTTAATCGGGTATACTTTACCACATTTACGAGAGGACTTTGTTTTGAATGTCGTTATATCAATTTCTATTGAAAATATATGAATGACGCAAATGAAAATCAAATTTCCAAAGCAAATGAGCATTTGAAAAATTCAGACAATCATTGACAAAATTCGGTTGAAACGAACACCAATTATGGGGGAGAATCGCTCCCCCTTCCCCCCCAAACAATGTTGTATGCGCCAAAAGTGTACAAACATCGACCAATTAGTCGGGCAAGCCTATCCATTAGCTTTACCACTATAACTTCAACATTGATTTGGGGGGAGAGGGGGGTTAATGAAACGTTAATGACTTGCACATTTAGTTCTGTGATAGGGACTTGCACTTCTGGGTTGAACGTTCCAACTCTTTTTGTCAATGATTGTAGGCTTTCAACCTCCCTCGTGGTCGGAGAACAAAAAGAACATACCTTGCAGCTGGTCACAAAGTGCTTTTATCGATACTCCGCCTACATTTCGCAAGACAGATCATATGATATCACTAATGCACCAAGTCCGCATAGAATTAGTTTTAACTATAAATAACAAGTTGCCCCTTCTGTGACATTTTTATTATACATATTTCAATATAATTTTATTATACATATTTCATAACTCAACAATATTTTTTTCCGCGGCTACGGCTGTTTTGTCGTTTCCTGTTCAATGAAACACTGTTTTCCCTGACAAGCTGTAATATTCCGACTCTCTGCCAGTATATTTACGACACGCTGAGCGAATCAAGTTACTCGTGGCCGGTGAATCTTCAATCTTAATTTACTTCAGATTTTAATTTTATTGCAGATTTTCTTGCTTATAGAATGACTTAGCGCGGTTTGAATAATATTATAGTCTTTCGCCCGCAGTGTGCGAGAGACTATTAATTCTAAATTTTTAGACACATACCTACTTTCTTTTCTTATCCGCATTTTATCCTCTATCCGCCTTTTCTCATCCGCGTTTTATCCTCTATCCGCCTTTTCTCATCCGCGTTTTATCCTCTATCCGCCTTTTCTCATCCGCGTTTTATCCTCTATCCGCCTTTTCTCAACCGCGTTTTATCCTCTATCCGCTTTTTCTCATCCGCATTTTATCCTCTATCCGCCTTTTCTCATCCGCATTTTATCCTCTATCCGCCTTTTCTCATCCGCATTTTATCCTCTATCCGCCTTTTCTCAACCGCGTTTTATCCTCTATCCGCCTTTTCTCATCCGCGTTTTATCCTCTATCCGCCTTTTCTCATCCGCATTTTATCCTCTATCCGCTTTTTCTCATCCGCCATCCGTATCCGTCATCCGCATCCGCGTTTTATCCTTACCCTTTTTTTTTACTCAGTAAATAACCAAATAAATCAGGGGAAAAATGACACTATTTGCGTTAAATAATAAAGTAACAATTCGCGCCCCATATCACACTCGTAACGCACATATAACTTTCACATTCCTGGCTCTTGTCACTCTCCTCTCCACTCCACTTCACTTACATGCAAGATTCTCATTCTTACCATTTAGTTTAACATGGGTATTTTCCCACACATCTATGCCTATTTTTTAATCTGCTTCCTTTTATGATAGGAGCAAATGGAGTAGGAAAGACAACTGCTCTAAATGCGCTAATGAGGAAAGTGGATAAAGTCAGTAAACAGTCAGGGAAAAAGTCAGTGAAAGGAGCTTATTTTGTATGTACTATTTTCCTTTTGCCCACGTTCACCGCTCACAGAATACGGCAAACAAAGTCAAATTTCTCCTCTATATAATTTCTCCTCTTTAGTTGTAATCCCACAGGAGCTGTTAAACGTGGGAATAGCTTAGAGTTACACATTTAACAAGAGTTGCTGTGTTTTAGGACTTGAATGCTGTAAATTGGTCTACTTTCCCGCAGGAGGTTATGGAATTGGAAAAAAGTAAATAATTTAAATTGTTTGTTTTCATTTAAAACATGAATGCTCAAGTACTCAAGTGAAGAAGTTTGTAACTACAGTCTTTGCAAAACTTTTATTTTTTAATCAGGTGTTGTGGATCGTAGATTCTTATTTCTTGATAACATTCAGAATGCAGTGGAAAACGAATTTGCGATGCATATTATTCGTACTTATGTGAAGGATCCGGTAATTTAAAGTTTAACTTCCTTCTTGTATGGTTGGCATTGATGAGTGATTTGTATTCAGTTGGTGGAGTTGACGGAAAAAAGTTTATGTTTAATTTTTTTTTATTCAAAGAATCAGTATTACCAATTGCGTATAGTCTGTGCATCGTCAAGAGCTGGACTCGTGCATTTGAGAAGCAGCGGCGTTCGTTTCAATGTCCGCTTAAACCATGACGACTTCAAACTGTTCTATATGAAACCAGAAGAAAAGGTTACCATACAAGTAATGAAAAAGGTACATCTGCTTTGAATTTAACAAGTGTCATGAGCTAGTAGGGTTGATTAAAATAAAAACCGTTAAACCGCCTGACTCTAAATTTCAATTTTTAATAGTCACTTCACGATGGACGACTGTAACGTCAATTAATTAAGCTACCGGTATATCATTATCGACCAAGTGTACTGCTACTTCTGTATTTATATTACTTTGTTTGCACTTGTTTTAGGTGTTTCCGGATTATACAGAGAACGAAGTAAGTTGAGAATTTTTTATTGCAATGTAATGTCGCGGACGAGAAAACACCTAAGGAGCTTATTGACAAATTTGACGGATTTAAAATGTTTCTTTTGCTGTGTAATGAGATCTTTGTATCTTACTTTTTTGCGATCAACATTTGTTTGGAGATTAGATTCAACAATCTTCTGCAGGCTGTGCTGCACCTTCGGCTATGTAGCGTCGTGATATTTCCTTGAAGTTGCGCACTTGCGTGCACCAAGATCACACAAAAAAATGAACAGCTTGTTTAATCGTCATTAATAGTAAAAAAGAGTTGTTTTTTTATTCGTAATAGTGTTCGCTAGAATATTACGTTATATACACATTAAATTCATATCTATACGATCGATTGATTTGTTTGTTTTTATTCTGAAATCTGAAGAAGCCATTCTCAATGGCACTGTTCTCTCATCGGAAAGCCAAATTTTCGCAGACGAAATGTTGAGAAAACTACCGAAAATTAATGTTAAAAGACAAAACCTGACGTGGTAACCGGCCAAAATGTTATATTATAACGGGTTATCTTGGATGCTTGTACGGACAACCTTACAGTAAGAAGTTTTAATGAGCCATTTGATCCATTTCCACGCATAATTTGCCGCTTAAACGAATAATATTGTTTGAATAAAAGTTCGTTGAAGATAAAAAAATGAGGTTTTCTTACTTTGAGTGCCGGGCGGAATGGTCCGCTATCGCGTGAGTGCCGGGCGGTACGAGTGAGTGCCGGGCGCTGCCGCCCGGCGCCGCCCACCGTGGGCAGAACCCTGATAGAGGCCGTAACGGACATTACACTTTTGTCTCAAACCTCTATAAAGGTAATTAGATTGCGGGATTTTTTTTTCACTGTACAGGGGAGAGGGGGATTTTTCCTGATAAAGTGTCAAAAACATATCTAAACCGTGAGTGGATGGTTTTGAGAGCAGTGTAACAACAGGTTTTGTCCGATATTGTCTAAAAACCTACTAATTGTAGTTTAGTTCAAGAACACGAGTTCCAATGTTTAATATGTTTGAGGAATGAGCCAGCGGAATTATTCTAATTACCAAATTTTTCGTCTTTCAGATTACAGAGATTCAGATTACCGCAACCCTTTTCCTCCAACCTCCTTCCTTCCCAGAATCTGTTCCTCCCGCAACCCTTCCTTCTGTTCCTCCCGCAACCCCTCCAGAATCTGTTCCTCCCGCAACCCCTCCTTCCTTCCCAGAATCTGTTCCTCCCGCAACCCTTTTCCTCCAACCTCCTTCCTTCCCAGAATCTGTTCCTCCCGCAACCCTTTTCCTCCAACCTCCTTCCTCCAACCTCCTTCCATTTGTTCCTCTCGCACCATCTTCTCCCTCTTTATCCTCCCCAACCTCCTTCCTCCAAACTCCTTCCTCCCCCACCCCTTCCTCCAACCTCCTTCCTCCCCAACCTTCCTCCCCAGAATCTGTTCTTCCTCCCGCAACCCTTTTCCTCCAACCTCCTTCCTTCCCATAATCTGTTCCTCCCGCAACCCTTTTCCTCCAACCTCCTTCCTTCCCAGAATCTGTTCCTCCCGCAACCCTTTTCCTCCAACCTCCTTCCTCCAACCTCCTTCCATTTGTTCCTCTCGCACCATCTTCTCCCCCTTTCTCTCCTTCCAACTGCTTTCTTTCTCTCCTTCCTCCCCAGGAGGAAGAGGTTCCATTTCCTCTCGCACCTTCTTCTCCCTCTTTCTCTTCCTCCTTCCTCCAAACTCCTTCCTCCGCAACCTCCTTCCAATCCTCTTCCAACCCCCTCCCTCCTTCCTCTTCCTCGTCCCCACGCCGCGGGAGCGGGATGAATGAAAGTGTAAGTGTGACACGTAATAAACAACCACAATATTTTATTTACTTCCTATATGTCTCGGCAAATGACAAAATTTGGCTTCTGCCAAGTTTACAATATAGCTGAATGCTAGCCTGCTAAAAATTATCTTTTATCATTACAGCAATAGAATAATGATAACAAAAATAATAATAATGGCATTTCAGTCCTACCATGGATAGTAAATAGACTGGATAGGAAACTGGCTGACGTCAGCGTGAAAACCTAGTTGCAATTCGTGATGTCACGAAGATGTCACGAATACGCAGATTTTGCTGAGTTTCTCTTCGACGTCTCCATATTTTCGCATTCAAGTAGCTATATTGATTCCAAATTCCAAAATGTTTCATCGTCTTACAAACCTGCCTAAGCCACGACCAAATGATCGAGGTAAATGTTGTTCGTCTTTGTTTCAGCTGTTTTCGTTTTGTGGTGAAGAAACTGGCGTCGCAAAACTACCGTTGTTTTAGTTGAAATTTGGGACGCGTTTTTCACCGTCTAAAGTTGGATCTGTTCGCCTAAAATGAGTAATGGTAGTCGGATATTCCATCGTAAAGTGGCATTGTGATATTTTTTGGTAGTTTGACTATCATTTTTAGCTGTATTATTGCTAAACGTTGCGATTTATGGTGTTTTTGTTACGTCACGATTTGCAACTAGGTTTTCACGCGAATCAGCATGCTGCAAACGTCGCACGTGATCTTAGTTTCCTATCCAGTCTATTTACTATCCATGGTCCTACCAACACTAACCCATCCTACGAAAGGTACCACCAATGGAGTAAAGAAAGGCATAAAACTCAATGACTTGAGACTCAAAGACTTAAGGCCCATTTACACTACAGAATTTTTTTGGTACGGCTCGGATACAAATGGTTCGCGAACCCAAAAAATATGGCACGGATACCCGTTTACACTCGCATTTCCTTGATGTGCCAATCTGTACAAAATAATGTTTTGGTACGGGTACTGGGCTCAACCCTGGCTCAACTTGCTGTTTCGCGTTAATACGCGTGCACGTTCTTTTGTTTCAACATGGCGGACGAAACATTTATAGAGTTTCTTTTAATAAATAAGTGTCGTGCCTTCCAACGAGAAGCTTGCAGGAGTAAATGAAAAGCCTCTACAACTGGCTTCCTCCGTCTGGCCAGAAAGAAGCGAAGGAACAGGATGTTTTTGGCAATGGCGACAATACTTTTATGTAATCTTCCATATTATAAAGTACTGTATACACTTCTGTCAACCTTCCTTGTTTTATTTCCGATCTCTCGCTTCTCGCCTCATTAGTAATTTCTGTCACATCTGTCACCACCTAGTTATGTATAAGTTAAGTTATTTATATTCAACCACTGTAAATTATTCCCTTCACTCTGAAGATGTTACTGGACAGTAACGAAACGTCAGTTCAATAAAATTTAACATGTTTGATAATTGGTTTCTTGTTTGATTTCAACAATGCCGTTTTTAAGAATAGTTTGCTGGGCAATAATCTTCTTAACCAGATTTCCGCCTGGTTACCTCAATTGCATCGATTTCTTGGGTACTTCAAGCAAACCTACATCTTTTAAATGAATTTCCAGTCCAGCTCCCTTAAAATATGGGGTTACTTGAAGTACCTTGGAAATATTGGCTGCGTTGACATTCTCACTACACTTTCGAACGCCATTTTGATGGAGATCGACAGAACCACTGCTGCCTAAAAACGATGTTGGATTTATAAGTATTTATGCATCTATCTGCCTGAAAAACCAACTAGCAGCAAGCTGCAAGTGCTTGCATTTAATTATTTTGTTTTCTCGTTGTGAGTTCTTTTTAATTAGACGCAACCACTCGCAACGAGCTGGTTTTTGCAGTGAGTGGACGAGAGCCTTAAAACGTTGTTTGCAAGATCATATTATGGCCAAATTGGGCATTCATGCGTGAGCTTTTGAACTTACCAAGTAAAGAGATGGCTCGTAAAAAGATATCCCCATTGATTATCTTCCATAGCATATCAAAATCATCAGAGGACACAAAATCCTGAAAAAAGATCACCATTTTTTAGTCTAACACTTTTTTGTTTCTACTGGATATATCCAGTAGCACACTAATGTCATCGGCTGGGTTTAGCACTTTCTTTCTTGGGGTGGTCATACCGTCACGTGACACGAAGCTGTGCGATGATGCGACAGGGATTCTAAATTCATCATTCCTGATACGAGTTGGGATTTTACTCTGTGAATTTGTTGGAAATATAACGATTTACTATTTGTTGAAAATATAAGCCAATTTATATATAAGCCTAGCATAGATAAATTTACCGGACCCAGCGGCGCATCTCCAGTAACCATAATCGTGAACACTGGAGTCACGCCTCCCGTCCAAGCACCAAGCTCCGAATATAACCCAGCGGAAAATGTTACGGTAAGAGCGCCAATTCAATGAAGATTTTTGTCCAATCGCTCATATGCTGTTAAATTCTTGTTAGTTATGAAAGATCTGACTAGAGCAATTAACAAATATCGTCCACCGGCCAGGGGTCGCAGTAAAAAGCTTTCCTTGCTAATTTTATGTTCAATTTTTTTCACAATCGGGGGAGTAGTATAGTCAGGGGCTTAATGGCCCAATTTTATGCAGGAATGTGGGTTCCCCCTGAGAAGGCCTTTTAATAATTCATGAGTTGATATATTAGAATGTGGCCATGGTATCATACTATTATCACAATGAAATAATGGTTGTAAGATCGAAACATGCTCATCGATAGCTGTCAGAAATCCCAATTGACAATTGATTTGCAAGAGCGAAACACGATCGAAAGCTGTTATCGCGAGGAGTAATATTCCTTGGGAAAGTTCCTGGTCACGGAAATCACTAGGAACCTCCAGGGTTAGGAACCTCTAGGGTTAGGAAACTTCAAGACACCACATTCCAATTATCAACTCTTATTAACCTATTCAAAATATATTTTCAGGGGCAATATTATATATAATATATTTATGCGAAGTTTATGTAAAGAGTTAACGATTATGTTTGGATTGTTATACATGTAGCTCACTTTTTGCAAACAATTTCTTGTCCTCAATATTGTCGAAGTTGCATGTCCATTTATCAAAAGGCCTAGGCTATTACAGACGGAAAGAAACACGAAAATGGACGAAAGTCATCAAAGTTGACGTCCCAACCGACTTGGTTTGTGACATCACCCCAAGGTCGTCCCCAGATTAATTAATTCATGCATATTTATATTCGACAATCATTTTTTTATATTTGTAGGAATTCCTGAACGAATTGCGAAAACACTTGCAAAAACGCAAAGGAAAACGAGGGCCATGGGAAAAATACATTCTCGAGTATGTTTATCAAGTACCAATAATTGTAACCAACGCATTCAATTGTCATTATCATTTTTAAAATTCTATTATATGACAGATTTCATTCTTTTTGAAGAAATTTCCCATCTGGTGGAGTTTCATGCTGTGAACACCCATGTCCATCACCATATACTTTTATAAAACATATACGAAGAGTGCATGTAAGTAAGTTGGGATCACTTATCAAATTCATGGCAATAGCAATAAACTTAATTTTGTTGCATCATTTTAGAACACAAAAAAGAAGGGCATTAACAGTTTAATTTTCCTTTAAACTGATGAACGCTTGAACATCTCTCGAGAACGTGTTCTAAAAAGAAACCAGAAAACCAAGCAGGAAACACCGGAAGATTTCGTTCCAATGGTTTAAACGAGCTTTCTTGGAGAGGACTTTTCGTAAGCTTTTTGAAGATGAAGAAGACGCACGCGTGTACCACACACGAAGAATAACAAGTTTTTTGATATCGAAAAAATAAAAATTCGTGAAAATGGTGTTTAAAAAGTTTATGTGTTCAACATTGATGAAAGAACAAGTCGTTTTTAGTTGTTCCAACAACCGTTTAACACCTCCACCCCCCAATTCAATGTTGAAACAAAATGTCAATTACAACATTGAATTAGGGGGGAGGGGGATTGGTGTTGAATTTTTAAAAATATTTTTTATATCACAGTGGCCAATTAATTTTTGCATTTTATTTGTCAAAATTTGGGAATTTCGGAGGCAATTGAAAACATGGAACGGGTATCTTAGCGACCGCCTCGTCTTCAATTGCATTTCCGCGGTGAGCCCTCCCCGTTCACAACTCATTGTTACATTATTAACTAGATACTCGTTTTTCATGCCTAGCACTAGTTCATCATAGTTCATCAAACTTCCTAGTTTTGATTACGTGGATACAGTATACGTTGTAGATTTCAGATGTATTAGTGCGAGGTGCTACATCGTTTGGATTTCAAGAAATTAATGACAGTATATCAGCAATTAGTTTCTCGGGTGCTTTTTGCAAGAATATTTCTTTCAACAAACTCGCTTGCACCTCGCACTAATACGTTTCACAAACTTCAACGTAAAAAAACAAAAAATATGTTAAACAGGGATCGAAACAAAAACAAAAAGTTGCCTCGACGAAGTCAAAGTAGAATAACTCTATATATATATATACAGCTAATTCAATTAAGGTTGTCCTCTACAGTCAAAACTCAAAACCGAAAAACTTCAAACTCTAAGCGCGAAGAGTACGATGGGAGCTTGTGTATGCATGTTAATTTGAATTGTGGCGCGTCTATCACAAATCTTTGCTGTATTCTTGTAGTATTTTGTACATGCCCCCATCCTGTTTGACGTTTTGCAGTTTTGAGTTTAAAGGACAACCTTAATTGAATTAGCCGTATATATGGAACGCTATCTCCAAGTCATTAGCCAGTCAAAAAGTGAGGCAAGGTTTCAGGCCCCTACGCGGTTTGCAGGTCAATTCCTGCCAATGTTGTCTGCTCACTCAAAAAAGCCCGAGAAAACGGTCAGTCTTAGTACATCTCGTTTGTTGCCGCTAAAAATATGTTTCATGTATACAATAGCTTGTGTTATACTTGTTTTTCATGTTAACTCTTGTATTCTTGTTTTTTATGTTACTTCTTCTATTCAATTCATCGACGTACCGAACTTCGCTAACTCCATTGTTTACCTTTGTCGATGCCATAAAAACTACACTGATTTTCTGCTATCAGTTTCTGAATTATACAAGTTTTTAAAGGCGTGTATGTATAGTACTAAGGCTGTTGAAAATTATATAGATTGCGGCCCGATTCACAAATTACTGATCTAAAAGACGTAAAAATGGCTATATATTCTTGTTGGGAATTAAAACTGATGTAAACATTCACGCAAGATTAATATAAAAGGCTCAAATGCGAGTAATAAAAGACCATTTTGCTTATGAAAATATATTGAATTTTCATCGCCGGTTCGGTTGCTACCCCGTTGCTAAGGAAAAATGGAACTGACCAATCAGGTACGATTTTGGTTTAAAGCCGCATAGATGGCTAAACTTTGTTTACAAATTTAATTTAAATTTGTCTACCAGTATGCGTGGTCATGTTATTTACTTATTTTAAAAGCTTTAATACGCTTGAATTGCGGTATTACGTCATAAGGCTATTCAAAATACTGGCAGGCAAATTTACATACAATTTGTAAACAAAGTTTACCCATCTATAGTCCCACACTGCAGAATGTGAGGGATGTTTTGGAATAGTAGTAGTGCAGTTTATAAATATTTTTAGTTAAATGATATTTTACTGTACTTTGTTTATTATGAACAGAAGATAAGTTGATTTTACAAAACAAATTTTAATAAGGGTTGTCCAAGGAAAACCAAGAAGTGTCAAGAATAGTGTGCTGCCTCCCTGAGGGGAGGCAGCAATTAATTATAGAACAATTTGACAGTACTCTTCAAATTCACACTTATTTAAAAAACAAAATTTCCAATTATTCCAATTCCAATTACTAAATATTAATTAAGTATATTATATTACAATTAAATTCAATGAAAAATTTCAACATCAACATCATCAAATTCACATTTTCGAATTAGTAAATGAGCGAATTAATAAATTATTATATGCTAAACATTTTATCGTCATCATTTATTGTATTTAACTATTGTAGGTCTCTATCTTCGCAACACGACACAAATTAACGCTGATAGCTCTCATATTTGGAACAAAATGTAGAAACTTATAGCTTTTTACTGAATTTGCAACTCATTCAACTTCCTTTAAAATATGTCCTGTCCAAATATTCTAGTATTTTATTCTGACTTTTGGCTAATACCAGACAGTTTTATTGACTATTCTATCGGTCTGGTAATCGGTCTGGACTTCTGCTTTAATAAAATATACTGATCATTGCTGGAAATCGAGGAGCTTGTGTTTTGACGACGATAAATGTAGCCAGGACCAAGAAATACAAGATTGATTTTGAAATAAAAAGTGCCATATAATAAACTAACCTCGACCGTTCGGTCTTTACGGTAGAATATTAAACCTCGGTCTTGAATGTATTAACCTCGCTATCGCTCGGTCAATACAGGAAAACCTCGGTTTAATATTTTATCGTAACGATCTCACTCTCGGTTATTAAGCAGTTAATATTACAAGGCATTTGAATTCTGTAACGTCAGTCACATTTGCAATGAGTACATTTCTTGAACTTGAAATTTTTACCTCACTTTCAAGTAAATAGCGTATTAGAATTTAAAGTGCCTATGAAACGAAAATTAAGTTTGTTTTATTTTAAAGAACTTTTAAAATAATGAAGAATATTAATTTACAGCTCTTTCATATTTCACTTGGTTCTTGAGATATTTAGACTTATGTGATATTCAAATGCGATAACCTATGACGTCAAGGGGTTTGCAATACATTTTAACATATTGGAAAATCGTGTATATCTTTAAGATTATTAAACGAAATCATTTGAAACTTTGCATGTGGATACAGACAACTAAACTGAAGAACATCGTTCTAATTTTATAGTGGCCATGGCGACAAATTAGTTTTCAGATATCTTGATTTCTAAAATAAAATTATTTGTTTTCTCTTCCGTCCCAAAAAATTGCGGGTTGGTACTGCTTGAGCAGATTTTCACGGACTTAACCAATTCTAAATTGAAGTTTAACTTTGGTGCAACACATAGCTATGTCAGAAAACAAAGATTTTTGACAAAGAAACTTAAAGGACTGGGAACTATATTATTACTATTGCAACATTGAAACTCGAACGACATTATTCAGTTTAGTGGTCTGTATCCACATTCAAAGTTTCAAGTGATTTCGATTAATAATCGTAAAGATATACATGATTTTCCAATATGTTAAAATGTATTGCAAACCCCTTGACGTCATAGGTTATCTCATTTGAATATCACATAAGTCTAAATATCTCAAGAACGGTTCAAAACCGCACTAATGGCCTCCCTTTTCCCCCTCCCGGATCAATGTTGTTGGTGAGTGGAGTGGAATATATATGAAATCACTGAGAGGCCTGAGAGACCTATAGTCGAGGACCTGTATGTTAGTTTGCATGCATTCCATTTATCCACTAAAGACTTACTTTCAATTTCATCAACTGCCCAAATAAGAAGTCACGCAGAAATCCACTACAAAACAAGAACAACGAAACAATGGGAACATTTTGATTAAACTGGATAAAAATATTTAAAAAAATCTAAAGGTGAGGAACTTCCTTCTTTTCAGAAAATAGTTAATGCTTAAAATCAATGCCAACCTTCGCCAACGGTATGGTATGACAGTTTACTTTCTTTCTTTTTTTTTTTTTCTTTTTCTTGACCCTAAAAAAGAAAATATAACGCCATTTGTACAATCGCGCTTTTGCGGTAAAACATCAACACACAACCTTGTTTCCTGGGTTTCCCTCTGTGGAGGAAAACCCTGGTAAGGGCCGGTCACATATCAAAAATCAGAAAGTATGCTAAATTTTAGCAGATCGCGTGACCAGTCCCTACCAGAATTTTTTTTTCCAGAGAAAAACCCTGGGAACAATCGGATCTTATTCGACCACAATCACTGCAATGACAGCAAAAACGCCAGGCATAAATATGGTGCCGTAAGTATGGGCCGACTAAGATTGGAAAGAAATGAAGCTCAAAATATACTTACAATGAAGACAACGTCTTTATTTCGATTTGTGACAATTGGTCCATAAGGGGGCCACCAAATATTTTTGTCATCGCTTTGGTATCTCCCAGAGCATTATGACGATCTAAATAAATATTTATAGAACCACCAGTAAAAGAAACTGCATTAAAATAACAATATATGATTATATCATTATATATATGATTATATATTATTGATTGTTTTTGTGTGTGGTTTTGTTCGAGATATTGTTCTTTGTGAAAGTTTTTTCAAATTAATTTGTCTCAATTTATTTCCTTTTAAAGAGCCTATCTCACTTTGCAATATATCTTCACAGACGAAAACGTCATCTTCCCCTACAAAACTTTTTTCGCTTCATAGACGAACACGTCATCTTCCCCAACAAAGTTCCTATTTTGCCCTTATGACCACATTAGTGACTAGTTTAATAGCGTTGTGACAGACGTCGATAGTTGAGGAAGTAAATTTACACGCGGCGCTGAAAGCTGATACATACAAGGTTTCCCATTGAGATTCTCAGTTTAAGATATTTGCCGACTCAAAAGTAACTTTTCGCCAAACCCAGTATTGTTTACACACAACAAGGCCAGGGCTTGAATTTAACGGCGGGATTTGCGGCAAGTGCCGTGACCGCCCTTCTCACTTGCCGTAAAGCCCTAAATATTTGTATATTATTTACGGCAATAGAATGCCGTGGCTGCCCCGCCCCGCTTGCCTCTGTGCCCTTTAAGATATAAATTAAATAAATATTGGAATCGTGCAGGATTGCGAGAACCCCGCGGTCTTCTCAATCAGTTTATACATTATGGAAACCAGTCAAGGAAAGTTTAACGTTAGGTTTACCGTTAGGCAGGCCTAGTTGTCTTATATATGGGCCGAGTTGGTAAGTGGGCTGAGTTGTCTTACAATATATATGAATTTTCAAGTTTTAAGTCACATTGAAATGAAGTCCGATTTAAATTACCGATTTAAAACTTAACATAGAAAAACTAGTGTTGCCTTAGTGCCCAACGTCAGATGAAATATTTGCCTTGTTGCCCCTCTAACACGCCTTGGTGCCCTAAAAAATTAGCTGATAGCTAAGGCAACACTTGCCTTGACCCAAAAAATCTAAAATTCAAGGCCTGCAAATTGACGTTACGAATCTAATTAGTCACCGTGGCCGTGAGGGCCAATACAAATTTGACAGCGAAAAACAGGAAGATGACGTTTTTGTCTATGAAGATATATTGCATAGTTGTTCAGAATAGTCGAAACTATAAGAATATTATGGAAAAAAACTTTTGTTTCGGCAAAACAAAAAATAGGTCCAGCATTTGACATGCGAGTTTATATTTTGGACCGGTCGTCACTTGGAACTAAGGCTGGGCGCATGAGTTTGAAACCAGTTTCAGCTATCCAGTTCAAATTGAAAAATGATTGTATTTTTGAGTATTTACCCGGCAAAATATTACGGGGAGGCGAAATCTTTTGATTCATTTTGTTTTTATTGATGTCGTATCGAGATGTGTTTATTTAGGAAAGTAGGGTGTCCAATTTAACTAAAAACGTACCAGGTGTGCACTTTGTTGCTCCATGATAAAGTATTTTTTAATGTTTACAAGTATCGCCACAGCGACGAAATGTTTACTTTAACCTCGAGTGTCAAAATGTTTTGTAAAACTTTTTAAAATTCAAGATAAAGAATTTTATTTGGTAAACAGTCAAATCTGTATTAAGTGGGACCTCTAAGCGGTCATGTCGCAAATGCTAAAAATTTTATATAAATACTATTAAAGTGACATTGAACGGTCATCTCCATTAAGCGGACGCGATCACATCACTTTTCCACAATCCCAAACTTAATTTTTCAATGTTTTGTAACTGTATTAAACCGTCAGTGAAAGGTAACTAGAGCAAACATAGTAGCTACAATATAGGATGATTCAACAAATTTTTCCTAGAATTCGGGCATATTTTGGTATTTCCAGCCTTTCTGATTGGTTAAACAAGGTCACGTCATCACAAAGCCTGTTTTCGAATAAAAACACCTTTTCTCCCTCAGTTTTTAACATTTTTCAAAATCTGTTTTTTTGAGCATGATTCAACAAACTTTTCCTACAATTCTGCGGTTGGGTTTCAAGAAATTACTTTCCCGTACAATTTTACAAGCTTTTAAAGCTATATACCTGCATCATTTAGCCTTAAAATCTTGTAATATTGTATGGAAAAATAATTTCTTGAAACCCAACCACAGATTTGTAGAAAAAGGTTGTTGAAACTTGCTAAAAAAATATATCTGAGAAATGTTAAAAATTGAGCGAGAAAACTTGGTTTATGAATTCCTTACTTTGATAATAGCTTAATAATGATAATGTCAAATTATATATATAGATAATGTCAAATTTCAAAGATTGAACGGCCAAAACTATGGAGATGACATTTTGGACTATAATATTAGATGGTACGGTCTTCAAGCTGCAGCTTTTATGAATTAATCACAACATTAGAAATTAGCCTGGGCGGGTACCTTAAACAAAGCAGTTCTATTTTTATAAAAACTACATAACTTGTTTTTCGATCTGTTTAAGGCTAATCAGAACATATATTATTAAAAGATATAGGAAGTCAACTAACGATCACACGTCTTTTTGATCAAAACACGAATTGGAACACAAGGTGCGACAAGCCCAAAATACTTTTATACTAGTCAGAATAAATCTCATCCAGTAAAATACGTGATAATTTTCTTCTTACTATCATCTTTTTCAAACGTGAGCAACGTTTTTGTTGAATACAACCTGCAGTTGCTGGTTTCGCTCTTACAGTGATTGAGGTCACTGCAATGTGAACTGTAGAACTATTTTATTTTGATTATCACTACATTTTAAAGAAAGTATACTTTGTACTGAAACAGGTGTTAGTTCAAACACGAGTTTGAGTGTTTCATCAGGGGTTCCAAACACGAGAAAATAAATGAAAACCGAGGGCGTAGCCCGAGGTTTTTATTGTTTTCGAGTGTTTGGAGTCCCCTGATGAAACACGACAAACGAGTGTTTGAACTAGCTTCTCAAATGAGTAATCGATCTAAGTCGTGTTAAAAGAATAAAATGTGTTTATTTATTGCAAATGTTTGTGCTTTATCGATTTGAATATGTAGATTAAGAAATGTGATCCAGTTCACTAGCAAGTTTCCTACGGGTTTTCATTGGGTATCAAAACTCATGCATGTGATGTGGTATACGTTAATGGTTGGCTACGATAATTCATGAATTATTCATGAGTTTGAGAAGATTACATACAACACCCTTCAATTCAAAGGGTTATGTCTTGAGCACATGAAGTAAGCTGAAAATAGTTTACTAAGTCTTGAACAGCTTCAACCAAAGTTAAAACAGAGTAGTCGGACTGTCAGCGAATCAAGGTGTATTAAAAATAATTGGAAACTTTAAACTGAAGGAGTGAAGACGTCAGAGAACAGTCATGTTTAATAATGGCGAAACCGAGGTTTGGCCGAGTTGTCTCCGAATGATCAGTGGTTGTCTCTTTTGAACGAAGCTTTTTATTGCCATTTTATCGATGTTTTTGAATATTTGCAAGACATTTCACTGTTTCTCAGTTGTTTACTTGTTTGAATAGCTTTGCAAGTGACCGAGTTATAGTTGATCAGTAATGCGGCTGACAATTGGCTTCAATTCATAAACATGCTTACAAAGGCTTTACAATTTTTACGCACACGCCGGCGATCGCGGTCTTGCTAGAGTACGTACAGGCTACGCGAAGCTTTCAGAAATCAGTAGCCCGAGTGAACGCCTGAGCAGGCGTCTTGTTTAACAATAATTTATGTATATGGGTGCGTGGATCGACGAACAGTGAATCATGGGTAATCAGGGCAGTGTGAAATGTGCTTTCTTGAAATTCACTGCACGGGTCACCTATTTCTTTTCAATTCTGCCCTGATTGCCCATGATTCGCTGTTTCGTCCAAAGGGTTGATTTGGACAGTTTAAAATGCAAGACCAACAGAACAGTTATTCGTTACACTTTATTCTTAAATTATTACACAATTGATACATAATTATCCCATAAATGTCCGCTAAAAATATCAACATACATAGACTGGGTTGTTCAAAATTCGAGATCACCCTTAACCGAATCAATTTCACCAGCTGACAACAATTGTGATGCGTCTGAAATGTAGAATTTACTATTTTTGAATTGAGAAGACAGTGCTCCACGGGATTTGAGAATTCGGGTTTTCACCTTTTCTGCACCATAGGGAGTAAGGAGTATGCATTTCCAATGTTTGGGTGCAGTTTCCCAAAACGATACTTTAGTGGCCAGCAGCGACACACTAACCGTACAATGAACGAAATATACTTCGTTGTTTTCAAGGGATAAAATAATGTCTACACCCTCCATGTTTTTAGTGACATAACATACATTGTCTTCTGTCTCAAATTCATCTGGCAACTTCTTTGCTGTCAGTTCCACTGTTCTTAGGACGGTGTCGGTGAAGTCAATTTTATCGGTAGGCAACATATGGCCCATTAACGTCAACATCTTCCCTGGCTCCTTTACTATTTGACAAATAGAGAACAAGTATGCTTCATTAATGGACAAACATCTTCACTGAGAAAAGTTATGTGTGGTATTGTTAAGATGGCGCAGTGTTTCAACTCTATTTAACAGAGAGAGTTGAAACACTGTGCCATCTTAGGAATTTATTTGGACAGCACGATTTTACCAACTTTTGCAATAAAACGTGAAATTTATAGGTTTACTTTTGTTTCCCCCATTCCCCCATTCACAATGTTGCCTTCCTAAATATCGAGTAGAAAACCAGCGATATGAAAATGATATCAACATTGTTTGGGGGGAGTGGGGGTATAGCTATAAATGCATTATGAGTGCATATGAATTTAAACGTCCATGATTTTGGCCTTGATTGTACAGCGTCAGCCCGGCACGCTGAATATGTTCAAATCCCGCTCATTCAAAGTTGGGTTTTTCTCATGAATATATGTATCAGGTATATCGTATCATAATTCTACTCGAAACTATTATCACTTTCTTTGCTTCTGAAATAGTTCGTATATAGTTTGTGACGACGCCTCATGGAAATCAATTTCAGTTGTTGACGCTAGCGTCGTCAAATAAAGTTTACCTACCTATCGCCCAGGCCACGAAGTTTTCAAACATATGTCCGCGAACAACACCTTCACCTTTCATCTGAAATGTTTTGAGCAATTTCAGCTGAAAAGAAAAAAAATAACTTTAGAAGTCAACGACTGAAGCTGCTGCACTGGTCTTCTAACGGAGCGCCACATTGCAGTTATACATCTGTTGAAAAGGACTTCCTTGTTCAAAAAAGTTGACGAGGGGAGGGGGGGGGGGATATATGACTCATACCGACGAGGTACGTACCGACGGCGACGAGGTATACGTAATCGTCCGAGTATTGTGCGCATTTGATGGCAAAAATCTCATTATCAGGGAAAATCGCACAAAATGAAAAAAAAATCATTTTGTAAGAGTTTCTGTTACAGAAAAGTAAAGTGTCACTAAGACGAAAAATCGACCATAAAATTTTGCGAAAATTTAACTTCGTGTACAAAATTTGAACCGATAAAATCAATAGGTTTAAGTTATAAACGTTTGAAATGCTGAAAATTGTGTCCGCCATTAAAATTTTCTTCACTGTGAATATTGATAGCTGAGAAGGGTTGTGACGTCATTTTCTTAACCCAAACTTGCGTGACTAACAACGAGAGCGCATATAATTTGACAACAAAAATGTCGAATTCATCATCATTTAGTTGTTGTTCAGACCATGGATTGAAACGGAATCATCCAACGTCTGTTTGGAGTATTGGTAGCCCATTTTGACAAATTTGGTTTCGGAATTTGCCAGATCGATAATCGCCCAATACTAACAAGATATTGCCGAAGAAAAGTACAATAAATTTTCTATATAGCTGCAACATTTCAATTCTGACGTCGTGGTTTCTTCTTGAGAAAGACAGCATTAGTCTGCTAGAGACAGGAAGAAGTTTTTCACGATGCGCTCGTTTGTATCTTTATGTGGTATGAATGTGCCTCTAGTCTAGCTGAGTAGCTGACTAGCTTGTATTTGATGCCAGATGGTGAAGTCCGAAGAATGTCGCTAGACGCTGCTGGCACAGAGTTTCCTAGGGGTAAATTTTACGATCATTTGGCGATCGCTCTTTTAGTGTGGCTGCTCCGAAACTTTGGAATGAGCTTCCGAAGGATATTCGTGACATTTCATCAATTAGTGTTTTTAAAACTGCTCTTAAAACTCATCTTTTTAAATTAGCTTTTAATATTTAGTTTTAATAACTAGGTATTTTACTATTTAGTATTCGTTAATACATTATATGTTAATACTGATATTATAACTTATTGGATTCATCTAAGCCCGATATGGCAAAATATTTAAGTCGAAAATTCAATATTGGGCGAGACCGAAGGTCGAGCCTAATATTAAAAATTTGAGACTTAAATATTTTCCATATCGGGCGAAGATGAATCCAATAGGTGTTTTATTATATCGAACAAATAATCGTGCAATTGACAAGTAAATATACCTTGTGCACCTGTCCAACGGTTGCTGCCAATATGTAGTTGTCATACATCGTAAAATATTGGGCTGGCACGTGACGCTAATGTAGACATTTGATTGGACGATTATTTGTGAGGGTATAATAATGTATATAATTATGTTGTAACATGCTAACAGCGCTCTTGATCATTTTATGTAAATAGCGCTTTATAAATTATTAAATTACTATTAATATTATTATTATTTTCTAATTACGATAATTCTCGGGACTTTACCGTGTGTTCCCGAGTAGTTTTATTTTGGCGAAAATGGTTGCTGACCACATCCCGTGCAAGACGAGACACTGCTGTTATTTTCCCTTTATCATCTTCCTGCTTGAGAAAGGTCCAAGCCAGCCACACTTTTGAAATGCCCCACGCTTCCGACAGTTCGGCGGAAGTAAGACCATCCATGACACATAACGCTATTGCATTCACATAAGACGTTTGAGTCTCAGCATGCAGACGTTCCTTATTTTCTTGTAAATCAGCATCTAGAACATCCGCTAAAGCGTGACGACAATCGGCTTTGGATTCGTCAAATACAGCTGGGTCATCCGTTCTCTCTACCGATATACGCCTTAGAAAGTCCACAACTATTCCAGGAACAAACCCAGTGTAATCCAAGAACTCGTCTGTCTCGCGCTGCAATATAAACAAACGGATGGTGTAGTGTCCAAGCTTGTTAATGACGTTAGATATTATAAATATGCGTTATAATTATGCGTCAACGTCACATATTATTACAGCGTTTGATATTATAATTATGCATGTATGAACTTATATTAACAAGAACCGACGACAACAGGCATTCGGTTCAAGAAATACTCTGAGAGATTTAAGAATTATCTTGTGGCGATTGATGTAAAAGACAAAGCAAGAAAGCGAGCTATATTTTTACATTGTGCCGGACCAAAGGTGCAAGATATATTCGACACGTTGGAAGAGACAGGCGAAGACTTAGAGACCGCATGCGAAAAACTCCAGGAGTATTTCGAGCCGAAGAAACATATCTTGTATAACACCACCAAAGAGAGTTGAATGAAAATAGTCCGGACATTACAACGTTCTCAACACACATAGGATTGTATAGATACAAGAGATTAAATTTTGGTACAAAATCAGCCTGAGAAATTTTTGATTATACCATACGAAAAGAAAGAAGGAGAAGGATAACTTTTAACCAAAAAAATGTGAATTTGGAAAAGAAAGCTGCGGATATTATGGTCTGATATTTTCCAAATTTTGAGTATCGCCTACCATAAGCCACTCTTTCGCGTTTCTCGGACCATATGGCGCTGGTCCTAAGTTGTGACCGACCATAAGCCATTAGAAGTTACAGAAACTAATCAAGTGCATAAAAGATAGAAAAATAGACTGCAAGGACGTGGACCTTAAGCCATATAAGGACATATTCACAGAGCTGAGATCCTGAGAGCACATGGTTTCCCGGTATTGATGACAACGTTCAAAAAGTAGTTCAAAGTTGTATGCCATGTCAAGCTGTCACACCAGAACCTCTAAAAATGACACCTCTGCCCTTGGGGCCATGGAAGAAAGTTAGTGTGGATTTTGCGGGACCGTTTGGAAAACGGATGGCGCTGGTCCTATGGAACCAATACTCAAGGAGGCCCGTAGTGGAATTTGCGTCTTCAACATCTGCAGAGTGTGCTGTGCCAATGATGGAAAAGATATTTAATACGTATGGAGTACCTGAAGAAGTAAAGTCAGACAATGGTCCTCCATTTAAACAGTAAAAAGTTCAAGGAATTCGCAAAAGAACAAGGCTTTAAGCATCGCAAAGTCACACCAGGATGGGCGGAAGCAAATGGTGACGTGGAACGATTTTACGCGAATGGTAAAAAAGAGTGCAAAAATTGCAAAATTAGAAACCAAAAACGTTAGAGCAAGCAGTTCAAAGAACTATTAGAAGTTATAGAGCAACAACACATCCGGCTACTGGTTATAGCCCCAATAAGTTGATGTTTGGTAGAGAGTTAAAAGGAAAATTACCAAGTGTAATAAAAGATAAATCCAACGAAGACATTCGTAGCGAGGTGAGAAATAGATTTCTCAAATGAGTCCGAAATGGAGATAGTTCTCGCGAGAAAAGTGTATGTACTGGTCGTGGTATTAATCTTGAGAAGTGTGTATTTAGTGGATGTAATGTTACATTTGTTGTAGACGACAAGAAGTGAATCAATAAATAACAGCAATTTTGAGTGTGAATTTTTGTTGGGATGACTATGACTTTGCATGCGTAATTAAGATATTTGAGGAAGATCACTAGTGACTTTCATCAAATATCTTAATTACGCATGCAGGAAAAATCTATTGAATACTTTGTAGTTGAAGGTGTTGCACTGGGATATCCAAATGCCATCTCGTGATCAAATGGGCCTTTACTATTGGTTAATTAGCTCATGAATTATTCATGAATTTGAGAAGATATATGAACAACGAGAGCGAGTGTTTCACCGGGGTATCCAAACACGAGAAAACAATGTACGCGCTCGTGTTTTCATACATTGTTTTCTCGTGTTTGGATACCCCGGTGAAACACTCGCTCTCGTTTGTTCATATATTACGCAATAAATGGAAATAATCCTAGGAATGTCAGTAATTGTCGAATTGAAATGGGCGATCAAGTACTAATCAAACAAAGACGGGATAACATGTTGACATCATATTATGACCCAAATCCATTTACTGTCATTGGTATAAAGGGCAGCATGATTACTGCTGCTCGAGGTGATGAGATAAAATGTCGAAATTCATCCCATTTTAAACGCTTGAGACGAGAAGAAAGAGATACTATTGAAATACTTCCAGACCAGAAGATAACATATTAGAAACACCAAATGATGATAGAGTGATCACAGACCAGACAGATCAGAGAGCAAGCTACCGGTGGACTCTCAAAGTGATCCAATTGGTGGACAAGAAGAAAATGAGAACATTTCCCAAGAAACACAAGGGATACAGTGTATAAGGATTACTATGTATAATTTACAAACATTAAAGAAAAAAACTAAAAAAATAGTTTGAACATGGAAGAGGTGTAGTGTCCAAGCTTGTTAATGACGTTAGATATAATATATTATAATTTATGCATGTAACTTATATAAACAAGAACATTGTATTGTAGTTAGTTAACTTTATGTACAATTTAAAACACGTTCTGCGAGTGTTTTGAATGGCTTAAAAAACGATCACCATTTGGTAAGTTCGTTGGCGTAGTAATTTTGAAAAATAACGTTGTCTAAGGCGAGAAAATCAAAGCTAAAGTTTATGTAAATTAGGAGAAAATTTTATCAGATATAAAACCACGATACGGTTATGATTTTTCTTTGTGTTTTCCTCATGAATTATTAATGAGTTTTTTAAAGGGGAAGTTCACCCAAAAATGAAGTTGACGTTAAACGCTTTAGTTATGTATAAAAACCATTATCCCCTATGATATGCATTATCAGTTTGCTTTATTTTTCGGAAAAAATCCGCCGGAACGTTGAATCTTATTCTGAGGAGTTCGCACCGTAGGCGCAGAAAGATGGCAGCGGACTGCATGTGACGTCATATCGTCAAAACGATTGTAAACATCTTGGATTTTGCGACTTGCGTGAAGTAGAAGTGTGTCTTGCCTTTTGCGCACGAATATTTCGCTGGAAATAGCTCTGAAAGCTGACAGTCTTGATTCGAAAGGGCAGGAGAAGAAGATTTATGTGTAACTGCCATCGAACAAATATATTTTCGAAGCAAAATGGTCCATTTGTAAGTTGTAATACCCCTGATGATCACCAATGTTGATTTGTATAAGAAATATATATAATGTTAAAATACTTACCATACAACTACAAGCCCTGTTCATCAAGGTTCATCCTCTACATAAATGGGAGATTAACTAAAGTGCGAGTTGCAAGTTGCGAGTTGCGAGTTGCGAGTTGCAAGTTGCGAGTTGCGAGTATATTGTTAATTTCTAATAATTAACTTACCTTTGCACGGATTTTTTTTATGGTGGAAAAAATTACAGATTTATATCTGAGTTTTTGGACAGTTATCAGTTGTTGGAAAACACTAAAGTAACATTAAGAGTTCGAATTCTGCAAAAAAGTCATTTAATTGATATGGTACTACATGGCACTACATGCCATATTGTTCTCTTAAAACTGACCATGGAAATTTCAAAATTAAATTGTACTGTAGCTGCAATATATTTTAATTAAATCATTTAATAGTGAGGTTAGCATTGGGTTAGTCTGCTCTCAGAGTAAATTTTAATTTGCCGGAAAACCTTTTACATGCTTTTACATATTCCAAGCGTTCAGAATATTCAAATATTTTACAAACGAAAATAGCGACAGTATATAAACAAACTGAGTCGGTGTCTGGTCATACTTGCTAATAATTTAAATTAAATAACGTTCCATTTTAAGAATAGAAAGCACAAAATGCTCTGGATAACTACTATATTTAGACACAGAAACGGCAAATATAAACTTACACTTTGATATTCAATATAACTATAATGTACTAGTCAATTCCAACTGCGATCATCCCCCGGGCGAACCCCCGGGATTTGACCAGAGTTTAATCCCGTACAGGCGGGAATTTGACGCGAACCTGAGCCCGCCCCCGTCGGGCATTTGACTCGGTCCGCGGTCGCACAAAATTGGTCAGCGGTTGCACGCAAAAAATTCGTAACATCTTTACACATCTTTTACTCACTTTATAAGTATTCACGCGGAAAATTAACTGCACGTCACGAGCAATCGAGCATCAAAACCAATTTCATATTCATCGCCTTACAAACTGATAAGTGCGCCGTATTTGAATGATAAAATAAATCGCAGAGTGAAACACAATCCTAATATGGGCTATGGTGAAACTACAGCGATATAAAGAGTTTAAATTTTACTTGTTTGCTTCGCAAGTTCGACGGAAATACAGGCGCCAGCAAAAGCGGCTATTATTACACAATGTCAATTTAAAAGTAACAGTGGCTTGGAAAGTGTTCAAAATGACACATGATATACTTGCTTGTAATACCCTGATGATCACCAATGTTGATTTGTATAAGTAAATAAACTATATAGTGTTAAAATACTTACCATACAAGGCTTACAAGCCCTGTTCATCAAGGTTCATCCTCTACGTATAAAATGCCAAAATATGGCTCTTTGGCTGGGATCGTCTTTTTCGCGCGCTGGACCATTTTGCTTCGAAAATATATTTGTTCGATGGCAGTTACACATAAATCTTCTCCTCCTGCCCTTTCGAATCAAGACTGTCAGCTTTCAGAGCTATTTCCAGCGAAATATTCGTGCGCAATAGGCAAGACACACTTCTACTTCACACAATTCGCAAGTCGCAAAATCCAAGATGTTTACAATCGTTTGACGATATGACGTCACATGCAGTCCGCTGCCACCTTTCTGCGCCTACGGTGCGAACCCTCAGAATGGCTCAGATTCAATATTCTGGCCGGTTTTTCTCGAAAAATAAAGCAAACTGATAATGCATATCATAGGGGATAATGTTTTTTATACATAACTAAAGCGTTTAACGTCAACTTCGTTTTTGGGTGAACTTCCCCTTTAAGTAATAGTTAAAATATGAGCGGCTGATCTTTACATACGTTGCCTTCAGGTATATTACACCTCTTACCTCTATGATTGCACATAGTTAAATAACAACATGTTTAACTGTCGTTCTTTGTGCTTCTATTTACGAGAGTTTCATATTACATTGCATTCAAGTTTATATTCGTGTTTACCTTTGTACGTTTGGCATTTATTTGTCTACTTTTGGCATTCATAAGCGATCAGCGACAGCGTGTGTATTTGTAAGCATTGTGAGCGTATTTAACAACTAGAACACTTTTATACGTGGTCACACGCTTAAATAGATATATAGTACTAATCACATGACTCAGTTCGCAAAGCCTGTTGGGGCAACTTTGGGTACACAAATACTACGACGACGACGACGACAAATAATCGGTAAACCTAGAATCGTTCTAGCCTACGGCTAGCCCGATTAATGAGGCACTAGGGCTATTAACTTTGATAAAGCATTGTTTTATTAATGAATGTTTTATCCGTAGTTGTAAAATTCATTAATAATTCATGAGGAAAATTCAAAAGAAATAAATGTTTAATCAGCATCTCTAAATACGGATAAAACATTGATTAATAAAACATCAAGGTTTTATCAAAGTTAAAACATTGATTAATAAAACATTAATGCTTTATCAAAGTTAATAGGCCCTAGTGCCTCAAATTCAGCTTTTTCTGAGTTCAAATAATTTTTTTTACCGTTTCTACAACTTACAAACAAACTATGTATCATGTATACTATTCATTTCACAATTCGCGTCTGATCTTTATGGGGATTTACAATGGCGAGCCAGGCTCGCCATTGTAAATCCCCATAAAGATCAGCCGCTCATTTAACTATTACTTAGAGATGCTGATTAAACATTCATTTCTTTTGAATTTTCCTCATGAATTATTAATGAATTTTACAAGATATAATAATAAACAGATCGAGACTCTACAGATGGATCGACAAATAAATAAATAGACGGAATTATTAGACAATACAATATTAACGTACCTTGTGTTTGGCAAAGATTTCATAGCCGGACTAAAACAAGTTCAAACGAAATATTACTAGCAGCAGTTATACTGGCAAATTAATGAAAATTCACACACTAAATTCATCGCACAACATACCTCGTTAATTAATGTCTGTGCAACCTCTTTAAACGGATTTACCACGACTATCTTGAAGTCGTTACAGTTTAATTTGATCTTGTCGTCGTTTTTCAAATAAATAAGTCCATGTCTGGAAGATGCGCAGAAAATACGCGCGATGGAAGAGTACTGTCGAGATAAGAATTAAAAATACACTATAAAACTTTTCTAACACAAGACGCTCTATTGAGCGCTAAGTCCCGGGGCTGTGAATAGTAATTTTTTCCATCTCAAACAGGACTATAGGAGTGGTCGTCTCGTCGAATTAATGACTCAATATTCTGTGCATAAACGCAAACGTAAAATGATCTAAATGCGGCGAAAACGGAAGTGCGCATTGTGTCTAATTGAGATCGCTGCCGCGTTTCTATCTCCTTGGCAGAGTGAGACGAAGCTATGTGGAAAGGAGGCAATTGTGATTTCGATATACAGGGTGTCCCCCAAAAAATGCCCCCCATCCATTTATGAGGTGCACCTTAATTAATTATGGTACAAGAAGTAAATTTTCATATCACGCCGGAAGCCCATCCCTCCTTCTTCGCTGTCTGAAATTTTCACAGCTAAGTAGTTATCTATACTCGCTTCCTGTAGTAATTTAAAGAGGCAACATCAAAAGTTGAACTTGTCCAAATTATGTATGCTACGTCAAGATTTGGAAATCTTCTCCTAAAGGCTTCTCTTGTCCTTGTTGGGCTTTTTGTTTCATGATAGGAAAGTACCATGAATGCTCTTTCCTCGAGAGTGAATTGTTGTCTAGCCATCTTAAGACGGATGAAGTAAAGTGCACTTATGCCTACATGGCAAACATGTGCATGGAACTCTCATGAGCATTGTTATTACCCCAAGGAACCCCACATGATTTGATGCCGCATTGCTTCATTTGGAATCAAACTTTATTCCCCCGTGGTAAGTTTTCACATGCATATGTATTCAAACTTGTATTCCGCACTCAAACAAAGCTGTGGTCAAAAAACGAGATGGGCGACATTCGTTTGGGACACCAAATCTGTAGGTAGCATAGATAATTTGCATAATATGGACAAGTTCAAATTTTGATGTTGCCTCTTTAAATGACTCATGGATGCGAGTAGATAACTATTTAGCTCTGAAAATTTCAGACAACAAAGAAGGAGTGATGGGCTTTTGGCGTGATATAAAAATTTACTTCTTGTACCATAATTAAAGAAGTTGAGGTGCAAAAACGAATGGGGGGCATTTTGTTTGGGACACCCTGTATATATATATATATGTAATAGATAAAGCATGAGCAGCCGATCTGTATGGGGATTTACAAGGCGAGCCGAAGTAAATCCCCATACAGATCGGACGCGATCAAAAGTTATGAATACTAATTAGCTTCATTCTATTGTTTCATTTCACAAGCATACGCGTCCGATCTGTATGGGGATTTACTTCGGCTCGCCTTGTAAATCCCCATACAGATCGGCTGCTCATGCTTTATCTATTAGATATATATATATATATATATATATATATATATATATATATAGTGGCGACAATTGTGCGTGTAATAATATACAGTACATGAAAAAATTCCTCAATTCCGATTGGTTGAGAGCAGTGCAATTTCGAGGAAATACAGTGCAAATTTTATAATTTTTTACATTTGTGGAAAAATCATTTTTGACCAGAAAAAACCTCATGTCTTCCGCAATATCGGGGTATTGAGGATTATCGAAACAATTGCTTTTCACTCACACTTGCAAGAAAGTACTCAAAGTAGTAGTAGCAGCACGTCGCAAAACTACTTACTAAAATTATTATTATTATTATCTGGCACCAGTCTTACCACGCGTATTTGACTAACAAACGGCTAGCCCAACAACGTCACTTTAAATCTTTATAGTTGTATTGTCGTCGCGTAAGCAGACTGTCTTTAGGAATTTTTTCGCTAGTAAATAGCTATTTATTGTTTATTTCTTCGAGCGCCGTGACCCGTAATTGCACTGATTATTGTAGTGTTTACCGGCGTTATATTAACTAAACTGGCTGACGCCGCTCTTACCAAGAACGTCACTTAGTTTTAGTTTTATTCTCCTCATGTAAGCGGACTGTTTCTAGCTTTCACTTCTCTCTAGGAATATTTTTCGCCAGGAGATGTTTACCGACTAATTATTGTAATTAACTCACTGGTGTTGTGAACCATGACGCGCTGCACGATTTCACCAACGTATAACTTTGACAAATCGAATAAATACCGTTAACAGTCTACTATAATAGGTCTTACACAAAGTATCTGATCTCGTATGTTCTAAATTGCCGCAAAGTGAGCTTGGGCCGCCTGTGGAAATAGACTCGGCTATAGCCCAAGTAATAACGGTTTCTTACCATGCCCGCTTGCTTCACAAACATGCACACCATGGATTGTAACACAGGCTGGTATGCTGCCTTGTGTATATTATCAATAAACAACCACGTAGTATCATGGGGAGATCCCTTTGATAAAGAAAGAAAACAGCTTTGTTAATGTTTATTTCGATGCTCAACAACTTTGCCAGTGCTACAACGGGAAGTATATGAAGAACAAAATACAAATCGAATACTCCAAAAGGTTAATACACTACCGAAACGCGAGCGAAAGTACGGCGAACGTTCATGATCAGCTATCCATATTTTGATGTTTTTTGGTGAAGTGCGAGGGAGCTCTGTATATTACTTTAATGGATTATTGTGTACAGGGATTGGGCAAATTGTTACTAGACCTAGCGTTTCTCCACATGGGCAGAGAAAAGAGTGAAAGCTGTGAATCTGTGTGTCATTGTTTTGAGTCTTTTGACTGCAGTGCAAGAGTAACTAACAAAAATCTAAAACCAGCTGACCTTAAATGCTAATTCCTGGAATTCCTAAAAAAGAAAGAAAACAGCTTTGTTAATGTGTATTTCTATGCTCATTGGGTAATCAGCAAAAAACAATTTTTAGTAGTTTCAGGTCGAATGTAGAGAGTTTGGTGAATGAAGTGAAGGTGGCTATGTCGTTTACAAGGATTGGGCAAATTGTTACTAGACCTAGCGTTCTCCACATGGGCAGAGAAAAGAGTGAAAGCTGTGAATCTGTGTGTCATTGTTTTGAGTCTTTTGACTGCAGTGCAAGAGTAACTAACAAAAATCTAAAACCAGCTGACCTTAAATGCTAATTCCTGCAATTCCTAAAAAAGAAAGAAAACAGCTTTGTTAATGTGTATTTCTATGCTCATTGGGTAATCAGCAAATAACACTTTTTTAGTAGTTTCAGGTCGAACCTCCACTTTAATCACCAAATTCTTCATGGCTTTGTCGTTTACAAGGTCCTAAACAGAAAGAAAACAGCTTTGTTAATGTTTATTTCCATGCTCCATTTCCATTACAAATTGTGAAAGACTTAAACGAAGAGAAGCAAAATTAACGAGCACTTGAGACGTATAGTTTGAGAACTTCTCAAGTTTGAAATACTTCTCAAGTTTGTACTTTGAAGTTTGAACTACAGTTTGTTTTGCGCGGCAGGACGCGCCTGCAAACAGGTTGAACTGGTTTTAAAGATAATTTAGTCACGTGTAGTGAGAGTGAACGACAGTTAGCTCGTTGTCTTTGTCAGGGAATGTGTGTATGTGTGTTTAACTGCCTCGTCCCCAGACGCCGCTAAAATGAAAAGTTGTCTGTGCAATATGAGTCGCTATATTAAAAGTTTAAATGAAGTATTGCATCGCGACTTTCGCACGTTGCATGTTTAAAGTTAGTGTAAATAAGCAAAACAAGAATCGATTATAAGAGATAATTTCCAGATGTTGATTTTGATGAACTTCTCGCACCGATTTACATGAATCAGTTTTTACTGCAAGTAATACACCACTACCAATCTGGAGTTCAGGATTCTGAATTATCAATATTTCCATTTAGTATACACGATCATTGTAGGGACCTGGGTTAGTAGCAACGTCTCCTGATACTAAGATACATAGCAGTAGGTGTAGATTATTATTATTGATTTGAAACTATTAGCTACCAAACGTTGTTGCCATGACGAGCGACGCTGGACGAAATTACACCTTCAACAAGTTCAAACGGTTAATAATGAATAGTGTATTATTAGCCAAAAGACAAGTTTAAAGATAAGCGATGAATAGAACCAGAGGTATATTATGCAAAGTATAGTACCAAAATGGGCCAAAATATTTGAAAATATAGTGAATGATAAAATAAATATAAATTAAAAAAGTCCACTTTGAACACGCAGAACCAAGATACAACGCCAAAAAGTTGTTGCTAAGGAACGCGACGCCAGACAAAATTCAAATTTCTAAAATTACAACCGTTAAATTAATAAATGTACAATAAATTGCGAACAATGCATCCAATTGACCGGAAATTTACACACAAGGACAGGAACACAAACAAATTTAGAGCGGGCGTCAGATCGATATATAGTGATAGGAACTAGCGTGCGACACAATACAATAATATACAAAAGGACGATAAATAATCCACAATAACTCTTTATGACAATACAGATCGAATCCAAAAATACAATACGTAGATGCACAAGGTCTTTAGCTACAATTTCTAACTTAGTTATGACCAGAATAGGAGGCACACGACCATAAACCTTATAATTATATTTAAAAATGTTCTCTTAGATTTCCTTGATGGCAAGACAAGGTAATCATATAGAGCTCAACAGTACTTACAAAAAACAAACATTTATGTTTCTGGCGATGATCCTCATATAAATATCGTAACGTGGTTGACTTTCCTACTTGCTTGGCTCCTTTAAAATAAAAGACGGTTTCAGAGACATAGATCACTGAAAGGTAATACTTACAACACCACAGTGTATGGTGTAATTAATACGCAGCAACACCTTGCCCACTCTTCCCTAGTCCCTACACCAATCTGTGTGGAATATCTGGAGGAAAAGGTTGCACATGTCATGTGTGAACATTTGCACTTACCTATCAAACAGATTGCCTGACATAAATCCGGTTCCACCATAAGCGCCTTTACTTCAGTAAATACGGGAGTAGGCACAAACTGAAAAAGGTGAAAACTTGTAAATTGGTTAGAAGAAAGTAAATAAAGAGATGCCCGCCTCCTATCACTATTGTACTGGTTATTGTGTTAATGCAGTTTAGCTAGAAAATGCTTTATACTCGTCACAACGTGTGTAGAGTATAATGGTTATTAGTCTGCTTGTCTGTGATCAAGATATAGCCAGCGGAGCTTTGGACGTATTTCGGGTGTTTTTGTGCGGGCGGGGCGGAGGTTGCGGGTTTGAAGTTAAAAATACGGCCAGCAGACATTCTATGCTTTTTTTGAATCACGCCCACAAAAGCGAACCAATCACAAGACGGGTTGAGTCTTGTCAATTTCACATTGATTTCATATTGTCATATTAAATTTGATTTTTGGCACTTCCTGTGCGAACTTTTGGTCAGCCATGTTGACGCCGTGTGACGTCAAAGGATGAACGTGCTTCATCATGGCGTGTTCTACTTATAGTGATAAACGCTGTCGCGGAGGAAGACGTTGTGTTTCTGGCGGTCGTAACTTAGTTAGTTCCGCCAATAAACAAGAAACTAAAAGGATATATCCATGTATCTGTTTCCTAACGAAGAAAGAGATCATCTAATCCATTAATAACTGTTTTTGAAACTAAAGTGTTGAACGTTTAAAGTTTGTAAGTTTAAAGTTTGTACGTGTTTAAAGTGTTGGACGTTTAAAGTTTTGACAATATCAGATTATTATAGTAGATTCAGTATGAGACACTACAGTATAGTCCATCTGTTCAGCAATAACTCAGTCAGTGAAACAGTTCCAGCTAAAATAATTTTAGGCAATGCATCTTCCCTTAATTTCCTTTTTATGCCCAGAGATTTCGCAAAAGTAAAATTCGACGAATCTAGGCACGAATCTACCAGGTATTGAACAGAAGACACAAATCATGTGTGATGCGCGTGGATGGCCGGTCTTACGTTGAGAACAAAATTCACCGACTTTCTTCGCTTTTGTATAAATATAATACTTTTTTGTGTTGTTAGCTTGTGGTTTTTTGTCACCCATGCGATTCGCACGCATAAACTTGTTCACGTGTGTGAATTAACTATCGCAAGGGAAGTGCTGCCTCAAAAACCATGGGAAGCCTAATTTTTTATTAAATTTCAAAAATGAACCCTGGGATTGATTATATAAATACACATTTTTTCAATTCTTTTAATTATATTTAAATACAGCAGACTTAAATTACAAATAACTAATCACTTAATGTATCGGAATATAATTGGCAAGGCTTTTGACTGCATACACAGTATACTACATACATTATGACTATGTGTTGATGTTTGGTAAACAAATTTATGATAAATCACTGTCACTATAAATCATGGTTCTTACTGTGACAAAGCTGTAGTATATTTTTGTGCCTCAACGGGCGATATATTTGTGTCGATCACTGATCGACATGTCTCAATGGACGAGTTCTTTGACTTGTCTTCTAACCAACGGCAACAAACAACAGTTGGTAAGTTGTTCAGCGACAGAAATCCCTCACGAGGAATGAGATCATTGTTAAAAGCATTCAACTACATGTTGTCTCCTTGTACTAAGACATTGTCGATGGTTGTCGAGTTCCACTCGATAACTGGAATAGTTTGTGCTGTTAACAGCGCCGATAAACTCATGAAAGAACACTGCTTTCCTCGAGACTGGCCACTGAAATCTTCATGGCCTTGATGAATACTTCCACGAGAAAGTAAAGACATGATGTATTTGTTCTTACCGTGAATTTTCTGTCGAGGAAGAACTTCGAGAAGCTCTGAATATCGAAGGCAACGTGGTAGCGGAACATGCGCACTGAGTCCCATCAGCTCATATATGGATGACGTAATGCCGACAGACGAATATTAAACAAACGCAAAATTTAACAAATCGAGATCTGGTCGGCTATACATAGCCTGCCTCCTCCACAGGCCCTATTGCATCATGGACAGGTCACACACGCCGAATCTAGGGCCTGCAAGATCCTGTAAAAAAATTTGCAAAACTTGGCACGGAATAAATTTGCATAATTAACTACATTATTAATAGCCATGGCTATATCCGAAGATTTTGAAGGCCATTGAAGACTTATTACATACGAATCCTAGCTTTAAAATGCAGGAATTGTTGAAGAAAGCAATTACGGTTGAACTTCGTCAACTTTCGGCCGGAATAATCAACGAAAATACACTTTAGGGGCTGTTTATATGGGAGGCGGGACGGGACGTTTTTCATCCCGGGTTTACATGAGTTCTACCACCCGGGACGTTCAACAAGCATCTCTAGTTCGTGTTGGACATGTTCGGTATTTCGCTTTTTTTAGGGAAACTAAGCTATTTGGTCGGATAAACTGTACGTATTTTGTAGCCAGATGAATTATCTTTCTTCCAGTATATTTGATAGCTTCTACAGTGGACTATTTCTTGAGAAAACGTTCGGAGTGGCAAACGACTAGGCTGTCTAGGCATTTTTGTTTTTGCATCACATGACAAATGTTGCAAAGTCAGCATAATATCGTCCCGGCAAAGCGGGACGGAGTGTTTACATGAGAAAAATTGTCTTGGATTTGCCGGGATCCCGGCTGAGCGAACCGGGATGAAAAACGTCCCGGCAAACATCTTTCCATATAAACGGAACGGGATAAATAAGAGAGATATATACATGCATGGTGAGATCCCGGCAAACGTCCCGTCCCGCCTCCCATGTAAACAGCCCCTTATTTAGTCTACCCAGAGACTCTTTGGTGTTTGGTTTATACTTTTTCGGTTTCCACAATTCCACAACAACTGAAACTTGAATTACGCTACACTATAGCCTACAATTTAACAAAATTAAATCTCATTAACTCTTGGTCAGTTGACAGTCTTCGATAGCTAAATAAACCAAAAAATAGGCACGCTCAGGCGTGCATGTATCTACTGTGATTTGATGCCTAATGCAGTACTAGCTACTATGGTATAAACAATGATGCAATTGTATACTCGCAACAACATTGTATTCAGAGCTGAACAAGATTTTTGGCAAAACTGACAGAATTGTATACTTGTAGTAACCTTGTATTCAGAATAGATCTGGAGCCGAACAAGATTTTTGACAAAATTGCCTATACTCACAGACCACGCTGTGTTTTAACTTAAAAAAAGAACTCAGAGTAAAGCCATCAAAGCACAGGAGGCTTAAAGCACTAACAACTCTACTCATATCTAGCATGAGTTTTAAGCCTGGACAGGTGGTCATGATTCAAACACTAACTCTATCAATTTGGCTTTACTCCAGTGAGAGGTAGTGCACTAAAAGCTATAGTCATAAAGTATGGTAATAAAGCTTTAAATATAGGCCAATCAAGTTAACATTATAACTAACAACTCACAAAATTTGACTTAATTGCTAATTATTATGAGTAATAACATAACATATATGGTTTATTTGCGATTAAATGTACCCGAAAGCCGAAGGAGGTTTAGTAAAAGTCCAGAGGGCGAAGCTCGAGGGACTTTTACTAAACCTCCCGAGGCTTGAGGGACATATTTAATCACTGATAAACCTATAAGTTATGTTGTAAAATCATTAATAATTCATGAAGCAAAAACAAAGCAAATCAGTGGCATGACGGCGATCTGTATATACGATACAGATTTCGGCTGATTTACATAAACTTTAACTTCGATTTACTCCGCTAAAATGGCTCGAATCTTCAATATTTGCGATAAACATAAACGTTTAGACGTATGAATTTCACAAGTCAGATAAAATATTCGCGTCCGACCTTTATGGGTTTAAAAGGGCTCGCCTTCGGCTCGCCCTTTTAAATGCCCATAGTCAGATTTTGCATGACATTGGCATCTGCAGCATATAACTTTACTCCAATAATACTGTATAATAGACTTACCAGTTCATGCTTTTCAACATAGCCTGTCACTGACATTTAACTACTGTATATATTTGTCATTTTCCGTCGACAAATTTCATACCATATTTCGATAGTGGACTACCATAGCTTTTGCACATTGTTGCTTGACCATAAAGCTAACTCCGTTTTCTTAGAAGAAGTTCATCCATAATTATTTTCTGTTCGGCAACGCAGTCTTGTCAGTTTACGAAGCTTGATTAGACATTTTGCCTCGTTTCGTCATTTGAATATGAAATCGTCCATGCAAAACCATGTCTAGTACATCACAATTAATAATGGACTATGATTCATACTTAAAATACCTTCTAACTTTCTATCTCACTGGACTCGCTCCTATTGCTGACCATTGCTGTCCTATTATGACTTGTGAAATACTTGGTGTAATACAGTAGTTATTTTGGCTTCGGTGGTTTGTCGTGAGCCAATCGTTTTATATTCTATGTTTTGATTGGCTCCGAAGGCATTCTTTTGTTAACTTAACTTAACTTACATTACACGCGCGATAGCATAGTATCTACTTGCGCATGCGCAGTAGATACAAAAACAATACGAAAAACCTGTTACTTTCCTGACCGTCGAATTTGCTTTTGTTCGGCAGATATTTTTCCCTTCAATTCCTTTTTGTCGCTAAAAATATTATTGGCAGAAGGTCGGTAATTCTAAAACATACTGGTTTCTTCATTGTCATGATCTGTAAGAAAGTTTAAACCGAATTTCCTGGTGGGTCACAGTGTTTAAAGAACTTGGACGTACGTTTGTCGAACAGCGGCCGGAAAAAATTAGCAGGCCCTCTCAAAACTATCGCCTCTAGGGCCTAGTCTCGCTGTGCATAATGGGATCGGTCACCATTTTGTTTACAGGATCTGGCAGGCCCTCTCAACAGTGTGACCTGTCCATGATGCAATAGGGCCTGTGGAGGAGGCAGATACATAGCTCGGAAAAAGGACTGGGCACGAGGCAACGTCAAGAATAGTGCGCTGCCTCCCTTCGGTCGGCAGCAAAAAGTACTTAATAGTAATATTTAGTCTGACAAAATTGTGAGACACATGATGTAACGGATTATGAATTTCACTTGCTCACATGCGGAAAATATCATTTTCAGATTACTAATTTTCACATATTCTCGGGGGTGAACCCCCGGGTGTGTAGGTACCCGGCACTCACACGCTTCTTGGCAGAACCCTGTACTTCTGGTAAGGAAATCTCTATAGTGTTCTCACTGGTGCTGGTATCCATCTTCCCTCTTTTCCCTCTCCTTAAGTAAAAGGGAAAAAAAAGAATTACACAAAAAGTTCTGGTACAGCTTCGATTTTCCATCGACCATCATCGGTTCGACTCGTGAAATGTTCAACATTTTGACTCGGGCCTTTAATATAGTGGGCAACCTAAAATCGCAGTTCTAGTTGCCCAATGGGCAACTAGAAAATTTTCTTAATTTCGACCCCTGTGCATATTATGTTACAAGGGAGCTGATATTTGCTGAGAAAACCGAATCAGAAGTAAGAGTATCGATTTAATACTTTTAGGCCGCCGGCGAGAAAGAGTTGTGGGCATAAAACTTAATTAAAATCGCCGAACTTAATTGACTCAAACATCGAACTCATCATGTGCCTAACACAGCTCTACTTTGCAGGATATCAGCTGACACGTCAGACACATTCGTGGCATAAACAACCTCTGAAACAAATACTTGTGAGAAAATTGGGAAGAATCTTTTGACTCCAGTACAAATAGCAAATGGAAGTCCCCGTACTGCTCCAGTACGAATAGCCACTTCCCGTCGCGTTCACACTACGCCGGAGCGAAATTGTTTGAAAACGTCACTTTTGCCGTAATAATTTGAGCACGGTTTCTAAACGGAGCGAGATGAAAACGGAGGGAGTAGCTAATGGTCGTGGGTAAAATGTCGTGTGTCGTGGGTTAAATGTCGTGGGTCGTGGGTAAAAAGTCGTGGGTCGTGATTTTTTCCAAACGCACACGGCGTTTCCACGGACTTATTTAAATGCAATTACTAATATTTCGAAAACTATAGCTTAAAACAACACAAAATTTACCGAGAATATTGCTCTGCATGACGTTCAGTCATACGCTTTACAATAATTTTCACTAACATTTGTTTGCATGGGCAGAATTAAGAACATAGTCAAAATACTTTTCTTCGTAAAGTTTGTGAAGTTCTAAGCGAAACGTTCCAAAATATCAGCTTTCGATTAAACAAGTTTCAATTAGCTCACTCAGGAGGTTGGTTCTATAATAGCATGGAAACGCGGGTTTCAAATTTAACTCACCCGTCGATATCTCCGCAAATGCGCAGTAGCGATTGTGTTTCACCTTTAAATTATTTAATCGTATTCCTTTTACTATTGATGTTGATAATACTTCTGATAGTGTAATACCCACACTGGAAGCCTTGAACTTTGACAATATTTAATATTATCGATTACTCTTTACAATGCAATCACCTTCGCCAAGTTTGTGCAAAATCCACTTCCCCCGAATAGCTATCCAATTTATTCAACTTCAAATAATACATTTATTTCATTCCATAATTTCAACCCTCGAAATTCAACTATTTTTGCCTCGGCAAATAATTGCCGAAGTTCGATAATTTTCGAGTTTGCCTCGGCAATTTTTTTTTGCCAAGGCGCACAATGAAATCACCTTAAATTCCTTCGGCAATTACTTCGGCACCCTTCCGCATTCACGGAAGGTTCCGCATTCACGCATAGTTCGTGTGAAAAACAATAAAAAAGCGTTTTTTAAGGTATTCGCGCCCGCGGTCCTATTCGCGCCCGCGGTCCTATATGGCAATACGTCATGATATGATACGATATAACATCGAACGTTATGATGTGATCCAGCGACATACAGGGAGTGAATTCGCCGAATTGAGAAATTTTCCTTCCCTACAATTACTTTCTAACATTGTAGCTATAGGCCGTGCTAACTTTAACCTACAGATTTGAATTTCAAGTTATAACGCTGTAGTTTGTAAATTTAAGGTATATAAACAATGTCAATAACGGGTGGAATTGCCTCGGCATTTTTTTGCCGAGGCAAACTATGACTTGCCTCGGCAATTGCCGAGTGCCGAGGCGAATTTCGAGGGTTGTAATTTATTCACAATTTTGGGGGAAAATCACGACCCACGACTTTTTACCCACGACCCACGACATTTTACCCACGACCCACGACCATTAGCTACTCCCGAAAACGGACGTTACTTTTTTGTACCGCTTGCAAACCAAGCATCTCAGGTCTCAAAACAGTAAATTCGAATGCTTTTTGTTTAAATTTCTTTGCTCTATTTGACATATTTTGGGTTTATATGAGTGCTAATTTAATTTGTAAACAAACTGTAACGGCGTAGTGTGAACACACGTAAATTCTGCCGGCATTATTTCGCTCCGGTGTAGTGTGAACGTATCTAAGGCCGCGTTTACACTATTACGGTACGGTGGTGGTCCAGATTGGGGTGAGCGTTCCGTAGCAAGAAAATCGTCTGTTTACACTATGACGGTACGGTAAATTTACGATAGCGTAGTGATTTGCAGCCGGAGTGCTAAGCATAGTGACTACGCTACGGAAAACCACTCCGGAATCGTGTAAACACAACAAAGAAACGTAGTGCTTTTTCAACGGAAGACTGACCGTACCGTAATAGTGTAAACGGGGCCTATAACACAAGTATACTGTCTGTAAATCTTTACACTCCATATCATAAGTTCACAACAGTTCCAGTAAGAAACTAACAATTCAGTTGATCAATGGACGCCGTTTAAAGTAGGTTAAACGAATCGGTTAGTAAACTATTGCTTACACCACTTACTGCTTAATACTGTACTTACGGTTATTCACTTCATTTATAAATTTTACTTCGCCCATAATATTTCATTACGCATGCGCACACATTTTTCCGCAGTGTTACTTGAAGTACTTGCCGTTATCACTGTTGCAAATCCGCTGACCTGGAGTAGTTTCTTACCAATCAGAATCACTCTTCAATTTTTGAATTTGAGCTGGTTTCTGTCTATTTTGAAGTTGTAATTGCTTTTCTAACATGTCATTAATGCTATCCCAAACAAGTGAACAATAAATAAAATATGGTTCAATGATTGCTCTATATAAAGACACAAGACTTTTTTTTCGGTTCAAGACTTTTCTTATTCTTCTAAGGGCTGCAAGATTACGGGATACCTTTAATCGAATGAACTCCCAAACATTTCACCAACCGAACTTTATTCAATGAAACACCATTGGCTGACAATACTATAGAACCTCCAAGAGCTGCTAATTTTTGTCGCGATCCAATTAAAATAAACTCTGTTTTAGCAAAAAGCCACTGAAATATCTTATTTAAGTCACTAGTCAATTCTCCTTTTGAATTGATTCAGTATTGCAGCCAGTAAAGGTCATATTTGTATGGTGTGGATGACTGTAGTCTACTCTGGTTCAGATCCTATTTGTCTAATAGACATCAGATATGTCAGGTAAATGGAGTTTACTCCAAGAAAGGCTGTATCACCTGTGGAGTCCCACAAGGCTCCATTCTTGGTCCAGTCTTGTTCTTGTTATACATAATGACTTACCAAGATGTTCAGATTATAGCATAAGTAGACTATTTGCTGATGATAGCATGCCAATTTCATTAATAAAATTTCATGGTCGATAGTGTCAAATGCTTTTTTTAAATCTAAGAACATGACACCATTTACCATTCCCTTATCAATATTAAAACACCACTGATTTGTCGTATCAAGTAGTGCAGTCAAGGTTGAATGGAGTGAACGAAAGCCTGATTGCCTGGCATTAATGAGATCATATTCAGTTAAGTAACTGTAGAATTGATCATACAATAATCGTTCAAATAAACGAGCAATTGGCCTATAATTATTGCCTATAATTATTGCCTATAATTGGCCTATAATTATTTACGTCATCTTTTTCACCAGATTTAGGGAATGGAAATACTTTTGCGATTTTCCAATCATTTGGAAAACACTTTGATTCAATTGAGAGATTAAATAAATCAGTAAGAGATTCATAAATGTAAGGACCAGCTATTTTCAACAGCTTGTTTGAAATTTTGTCGTGGCCAGAGAAGCCTTACACAAATTCAATTTTTTAATCAATCTCATTACTTTGTGACAATCAATTCTTTTAAACTCAAATTTAGTATCAGTTTTTGACATATAATCTTCTGGTTTCTTCCCATCTATTTCAATGGGAACTTCCGATGCCAACTTTGGGCCAATTTCAACAAAATACGAATTAAGACAATTTGCTACATCACATGATTTAGTTAAATCATGACCAGATCCGGTTGATATTTTGTTAATTTCAGTGTTTTTAAGTTTTTTCCCCATCGCGTTATTTAGGATTTTCCAGGTCTCCTTTGAGTTACCGCGATTTTTATCTGTTTCATCCTGAAAATACTGCTTTTTAATCTTCTTAATTTCATTTGTTACCAAATTACGTTGTCGTCTATAAGTGAGCCATGTTTCAGGATTATCAGTCGACATTGCTTGTTTTTTGAGCCTATCTCTGTCAAACATTTGCTTCTTTATCTTTGAGTTTAGCCAGGGGCAAGGTTTACTACGAACTCTATACTCATATTATACTCATATTGGTATACTCATATTATACCAAGGGAGCTGATATTTGCTGAGAAAACCGAATCAGAAGTAAGAGTATCGATTTAATACTTTTAGGCCGCCGGCGAGAAAGAGTTGTGGGCATAAAACTTAATTAAAATCGCCGAACTTAATTGACTCAAACATCGAACTCATCGTGTGCCTAACACAGCTCTACTTTGCAGGATATCAGCTGACACGTCAGACACATTCGTGGCATATAAAACAACCTCTGAAACAAATACTTATGAGAAAATTGGGAAGAATCTTTTGACTCCAGTACAAATAGCAAATGGAAGTCCCCGTACTGCTCCAGTACGAATAGCCACTTCGTTTTTAAAACACAAGTATATACTGTCTGTAAATCTTTACACTCCATATCATAAGTTCACAGTTCCAGTAAGAAACTAACAATTCAGTTGATCAATGGACGCCGTTTAAAGTAGGTTAAACGAATCGTTTAGTAAACTATTGCTTACACTTACTGCTAAATACTGTACTTACGGTTTGTAATCGCTCATTCACTTATAATGTTCAAAACCCAAGTCAAGATCTAATCATCCTTTACTTTGAGGCGGCGAACAGGAACCGAAGCACCTTCCACAGGCCCTATTGCATCATGGACAGGTCACACTGTTGAGAGGGCCTGCCAGATCTAGCCTGCATTGCAGGCGTTTCGGTAGTGGGAGGGGCGAGGCGAGCTGAGGAAACGCCTGCAGCCGTGCTATTCAGGGGGGAAAAATGCGTTCGTCCACGAACGCAGCGATCTCATTGGCTAATGTTGACAAATTCTCTTCCGGTGAGCTGTATAGTAGAGTGACATTTTAGATTTAGCTTGTTGTCTGCCAACTCCGAAGATAAATTTTAGTCGCGCTTGTCGCTTGGTAGTTTGTTTTAAAACAGAAATACTCCATTCGCAAGGTAAATATGTTTCACGTAGCACTATTGTTGCATTTAAGACAAACTTCGTTTACTTCAAGACGTTGTATAGCCAGGATCAAACCGTGCATGGTCAAACTATATTTATGGGTCAAACGCACACTACATCAAATTGAATACATATCGAGATACATATCTTAGTGCTTTATATTAGAGGAGAAGTCTTGCTTTGTTTTTGGGCTTATGCTTATGTCGGTAGTGAAAACCAGGCTTTAAGTAAGAGATAGATCCCGAGAACGAGGGATGTATGCTATATACATACCCGAGGACGCGAAGCGTCCGAGGGATGTATATCGCATACATCCCGACGTTCGAGGGATCTATCTGACTTAGATTATTATTGAGGAGGTTTTCTAACCAAGTCTTGTGTTTTTTTCCACGTTGGACAACGAGTTTCCTTGTTTTTTTCGTCATTTATTTTCTAATTAGTATTCAAGGTATCTAACCTGTATAGTCACCTCGGTACATCAAAGGAAACCGACTCAATTATAATCTAATGCTCAAGAGTGCCTTTTGTCATTTACTCTGGCTAACGCCAGACGATTTTACTCGTCAATAACCTCCTGGGGTATAAAGGATTACCATAATAGCCATTAATATATGGCTAATCGGCAACGATGTACCGTGCCGATTAACAACTTCCTCCTCCACAGGCCCTATTGCATCATGGACAGGACACACACGCCGAATTTAGGGACTTGGCACGGAATAAATTTGCATAATTAACTACATTATTAATAGCCATGGCTATATCCGAAGATTTTGAAGGCCATTGAAGACTTATTACATACGAATCCTAGCTTTAAAATGCAGGAATTGTTGAAGAAAGCAATTACGGTTGAACTTTGTCAACTTTCGGCCGGAATAATCAACGAAAATACACTTTATAGACGGCCGGCCATGGTTCAAAAATATTATCGTTGATGGCATTTTTTGTTACAAGCAGGCAACCACGCCAGATGCTATCGGATAGTGTTTCTTTTGAAGGTATGGGGGGTTGCCATCGCTAATTCGGGATTTGAATATTAAAAAATTGGTGTTTTTCGAAAGCGCATCACGGCTTAGAAGTACCTCGTTTTAACGAATGGCTTTTTATGGAGTATTGTAATAAACGTCAGTGCTTGATTTTGATTGGCTAATTTCAGACTGTTATCCAATCAACGCGCGTGAAACTTCGGATAAGCTAATTCGCATAACTCACAATGACAAGTAAACAAGGAACATGGCGCATATATATACCTAAACAGAACACTTCGTCTTCGAAGGAAACAACAACAGGGTAAGTTTGTAAAGCTTAATTAGTTTTAAAAACTGGTAGCTTTGGTAAAGTCCTTTATGCTAAAGTACTGAAGTTAGTTTTGGTAATCTGCATGCAGCGAATACAACCATGCATTCAACCTGAGCTTTTAATTCGTCCTGACCCTGAGGACATCTACCTTTGGTTTACATTACCATCTTGGTAAATGTGTACATCTTACTTATGTAGTTTTATTACCTTCTATTTCGTTTGATTACATTTGTTTCCATATTTGCAAGTTCATGTATGGTATATTTAAAAGTGCTGTTCAGGTATCGTTGAAAGTCAGAGATTGACCCGAATTGACGTATAGTTTGATACTTGTGAATCTCTATTTATTCCCTAATTATACGAGATAAGTACAGTAGTTGTTTTTGGTGCAGATGAGATAAGCTTGTTTCCGAATAATTCTGTGATTGATAATTGATATTTGTTTAGGTTTGTTTGGCAATTAACAGAACATTTTTCAGTGTGACTATTTGAGCAATAACTAAGATGTTCTTTGAGACAGACAGTAAGATATGTTTGGCCATTTTCTCCAATGTTTATTAAAACTAAACCGCATTCTCAAGGAATGTGGTAAATTCCAGACTTTTTGTCAATGCTTTATCTTTGTGGGTAAACAGTTGTTGGTTGTCGAGCTTTTCAGTCTGTACTACATTGGTGTGAGAAAGATCAGAAGGTCTGGGTGCAGGATAGGGTTAAAGTGAAAATGTCCTTGGATGCATATCTGTTGTATTTCAAATCATTTCTGATGTGAGAAAGTTCTTCCTTGAAGTGGTCTTGGTCGCAGATGTATTGTGTATATTGAACAATTGGTTACAAATGGATGATTTGGTTAGGTTTCTTGTAAGCTGTATATACATATACAATACACAATGTCAGACTAGAAAAGCAACACTCCATGATAAAGCTATTGTGATGGTCCAGGAGTACATATAGTACCGATGTTGAAAATGTCTTTCTAATATAGAATGTATATACTGCTGCATAAGCTTGGTTTAAATGGTGAAAATTATATTGCTTTGCCTTTGGTTTCAAAATTGCCCATAAATAAACTGTACCAGTAAGTGAGAAATGGAAATCAAACAGTCTTCCTCAAAGAACATCTTAATTGAATGCTTACAGGGCCACACTGAAAAGTCTTCTGTTGGTAAACAAATCTGAATAAGGGATCACAGAATATATGCTCTGGAAACAAGCCTCACTTATCTGCACTGAAAACCTCTCTTGCAGGATAAGGAAATTCATAAGCGTCCATTCCTCAAGAAGGCAAATCTCTATAGATGATACCTGGATTGGACCTCTAGTCTATTAAGTAATAAACAATTATTTCATAAGTCATGCATCTTATTTCTGATCATTTATAGACCTAGAGTGAGGGGAATTCAAGAAAATATTACCCTGAGGGTGAGGGCAAAGCCCGAGCAATATATCATCCTGAGGGGTAATATTTTGTCGAATATAAATTATATAATACCGAAACAATCTTGAATAGTTTTCTAATAACCGAAGAATTTCCTTGTCATCTGATTGTCCAGGTGAAACAATGGGTGAAATGTCTTCTTGTTCCTCCAATGTTAACAGCCTCATTTTGGTTTTTGCACCTGAGGTTATTTGAGCTAGTATTGTATTCAAGCTTGAATACCAAAGAATTGTACCACAGGGTGGGGATAATTCTCTGATATATTGACCGGTCACGTGGTACAAATTTAACACCCTAGCTAGTGTCTACTAGACAATTTACAGTTGAGGTATAATTATTATTATATTGATCATATGTAAGTTCAAAATTTTGTAAATTTAAATCAATTGTGAATCAGTGAATATACGTCCACAAGTGTGATATATTCAAATTCATCAATCTTTTGTAATAATGTATTCAGGGATGTGCTGAGCAACACCAGAGGAGGTTGGACAGCAACGCGCAAAGGATCATGGTTAGCGGGCTTGTTTTTCCGCGCGGTTGTCATTTGTGCTTGGACTGTTTCGAAGGTAACATCTCCCGAAGATGGACGCTTTCATACTCAAGGATGTCAGGCTGGAATTTTTGCTGAAGAGAGCGTGATATACCTCTATTGTTGCGATTCTGCTTACGAATTCTCTTTCACTATGCCTAGTTCGCCATTTTAAAGTTTGAACGGGCATTTCTGTCAACATTTTAGTTTTCTAAATTCTGTCTGAAAGACGAAATGTGTGTTTATATTCGAGCGTTTATATACAGCGAATGTATATATTAAAGCAAGTATGTTATTCAAGTGTGTTATTAAACGTGTGTTATTCAAAGTGAAACAAGTGTATTATATTTAGTATTTTCAGATTAAATTGTATTCCTAAATAAAAATGGTAGGAAGTATCTGGACTAGTACTCTACTGTAATATAAACATATGCACTTGTACATATTCTGGCTTAGAAAATGTGTTGATCATGAACAAGTATTGTGATAGTCTTGGTTATAATTGGTATCTAATCATTGTGGTACATCCCAACTGTATAGGTGATTTATATGTAGTAATGTACCTGTATTTATTAATTAAATGTTGCATAAATTCAGTGTATATGCCAAAAGTAATATTTAATGCACTTTATTAATTTGTTTTGAGATTACATGACCAATGATTAATTACCAATCAATTCTGCAAGCAATACTTGCTCTAATCATGTCCTCTATGTATATATTACTTTGTTAACTTGTTACTCTCTTTTGAAAATCCTGAAGTGCAGATAATTCCTGCAATGTAAGAGTTGGCACAATAATAGTATGCACTAGGAATTGAACCTAGTAGCCTTCAAGGCTCCAACCATGGCATACCGAAAAGGCCTTAGCTGCCTTATAACATGAAAAGCATTCCTGAGATAAGAATAACAATTATCTACAATAATTAATATAGTAAAGCAACATATACAAAATGTTGATACCAGATGTTGATACTTTACTTACCAGTATACCTTTAGAAAGGCAAGCAAAATTATATTATGTTTGGTATAGTCATAGATCTAGCAGCAAGTTATAGTAAACTATAGGCATAACTCATAAGCATAGAAAATAGAAATGGTGTGAGAGGCAGATCAGTACTGCATGCAAAGTAGAACAATCCAAAATCTAAAAAGGAACTTCATAAAGTAAACCCAAACCAAATTTTCCCAAAGCCTACAGCAGGTCTTCGTTTTGGTATTTTTTCCCAGGTGTTTGACAAATTGGTGGAGCATGATCCCTTTTTGTGCCATCAGATATATTAATCTATAAGCCTAGAAAAGAAACTAACCTCAAGAAGCAAAAATTCTTATGTTTACATATCTTCAGATCCTCGAAGACAACCAGATACCATCCCAAAATCCAAATTTAAATATATAAAAATAGCCAAATAACAAACTTCACACGTTGAATATTCTTCTAGAACTCAGTTAACATTTACCCTAAAGAATAAAGCTAGGGCTTCCGAAATTCTTAAAAAAAATACATTTTATAGGTGCAATGTCCCCTCAAATACGAGGCGCCATCTCGGTAAAGGCTGAAAATACTACGACCGATTCAAAGACGAATAACTTGAAAACGGTCGAGGGGTCAAGGGGGGTCGTTCGGATAGAATCAAAGATTAGACATTTGTTTAACTCATTATGCAAAAATTAGAGAAATCGAACCATGGGAATTCGAGATTTTTTAGTTTGAATATTGTTGACAAACACGGACTCGGGTCATCACGTGGCGACGACACGACCTACATAAATGATCAAAACAAGGTAGAAAAAAGACATCTACCTTACAAAATCCTGCAGATATCGATAGCCCAATAATAGTTTAAACAGTATCGCTGCCTTTTAAAAGGAAAATTTGAATAACAATAGTAAAATATTCGGTATTTCTGCGTCCAATGCAAATTTTTCAGCCGATCAACTTCGCGCAAACGATGAGAAAATAAAGCAATTTCATTGGTCGAGATATGCACGTGACAGCTGTCCACCCTCTGGAGCAACACAAGACGAAAGCTCAGCTTTTAATGAAATATATGCATGGTTGTATCCATAAATTACCAATACTAAACGATCAATCATTAAAACCATTATTATGACATTAAACCAACAACACCTAATAAAAGCAATGCATGTAGACTCACAGGTAACTGCTTCACCATTTATTAATCTCAATCTGTTAGTGTTAGTCCATGGGATTTTTACAATTATTGGCATTACAACTACGAAGAGGTGTGCATCGCTGGAGTTTTTGTAGCATTTATATGTGGAAAAACAGACAAGCGTCTAACGAAACCTTTTTCTTTTTTAGAATTGAAACAGGAACTATATTCACCAGTTTACGCTGCTGAGAGCTCGATGTCGAAGCCATTTTATATTATATTAATAGCTGCTTTTTCGTACAAATTTAGTGTTTGTTTGTATATTAAAATTAAACGAAGTCGACTGATCGACGACTCGACACACTCACCAACTAAATACACCAAAAAAACGAATAAAATATACGATATTATGATTATACATAGCCTGATTTCGCGGACACGATTTGCATTCAACGATGGCTTGTTAATTTTGACTCGCGCGTAAAGCGCGCGTACTTTGCTTAACCTGCGTACCCATTGGCTGGTATTTACAGCCTCGCCAATCATAATCAAGGACCCCCTATGAAGCAGTTGCCAGGGGAAAATCCGGCTCGGATATTTCCGTCGGACTCGAAGCGTGTAAAGCAACTGAAGAAACCTCAAAATTTTAACATTAAAACCCAAAAATTCTGATGGCAACCGGCCCAGTCGTCTTTGTCGAAGTCTAAGCTACATTTCTGTGGTGGTTGCCTGCTTGTAACAGAAAATGCCATCAAAGGTGTTTTTGAGGCACTTTTGTCGAGGTTGGCCGGCCGTCTATTAGGGGCTGTTTATATGGGAGGCGGGAGGGGACGTTTGCCGGGACGGGACGTTTGCCGGGACGGGACGTTTTTCATCCCGGGTTTACATTCTTGCTCGGTATTTCGCTTTTTTTAGGGAAACTAAGCTATTTGGTCGGATAAACTGTACATATCTTGTAGCCAGATGAATTATCTTTCTTCCAGTATATTTGATAGCTTCTACAGTGGTTTATTTCAAGAAAACATTCGAAGAAGACAGATTATAATACATACGAAAAGAATTTCAAAATAGCGGCCGCTATTATTTGGACATGTTCGGTATTTCGCTTTTTTTAAGAAAACTAAGCTATTTGGTCGGATAAACTGTAAGTATTTTGTAGCCAGATGAATTATCTTTCTTCCAGTTATTTTATATCATCCATATAAATTTTATTTAATCTAATTCAATTATCAAACCTAACTTTGGGGCGCAAATTTCACAAATATCCTTTCAAAGTCGATGTTGCGAACGACATAATTCGAACTTAATACAACAGACCTCAGGTTATATGCAAGTTTCCCCTCCATAGAAGTCCACTAGTACCGTAAAGAAATTGAGAAACATCACTTCTCAAACTCATTAATAATTCATGAATTATCGTAGCCAATCCATTAACGTATACCACATCACATGCATGAGTTTTGATACCCAATGAAAACCCGTAGGAAACTTGCTAGTGAACTGGATCACATTTCTTAATCTACATATTCAAATCGATAAAGCACAAACATTTGCAATAAATAAACACATTTTATTCTTTTAACACGACTTAGATCGATTACTCATTTGAGAAGCTAGTTCAAACACTCGTTTGTCGTGTTTCATCAGGGGACTCCAAACACTCGAAAACAATAAAAACCTCGGGCTACGCCCTCGGTTTTCATTTATTTTCTCGTGTTTGGAACCCCTGATGAACACAGTGGCCAGCTAGTTTTTGCATTTTATATCATCCAAATATATTTTATTTAATCTAAGCCAATTATGAAACCTTAGGTTTCATAATTGACTTAGATTAAATAAAATTTATTTGGATGATATAAAATGCAAAACCTAGCTGGCCACTTGTGAAGTGATGCTTCTCAATTTGCTTGGAAAATTGCGCAATTTTTGGTTATATTATGCAAATTTCGAGTGGTATACTTCAGCGCAAAGAAAATTTGTTTCAAAAAAAGCAAAAACTGGTAAACTGATGCTCTGATAGTCTCACCGGTTATCGGCTACGTTGTAATGGTTAAAGGGCGTGTCTCACCGGTCTGAATGGCCATATCCTCATCCTGTCTGTCACCGAGGAGCGTGTCCCGGTGATGCTCTGATAGTCTCACCGGTTATCGGCTACGTTGTGATGGTTAAAGGGCGTGTCTCACCGGGCTGAATGGCCATATCCTCATCCTGGCTGTTACCGAGCGTGTCCCGGTTATGCTATTCTGATAGTCTCACCGGTTATCAGCTACGTTGTGATGGTTAAAGGGCGTGTCTCACTGGTCTGAATGGCCATATCCTCATCCTGGCTGTTACCGAGCGTGTCCCGGTGATGGTATTCTGATAGTCTCACCGGTTATCAGCTACGTTGTGATGGTTAAAGGGCGTGTCTCACCGGTCTGAATGGCCATATCCTCATCCTGTCTGTTACCGAGGAGCGGCTACGTTGTGATGGTTAAAGGGCGTGTCTCACCGGGCTGAATGGCCATATCCTCATCCTGTCTGTTACCGAGGAGCGTGTCCCGGTGATGCTCTGATAGTCTCACCGGTTATCGGCTACGTTGTGATGGTTAAAGGGCGTGTCTCACCGGGCTGAATGGCCATATCCTCATGCTGGCTGTTAGCGAGCGTGTCCCGGTGAAGATGTTCTAATTGTCTCACCGGTTGTCAGCTACGTTGTGATGGTTAAAGGGCGTGTCTCACCGGTCTGAATGGCCATATCCTCATCCTGGCTGTTACCGAGGAGCGTGTCCCGGTGATGCTCTGATAGTCTCACCGGTTATCGGCTACGTTGTGATGGTTAAAGGGCGTGTCTCACCGGGCTGAATGGCCATATCCTCGTGCTGGCTGTTAGCGAGGAGCGTGTCCCGGTGATGCTCTGATAGTCTCACCGGTTATCGGCTACGTTGTGATGGTTAAAGGGCGTGTCTCACCGGGCTGAATGGCCATATCCTCATGCTGGCTGTTACCGAGCGTGTCCCGGTGAAGATGTTCTAATTGTCTCACCGGTTATCGGCTACGTTGTGATGGTTAAAGGGCGTGTCTCACCGGGCTGAATGGCCATATATATCCTCATGCTGGCTGTTACCGAGCGTGTCCCGGTGAAGATGTTCTAATTGTCTCACCGGTTGTCAGCTACGTTGTGATGGTTAAAGGGCGTGTCTCACCGGGCTGAATGGCCATATCCTCATCCTGTCTGTTACCGAGGAGCGTGTCCGGTGATGCTCTGATAGTCTCACCGGTTATCGGCTACGTTGTAATGGTTAAAGGGCGTGTCTCACCGGTCTGAATGGCCATATCCTCATGCTGGCTGTTACCGAGCGTGTCCCGGTGAAGATGTTCTAATTGTCTCACCGGTTGTCAGCTACGTTGTGATGGTTAAAGGGCGTGTCTCACCGGTCTGAATGGCCATATCCTCATCCTGGCTGTTACCGAGGAGCGTGTCCCGGTGATGCTCTGATAGTCTCACCGGTTATCGGCTACGTTGTAATGGTTAAAGGGCGTGTCTCACCGGTCTGAATGGCCATATCCTCATCCTGTCTGTTACCGAGGAGCGTGTCCCGGTGATGCTCTGATAGTCTCACCGGTTATCGGCTACGTTGTGATGGTTAAAGGGCGTGTCTCACCGGGCTGAATGGCCATATCCTCATGCTGGCTGTTACCGAGCGTGTCCCGGTGATGCTCTGATAGTCTCACCGGTTATCGGCTATGTTGTGATGGTTAAAGGGCGTGTCTCACCGGGCTGAATGGCCATATCCTCATCCTGTCTGTTACCGAGGAGCGTGTCCCGGTGATGCTCTGATAGTCTCACCGGTTATCGGCTATGTTGTGATGGTTAAAGGGCGTGTCTCACCGGGCTGAATGGCCATATCCTCATCCTGTCTGTTACCGAGGAGCGTGTCCCGGTGATGCTCTGATAGTCTCACCGGTTATCGGCTACGTTGTGATGGTTAAAGGGCGCGTCTCACCGGGCTGAATGGCCATATCCTCATGCTGGCTGTTACCGAGCGTGTCCCGGTGAAGTTGTTCTAATTGTCTCACCGGTTGTCAGCTACGTTGTGATGGTTAAAGGGCGTGTCTCACCGGTCTGAATGGCCATATCCTCATCCTGGCTGTTACCGAGGAGCGTGTCCCGGTGATGCTCTGATAGTCTCACCGGTTATCGGCTACGTTGTGATGGTTAAAGGGCGTGTCTCACCGGGCTGAATGGCCATATCCTCATGCTGGCTGTTAGCGAGGAGCGTGTCCCGGTGATGCTCTGATAGTCTCACCGGTTATCGGCTACGTTGTGATGGTTAAAGGACGTGTCTCACCGGGCTGAATGGCCATATCCTTATGCTGGCTGTTACCGAGCGTGTCCCGGTGAAGATGTTCTAATTGTCTCACCGGTTGTCAGCTACGTTGTGATGGTTAAAGGGCGTGTCTCACCGGGCTGAATGGCCATATCCTCATCCTGTCTGTTACCGAGGAGCGTGTCCCGGTGATGCTCTGATAGTCTCACCGGTTATCGGCTACGTTGTGATGGTTAAAGGGCGTGTCTCACCGGGCTGAATGGCCATATCCTTATGCTGGCTGTTACCGAGCGTGTCCCGGTGAAGATGTTCTAATTGTCTCACCGGTTGTCAGCTACGTTGTGATGGTTAAAGGGCGTGTCTCACCGGGCTGAATGGCCATATCCTCATCCTGTCTGTTACCGAGGAGCGTGTCCCGGTGATGCTCTGATAGTCTCACCGGTTATCGGCTACGTTGTGATGGTTAAAGGGCGCGTCTCACCGGGCTGAATGGCCATATCCTCATGCTGGCTGTTACCGAGCGTGTCCCGGTGAAGTTGTTCTAATTGTCTCACCGGTTGTCAGCTACGTTGTGATGGTTCATGGAATATCTCAAACGTTCGTCTCTAATTTTCCAATAATTCCAATTGCCACTAGTCAACAATAACAAAATCTGATTTCCCTCCAAACCCTTTCAACTTCCTTGGTAAAAAGAAATTCCAATAGCCTCGACCTAGTCGACAATAACAAAATCTGATTTCTCTTCAACCCCTTTCAACTTCCTTGCTAAAATTCAAACGTTATTCGTCATGGAATATCCCAAATTTCCGTCTCTTTTTTTCCAGAAATTCCAATTGCCTCTAGTCGACAATAACAAAATCTGATTTCCCTCCAACCCCTTTCAACTTCCTTGGTAAAATTCAAACGTTATTCATCATGGAACATCCCAAACTTCTGCCTCTAATTTTCAAAAGATTCCAATTGCCGCGAGTCGACAATATGAAAATCTGATTTCCCACCAACCCATTTCAACTTCCTTGGTAAAATTCAAACGTTATTCATCATGGAATATCCCACCAAACTTTCGTCTCTAATTTTCCAGAAATTCCAATTGCCACCAGTCAACAATCACAAAATCTGATTTCCCACCAACCCATTTCAACTTCCTTGGTAAAATTCAAACGTTATTCATCATGGAATATTCCAAACTTTCGTCTCTAATTTTCCAGAAATTCCAATAGCCTCTAGTCGACAATAACAAAATCTGATTTCCCTCCAAACTTTCGGCTCTAATTTTCCAGAAATTCCGATAGCCTCTAGTCGACAATAACAAAATCTGATTTCCCTCCAACCCCTTTCAACTTCCTTGGTAAAATTCAAACGTTATTCATCATGGAATATCCCAAACTTTCGTCTCTGATTTTCCAGAAATTCCGATTGCCACCAGTCAACAATAACAAAATCTGATATCCCACCAACCCATTTCAACTTCCTTGGTAAAATTCAAACGTTATTCATCATGAAATTTCCCAAACTTTCGTCTCTAATTTTCCAGAAATTCCAATTGCCATTAGTCAACAATAACAAAATCTGATTTCCCACCAACCCCTTTCAAATTACTTGGTAAAATTCAGACGTTATTCATTATGGAATATCCCAAACTTTCGTCTCTAATTTACCAGAAATTCCAATAGCCTCTACTCGACAATAACAAAATCTGATTTCCCTCCAACCCATTTCAACTTCCTTGGTAAAATTCAAACGTTATTCATCATGGAATATCCCAAACTTTCGTCTCTAATTTTCCAGAAATTCCAATTGCCACTAGTCAACAATAACAAAATCTGATTTCCCACCAACCCATTTCAACTTCTTTGGTAAAATTCAAACGTTATTCATCATGGAATATTCCAAACTTTCGTCTCTATTTTTCCAGAAATTCCAATAGCCGTTAGTCGACAATAACAAAATCTGATTTCCCTCCAACCCATTTCAACTTCCTTGGTAAAATTCAAACGTTATTCATCATGGAATATCCCAAACTTTCGTCTCTAATTTTCCTGAAATTCCAATAGCCTCAAGTCGACAATAACAAAATCTGATTTCCCACCCACCCATTTCAACTTCCTTGGTAAAATTCAAACGTTATTCATCATGGAATATTCCAAACTTTCGTCTCTAATTTTCAAGAAATTCCAATAACCTCTAGTCTACAATAACAAAATCTGATTTCCGTCCAACCCCTTTCAACTTCCTTGGTAAAATTCAAACGTTATTCATCATGGAATATCCCAAACTTTCGTCTCTAATTTTCCAGAAATTCCAATTCCAATTGCCACATAACAAAATCTGATTTCCCACCAACCCAATTCAACGTCCTTGGTAAAATTCAAACGTTATTCATCCTGGAATATTCCAAACTTTCGTCTCTAATTTTCCAGAAATTCCAATAGCCTCTAGTCGACAATAACAAAATCTGATTTCCCTCCAACCCCTTTCAACTTGCTTGGTAAAATTCAGACGTTATTCATCATGGAATATCCCAAACGTTCGTCTCTAATTTTCCAATAATTCCAATTGCCACTAGTCAACAATAACAAAATCTGATTTCCCTCCAAACCCTTTCAACTTCCTTGGTAAAAAGAAATTCCAATAGCCTCGACCTAGCCGACAATAACAAAATCTGATTTCCCTCCAACCCCTTTCAACTTCCTTGCTAAAATTCAAACGTTATTCGTCATGGAATATCCCAAATTTCCGTCTCTTATTTTCCAGAAATTCCAATTGCCTCTAGTCGACAATAACAAAATCTGATTTCCCACGAACCCATTTCAACTTCCTTGGTAAAATTCAAACGTTATTCATCATGGAATATCCCAAACTTTCGTCTCTAATTTTCCAGAAATTCCAATTGCCACTAGTCAACAATAACAAAATCTGATTTCCCACCAACCCATTTCAACTTCCTTGGTAAAATGCAAACGTTATTCATCATGGAATATTCCAAACTTTCGTCTCTAATTTTCAAGAAATTCCAATAACCTCTAGTCGACAATAACAAAATCTGATTTCCGTCCAACCCCTTTCAACTTCCTTGGTAAAATTCAAACGTTATTCATCATGGAATATTCTAAACCTTCGTCTCTGATTTTCCAGAAATTCCAATAGCCTCTAGTCGACAATAACAAAATCTGATTTCCGTCCACCATTTTCAACTTCCTTGGTAAAATTCAAACGTTATTCAACATGGAATATCCCAAACTTTCGACTCCAATTCTCCAGAAATTCCAATTGCCACTAGTCGACAATAACAAAATCTGATTTCCCACCAACCCATTTCAACTTCCTTGGTAAAATTCAAACGTTATTCATCATGGAATATTCCAAACTTTCGTCTCTAATTTTCCAGAAATTACAATTGCCACAAGTCAACAATAACAAAATTTGATTTCACACCAACCCAATTCAACTTCCTTGTTAAAATTCAAACATTATTCATCATGGAATATCCCAAACTTTCGTCTCTAATTTTCCAGAAATTCCAGTTGCCACTAGTCAACAATAACAAAGTCTGATATCCCACCAACCAATTTCAACTTCCTTGGTAAAATTCAAACGTTATTCATCATGGAATATCCCAAATTTCCGTCTCTAATTTTCCAGAAATTCCAATTGCCTCTGGTCGACAATAAGAAAAATCTGATTTTCCACCAACACATTTCAACTTCCTTGGTAAAATTCAAACGTTATTCATCATGGAAAATTCCAAACGTTCACTCTAATTTTCCAGAAATTCCAATAACAATAACAAACAATAACAAAGTCTGATATCCCACCAACCAATTTCAACTTCCTTGGTAAAATTCAAACGTTATTCATCATGGAATATCCCAAATTTCCGTCTCTAATTTTCCAGAAATTCCAATTGCCTCTGGTCGACAATAACAAAATCTGATTTCCCCCCAACCCCTTTCAACTTCTTTGGTAAAATTCAAACGTTATTCATCATGGAATATCCCTAATTTCCGTCTCTAATTTTCCAGAAATTCCAATTGCGTCTAGTCGACAATAAGAAAATCTGATTTCCCACCAAACCCATTTCAACTTCCTTGGTAAATTTCAAACGTTATTCATCATGGAATATTCCAAACTTTCGTCTCTAATTTCCAGAAATTCCAATAGCCTCTAGTCGACAATAACAAAATCTGATTTCCCTCCAACCCCTTTCAACTTCCTTGGAAAATTCAAACGTTATTCATAATGGAATATCCCACCAAACTTTCGTCTCTATTTTTCCAGAAATTCCAATTGCCACCAGTCAACAATAACAAAATCTGATTTCCCACCAACCCATTTCAACTTCCTTGGTAAAATTCAAACGTTATTCATCATGGAATATTCCAAACTTTCGTCTCTAATTTTCCAGAAATTCCAATTGCCACTAGTCAACAATAACAAAATCTGATTTCCCACCAACCCATTTCAACTTCTTTGGTAAAATTCAAACGTTATTCATCATGGAATATTCCAAACTTTCGTCTCTAATTTTCCAGAAATTCCAATAGCCGCTAGTCGACAATAACAAAATCTGATTTCCCTCCAACCCCTTTCAACTTCCTTGGTAAAATTCAAACGTTATTCATCATGGAACATCCCAAACTTCTGCCTCTAATTTTCAAAAGATTCCAATTGCCGCGAGTCGACAATATGAAAATCTGATTTCCCACCAACCCATTTCAACTTCCTTGGTAAAATTCAAACGTTATTCATCATGGAATATCCCACCAAACTTTCGTCTCTAATTTTCCAGAAATTCCAATTGCCACCAGTCAACAATAACAAAATTTGATTTCCCACCAACCCATTTCAACTTCCTTGGTAAAATTCAAAACGTTATTCATCATGGAATATTCCAAACTTTCGTCTCTAATTTTCCAGAAATTCCAATAGCCTCTAGTCGACAATAACAAAATCTGATTTCCCTCCAACCCCTTCCAACTTCCTTGGTAAAATTCAAACGTTATTCATCATGGAATATCCCAAACTTTCGTCTCTGATTTTCCAGAAATTCCAATTGCCACCAGTCAACAATAACAAAATCTGAGTTCCCACCAACCCATTTCAACTTCCTTGGTAAAATTCAAACGTTATTCATCATGGAATTTCCCAAACTTTCGTCTCTAATTTTCCAGAAATTCCAATTGCCATTAGTCAACAATAACAAAATCTGATTTCCCACCAACCCCTTTCAACTTCCTTGGTAAAATTCAGATGTTATTCATTATGGAATATCCCAAACTTTCGTCTCTAATTTTCCAGAAATTCCAATAGCCTCTAGTCGACAATAACAAAATCTGATTTCCCTCCAACCCATTTCAACTTCCTTGGTAAAATTCAAACGTTATTCATCATGGAATATCCCAAACTTTCGTCTCTAATTTTCCAGAAATTCCAATTGCCTCTAGTCAACAATAACAAAATCTGATTTCCCACCAACCCATTTCAACTTCTTTGGTAAAATTCAAACGTTATTCATCATGGAATATTCCAAACTTTCGTCTCTAATTTTCCAGAAATTCCAATAGCCGCTAGTCGACAATAACAAAATCTGATTTCCCTCCAACCCCTTTCAACTTCCTTGGTAAAATTCAAACGTTATCCATCATGGAACATCCCAAACTTCTGCCTCTAATTTTCAAAAGATTCCAATTGCCGCGAGTCGACAATATGAAAATCTGATTTCCCACCAACCCATTTGAACTTCCTTGGTAAAATTTAAACGTTATTCATCATGGAATATCCCACAAAACTTTCGTCTCTAATTTTCCAGAAATTCCAATTGCCACCAGTCAACAATAACAAAATCTGATTTACCTCCAACCCCTTTCAACTTCCTTGGTAAAATTCAAACGTTATTCATCATGGAACATCCCAAACTTCTGCCTCTAATTTTCAAAAGATTCCAATTGCCGCGAGTCGACAATATGAAAATCTGATTTCCCACCAACCCATTTCAACTTCCTTGGTAAAATTCAAACGTTATTCATCATGGAATATCCCACCAAACTTTCGTCTCTAATTTTCCAGAAATTCCAATTGCCACCAGTCAACAATAACAAAATTTGATTTCCCACCAACCCATTTCAACTTCCTTGGTAAAATTCAAACGTTATTCATCATGGAATATTCCAAACTTTCGTCTCTAATTTTCCAGAAATTCCAATAGCCTCTAGTCGACAATAACAAAATCTGATTTCCCTCCAACCCCTTCCGACTTCCTTGGTAAAATTCAAACGTTATTCATCATGGAATATCCCAAACTTTCGTCTCTGATTTTCCAGAAATTCCAATTGCCACCAGTCAACAATAACAAAATCTGAGTTCCCACCAACCCATTTCAACTTCCTTGGTAAAATTCAAACGTTATTCATCATGGAATATTCCAAACTTTCGTCTCTAATTTTCCAGAAATTTCAATAGCCGCTAGTCGACAATAACAAAATCTGATATCTCTCCAACCCCTTTCAACTTCCTTGGTAAAATTCAAACGTTATCCATCATGGAACATCCCAAACTTCTGCCTCTAATTTTCAAAAGATTCCAATTGCCGCGAGTCGACAATATGAAAATCTGATTTCCCACCAACCCATTTGAACTTCCTTGGTAAAATTCAAACGTTATTCATCATGGAATATCCCACCAAACTTTCGTCTCTAATTTTCCCAGAAATTCCAATTGCCACCAGTCAACAATAACAAAATCTGATTTCCCACCAACCCATTTCAACTTCCTTGGTAAAATTCAAACGTTATTCATCATGGAATATTCCAAACTTTCGTCTCTAATTTTCCAGAAATTCCAATAGCCTCTAGTCGACAATAACAAAATCTGATTTCCTCCAACCCCTTTCAACTTCCTTGGTAAAATTCAAACGTTATTCATCGTGGAATATCCCAAACTTTCGTCTCTGATTTTCCAGAAATTCCAATTGCCACCAGTCAACAATAACAAAATCTGATTTCCCACCAACCCATTTCAACTTCCTTGGTAAAATTCAAACGTTATTCATCATGGAATTTCCCAAACTTTCGTCTCTAATTTTCCAGAAATTCCAATTGCCATTAGTCAAGAATAACAAAATCTGATTTCCCACCAACCCATTTCAACTTCCTTGGTAAAATTCAAAAGTTATTCATCATGGAATATTCCAAACTTTCGTCTCTAATTTTCCAGAAATTCCAATAGCCTCTAGTTGACAATAACAAAATCTGATTTCCCTCCAACCCCTTTCAACTTCCTTGGTAAAATTCAAACGTTATTCATCATGGAACATCCCAAACTTCTGCCTCTAATTTTCAAAATATTCCAATTGCCGCGAGTCGACAATATGAAAATCTGATTTCCCACCAACCCATTTCAACTTCCTTGGTAAAATTCAAAAGTTATTCATCATGGAATATTCCAAACTTTCGTCTCTAATTTTCCAGAAATTCCAATAGCCTCTAGTCGACAATAACAAAATCTGATTTCCCTCCAACCCCTTTCAACTTCCTTGGTAAAATTCAAACGTTATTCATCATGGAACATCCCAAACATCTGCCTCTAATTTTCAAAAGATTCCAATTGCCGCGAGGTCGACAATATGAATATCTGATTTCCCACCAACCCATTTCAACTTCCTTGGTAAAATTCAAACGTTATTCATCATGGAATATCCCACCAAACTTTCGTCTCTAATTTTCCAGAAATTCCAATTGCCACCAGTCAACAATAACAAAATCTGATTTCCCACCAACCCATTTCAACTTCCTTGGTAAAATTCAAACGTTATTCATCATGGAATATTCCAAACTTTCGTCTCTAATTTTCCAGAAATTCCAATAGCCTCTAGTCGACAATAACAAAATCTGATTTCCCTCCAACCCCTTTCAACTTCCTTGGTAAAATTCAAACGTTATTCATCATGGAATATCCCAAACTTTCGTCTCTGATTTTCCAGAAATTCCAATTGCCACGAGTCAACAATAACAAAATCTGATTTCCCACCAACCCATTTCAACTTCCTTGGTAAAATTCAAACGTTATTCATCATGGAATTTCCCAAACTTTCGTCACTAATTTTCCAGAAATTCCAATTGCCATTAGTCAACAATAACAAAATCTGATTTCCCACCAACCCCTTTCAACTTCCTTGGTAAAATTCAGATGTTATTCATTATGGAATATCCCAAACTTTCGTCTCTAATTTTCCAGAAATTCCAATAGCCTCTAGTCGACAATAACAAAATCTGATTTCCCTCCAACCCATTTCAACTTCCTTGGTAAAATTCAAACGTTATTCATCATGGAATGTCCCAAACTTTCGTCTCTAATTTTCCAGAAATTCCAATTGCCACTAGTCAACAATAACAAAAATCTGATTTCCCACCAACCCATTTCAACTTCTTTGGTAAAATTCAAACGTTATTCATCATGGAATATTCCAAACTTTCGTCCTAATTTTCCAGAAATTCCAATAGCCGCTAGTCGACAATAACAAAATCTGATTTCCCTCCAACCACTTTCAACTTCCTTGGTGAAAGGAACTTGCAAACACGACTTTCTGAACATTTGGATCCGTTCAGGAGCGCCATTTATAAACACTTGACCGACTGTGAAAACCTCGACTTCCTTCTTCACCTGAACAATCTCTACGACAATCTTAACGACTGTCACAATTATGACTCTGACACTCCGTTTTCACACCAACACTTCCTACAAACAAACACCAAAATAATTCATTCTCTCAAACACAACAACTCTAATCTTTAACTTTTTCTTGAAGCCCTCCATATAAAGTTTAGAAAACCAGAACTTAATAATGGCTTGAAAGCGTCCAAAGAACTCGTAATTTTTTCCATAGCATATATAGACTGCAACAACGCTTGTAATATTTCCGTTTCTTCACAATTAGTTACGTCATCTTCCTTCTCAATTGTATATATAATCTAGCGCACACTTGTAATTAGTTAGGTTTGACTGAAATAGAATCGAAATATCACCTGTAAAAGTGTGTCTTGTTTTTAGCAGCTCATATCTTGAGTCTTTTTTCGGAGTATGTTTTTTCTTACATTTTATTAAATTGTCTGCTGGTAAAGGATTGTGGACGTAAAATACTCAGAACCATCCAGAAATCCAGCTTTCAATCTTTCAAATTGAAGCCTTTGGGTGAAAAAGGTACTTTTTCTTGGCAATTTTCGCTCAAAAACAAACTTTTGACTGAATTTCCCGTTCCTCGAAACTCCCCTAGTCCTTTTGAAAGTTAAATAATCCCGCGCGGCTCCCCCATGACCTAAACTTGGAGTTATCGGTCCACTTCATCTAGAGCGCATGATTGCCATCAACGCTATTCCGTTACTTCGTTATGCGCGTGTTTGCCATCGAGGCTATTCCGCAACAGCCATACCTGGGCGAACTTTCTCTAGTATACCATGTTTCTTATTCTTCTCATGCACCTTCTTTCTCAGGTTTTAACCCACTTCATCATACGGGAAAAAACAGCGGGAAAATAATCTTGATCACTCAGTGCCGCCTTTGTTATACCAGACTTCACAGCTATAAAGAAACTAAAATTATATTTTATAATAAAATTCTATAAAAGTTGGATTAGTCTCGCTTTTTACAGAAACGTTTCACTTAAAGGACATTGGCGATGAAAGAAAAGCTAGGGCCCTAACCCTCAAACGCACGAGACCGCATAAAATGCTACGTCACAAAACGTCATAAAATGACGTATAAGAAAAAACAGGTGTTTGAGGTTCACAAAATTTGTTAGGGTTAGTGCTAGTGTAAGGGTTAGGATTGTTACAAGCCACCATCTTGAAAACCTACACCTCTCAGTATGTATATCAGTATGTTCTCTCCACGGAAATCGCAAAAAGTCTATGCGGTAAGGTTTATGATCTGTTTAATTGAGAATCTTTATATAATAATGTATATATATAATATCTAAAGAACGTTAAATTTTAGTTTATGACTAATATTAAGAAGTAATCTACCAAAAAAAAGCATAAAAAGCAAGAAAAACTGTAATTGTGAACCCCGTTTGGTCAATACTCGTGTTGTGTTCAACTTCCGGGGATGCAGATTTCACTGTGACAGCGCTACAGCTTCGCTTCTCTCACGAGGTCGACTTGGGGCAAGTCTAGTCTTATGTAAATACATGATAAATGTATAAATAAAATGATAAATGATAAATATCCATCGCATGAATTTAATAAGTATAAAAGAACCCGAAGACAATGGCTTTCAATAGAGTTCTTGATCACTTAATCTTGATAGTCTGTTCCTCGATTTGACCAAACTGTGAAAGTATGGCGACGATGTATAGGACCTTGGATCGCATCTAAGAGCTATTTCAACGATATCTCCCTCCTCTGGGTCGCCAGACGTAGCTTCAACATCGAAGAATATATAGAGAGGTGTATAATTCTCCATATTAGACTGTGCTGACCTGTATATAATTAAAGGAATACCGTATGGATTTCCGAATTCCATGTGGCCGTATCTCCAAAACTACTACTCCGACTGAGTTAAAAATTAAAATATCAGATTTTTCAGGCTAAATAACCCTATATATGAACTTTCATTCAAATCTGAGGGGGTAGGTGATTTGACATGGAATGACCCTTAACTACAGTACAATTCGTCCGTGCCAGAAATAGTGGTCGTAAACGGCAGGTGGTCGTTAAAAGGGGTGTCATAAAACCCAGGCTCTCCTGTATATATATATATATATATATATAATTATTAAAATGGTTAAAATACAGCTAAAAATCAATGTGAAATCTGTGAAATCTTGTCAGATGTAAAGCGTTACATACCGAGATTAGAACTGTTTTTAACAAGAAAAAAACAGAAAAACAAAAAAACAAAGTGCTATTGAAAAGCGCACATTGTCTATCGCATACATTAATAAATCGGGTGTGTTTGGATACACAGTATTTATAACTATTATTCAATATCCAATGTAAAAAGCAAAGAAATTATTCTGTCCAACACTTCATCGCACGGCATTATTGTAGACCGAGCTGTCAAGTAAAGACTGTTTTCGATTACACCCGCTTTGCACGCGCATGCGAAGCGCACTAGCGGTTCGCTAGCACACTAAACGCTATTTTCTATATATATATACAGCAACATTTTCACTTGCTATTTTTATCGACGCGAAGCGAAATTTCTATTCTCTATTCTCTCTTCTCTATTGTTTTCTCTATTCTCTATTATCCATTCTGTTTTCTTGCTGTCTTAGGGAGGGGCTCACATATTAAACTCAAGATTGATGTAATCACTCTCATTTTTGCTAGTCAATCTTTATCTCTCTTGTTAGAATGAGAAAAAATGGCAGCCACTACTGTTTTTGGCTAGTAATCTAAGTAAAAATCGTTGTTATAGGTGCCGTTTTGGCAGCTCCATTTTTGGAATCGTTTTGGCCCTTTTTCATTTACAGTGCAGCCATGTTCTATGTTTGAACCAGGGCGCTTATATAGAGGGCGGTGAAACGGCAATATGGCGCGCTGATCGATGTGTGATGCGGAAATGGACTGGCACGAGCGTGCTTTTCTGTAAAAAATGCCAAAAATTGACAAGGAGTGTGGGTTTTCGTTCTCTTTTATTTTCACCACTTTTTCTTCGACTACTATATTTTTGTGGAATTCTTTGCATTGTAACGACAAAGCAGTGTTTATTTTATGGTATGAATGCTTATTTGGCTAATTACTTTGAACTTTGAAAGAAATATTGAGAACAATGACTCGTACTTTTGATGACTTCGATGGAGGGAAATTTTCATAACAACATTTGAACATGTTATCAAGTCGTCCAAACTTCGATTTTCAGGTATGTCAAATATTGTAATTGTGTTTTTTTAAACAATAACGTTTTCGTAATAATCAAAGTTGAGCATTCGTATCCATAACCCATGGAAGTTGGGTATTATTTTGAGTTAAATTTTTCCACGCTTAGCAGTTATTTCACAGCAAGGGAAGTAAACAAAAAATGTGTTCGCCTATGTTATGGTTCTTTGTTATTATATGAATGATTTTATAAGCTTTTAATTCAAGTAACTGTAAGCCACAGATATATTTTGCCGTCTGGCCATTTCATTAAAGTACGACTTGCTTGGACATATCCAGAGCGCAATGGGTTAAAACATTTGGTCCAAACTACGAAATTCTGTGATCAATAAGCCGAGATGATCTCTAGTTATAACACATTGAGAAAACGCAAATTAGAGTTGAGCAATTCTTGAAATTCATTTGGGAAAGTCACCTATCAGGTAAAACTTAATGTGAATTGTATTCTGTCGAACGTGAAAGATACGTGTACGGTGTACAGATATGAAGTTTTTAAAAACCTTAACGCGTCATGTTTTTTGCGAAAGCAACGGTCGTTTTTTCCTTTACATATAACATCTCTCGCTCTTTTAATTGCCCATCCGCCATGATCCAGAATGCTTTCATTATCATCATGTGTGCTAGCACCACCTTCGTTTATACAGATATTATTTGGCATCGGAGTTTTATCGTCTAAATCTTCCTCATTAATAATTAATACTCACTTTACCCGCCATATTTTATCTTTGACAATGACAATGACGCTATGGCAACAACAGCAGACCCGTCACCAGTCCATTGCATCACACATCGATCAGCGCGCCCATTGCCGTTTCACCGCCCTCTATATAAGCGCCCTGGTTTGAACGTTATTACGTTAGTTTCACAACTTTGATTCTTTATAAGTGCAATAAAAGTAACTGTTATTAATTACTAACAAGTACTTAATTACGCCGATCAGCCCGCCTGCCGCCGTTGAAGACAAAACATGGTTACGCCAACACGCCAAGAAAGCAAATCGTACGCCGCTACGCCAAGAAGCATCCCAACTCCACGCCGGAGATCTTCGGGTTTTGCTACGTGAATGCACCCTGGGCTCCAGTACGAATAGCCACTTCGGTATTTCTATCAAATCGTGACATTACGCGGGCGAATCCGCGAATTGTTCTTTTATTTGGAGATTTAATAATTATTGCCCCCGCAGGGTTTTGGCCCCAGAGGGCCAAAACCCGAGGAGGCATATATTGAAGTCCCCGCACGTAATATGATATCAATATATATACCAGAGGCAGAGAAATTTAAGTTTTTAGGTTTTCGCCCGCAAAGCATTGGTGGGTAATATCGCGCAAAGCATTGGTGGGTAATATCGCGCAAAGCATTGGTGGGTAATATCGCAAAACATTGGGGGGTAATAACCGCTACATGTATCGGGAATCCGCAAAGCATGGGTGGGTAATATCGCAAAAATGTGAGTGAAACCAGTATTTTAACAAGACATCGAAAGCAATGTGAAAGGTTAGTGGTTGTTCAGATTATATCATTATTACGTTTGTAAGTATTCGCATTGCAATTGTTTAAGGTCAAGTAAATAACCCCAGGGCCAGGATTTTATCGTTGCGTAAACGATTGTAAATGAAAGAGTCATTGTTCGAGAATAGGCGGCCCATTAAATGTTGTTAATTTACATAGTCATAGATACTGCAGTAAAAATTGTTAAAGAAAGAAGTGATTAAAGATAATCACTCACAATGAGTCGCACGTAAGTGATTATCTTTAATCCTGTCTTAATAAGCTACAATTCGCTAATTTGAGATGTTCTGACTTTCTTTAACAATTTTTACTGCAGTATTTATGTAAATTGACAGCATTTAATAGGCCGCCTATGGTTCGAGCGACATCATTTAAATATATATTTGCATTTCTTCCTATTTTAAGCTTAACCACCGTTTAAGCTAAACGGGTTTCGTACAACCGGCCCCTGTATTTATATATTATAGGCAGATTAGCCACGTATTTCATATACTGATACTAATAAAAGGCAAGTGAATTATTGGCGTAGTCCCTGAGGGTTCAAAGGTTGCGTTGCTGACAGTAAGAATATTCGCTTGGGTCAACAACACCTTGTCAAACGGCATTTTATTTCTATGGTCTGTTTTACGTGTCTAATAGACTTGTGAGGTACGTTGTTACTATCATTTATTGTTGGTGAAGGAGTCAATCCATCAAATAACGAAAAGCTTTAAAGGTTAAACAGTAACACAAGATTAAAAACTCCGTCTATCAAGTATCAACTATGATTTGTCAGACACGAATCAAAACAGGAACCAAAAGACTCGGTTCACACATCAGTCAGTCAAAAACAAATACAAATATAAAAAATCGAGCAAAGCTTAACGAATATAAAAACAATAATTTTATAGAACAAGACACACAATGGTCACATTATAAAACGTTTGTAACAGGGATCATATAGTCATTGTTCCATTATATTGAAAAGCGCCATTTCTTCAGCCGTATGGACGCACAAGGATCAAGTTACACGTGTTACTGTTTGACTTTTAAAATTTGTCCAATTTTATCAACCTTCTAAGCGTTTTGAAAGAAAGGAGTCATAACATTTTGTCGTACTAATCAGCCGGGGGCAGTTTTAGTGTAAACTATTTCTAGTACTATATAGTGCGAGGCTGATGACGAGTAAAATCGTCTGGCGTTGGACAGAGTAAAATACTAAAGCCATCTTCATAAGATATCATAAATTGTTTTAAAGGCGCCTTGGTCGTCTTTAAACTATTGCTTACACTTGCTGCTTAATAGTGTACTTACGGTTCGTAATCGCCCATTCATGTGTATTAAAAGGTGAATCTCTTGCCGGAGTTTGATTCCAACCTCGTACCCAGGCTCTTTAACTCGGCGCTCGCCCACTCGCTGGAGAAAAGACCCTGGTTCAGGCTGGTCACGTGATCTGCTAAAATCTAGCAGATTTTCAATTAGCGTCGTTGTGTTAATCTAGGGAGGGGTAAGTGAGGTGTTGCGGCGAATTTATCAAGCCACGCATCAAGCCGACACTACCGTCTACGCAAAACCGAATAGAATTAAATCTTGCCGTAATCTTACGCGTTTTAAATATGTCGAATAATTCCAACGTTCAAGGAACTCCTAAAAAGTTCTACAAGTCTTCTGGTGGTTCATCCGATGCTTGTCGCCTTTGCCGAAGTATTGGTGATGATGCCATGCTTGCTTCTTGCCTCGGTTGAAGATCTTTATGGTGCCGACCTTCCTTGCAATGGTTCACTCGGTCTCCCGCATCTTATCTGCCGACCATGTGAAAGGCGACCAAATAAATTTAAAATGTTCAAGACTCTACGCTCTAGTTTAAGCCGAAAGTCAGACTCCTATGTCCCTGTAGATCACAAGACCTTCAGCAAAAAGTGCAGGACAAATTGTCGCGAGGAATTTAAATATATGAAATTGCATATGAGGTAAACAATTCTCGACTGGTTCAACACAATTTGAAATCCTCGGTGAGATAACCGAATAAAACAGTATTCCAGCTGTATTGACATTCAACGAAGTTTTGACAGCTTCATCGATCACACTCGCATTTAAAGTTGAAAGTTGAAAGTCACATTGAAACTTCTCGTCAGTCCTAGCACAGTTAATCCCAGTCGCTTCGTTGCGTTTTTACACAGCGGCAATTTCTCTTTAGATGATGGAATTTTTCATGCAAAAGAATTTAAAGACAATGAATTATTTTTATTCTCGTGCAAGAGTGATCTCAACGCCGTCAGTCCATTCTGTATACAACGGCACTCAGAGTATTTTTCGTCTTCAGGACGACATCAACCTTCTCAAAGGCAAACTGATAATTTTAATATAATCTATACAGCTATTTTATGAAACTTTGAACCTTTTAGGAAGTCGCCAAGAATACGATACGTTGTTATTTGTACATTTGCAAGCTTCTCTTGCTAAAATTATTTGTTTGTTTACCGCCGTCGCCGCCTTAATTTAACAACCGTGATTTAACAGATGCGCAAAGTCATCAGTAATCAAATAATTCAGAAGCGGAGTGAATCGTTCATTTAGCAGGTCTATGCATTAGCCATTCAAAAGTTATCCGAATTACCACTACCTACAGTGAACAAGAAAAATGTTCTTAATGGTATCATTGAATCAACTTAATGGTATCATTGAATCAACATTCAAAATTTTTTGAATTTCCAGAAAATATTTCCCCATAGTGCAATAGTGTGTGTATAAATACATACACTATAGCATAATGCAACAAATGTTGTATGGCAGATGTATTTTTAGCCAATCTAAGACACCTGATTTTAACATTTTCTGGTGAAGCACGTTACCAGCCCCCCCCCCCCCCCCCCCCCCCCTAGTAGTGCTCTAGCAGTGCTTTCCTCTAATACTCGTCTCGAAATTTACATTTGAAGCGAGGATTGCGTTTTTTCTGATACACCCTGCATATATATATATTAAGAATTACTAGGAACATATATAAAATGTTCCTAATAATTCTTAATAAACTAAATTTATATATTATTACAATTATAGTTAATTAGTCTAGATAAGTTCTATTTGAATATACTAAATTTTATTGATAGGTGTCCCTGATTAGTGAACCATTCGTTTGCTGAAAGATTTTGACACCTAAATAAAGTTGTTGATTGATTTATCTTGGGATCAGACTCCTGATGCATGTTATCTAAATTAGTTTTATGTTATATTATTATAAAAAATATTATTAGAATTTTCTCAGTGCAGTGAAATTAATTCTTTTCTATTAAAAAATATAGCATGACATTCAGTTTAAGAACTTGTTAGTGTTACCCAGTTACAGCATCCGAGTGTTGATTTACTCGCAGAAAATCTTTCAGTGTTCTCTTGTGGACTTGTGGTCCCAGAAAGTAAAATATTTTTAACCTATTTTGTCAACACAGTTTTTAATTCCTCTTATCATTTTCTGTCAGTTTTAACATATATTTTTCACCAATACATGAATATTATGAAATACATGAGGTCAAAGTAAGTACAAAATCCGAATTAAACAAATTTCAAACACAGCTAAGAAATATACAAGAATTTAAGTACCTGTGTCGTTGTTTTTATTCTTTTTGGATCTTGGCTTTTGGCGCTATCATCTGCGCTACGCTTCACAGCTCCCTATACAACACACCATGTTTTAATAAAATAGTATCACAAATAACTTGATCGGAATTATCTAACATGGACAATTCCTATTATTATTTATTTGAAGGATTCATCGTTTCTGTGAAATCGTCAAATCAACGACGTAATCCAATATTGATGAAGTGAACCCATAGATGCAGATGTCATTTTCATCTTTTAAATAAATAATAAAACAATTATTGAATTCGGTTTCGGCACGATATGAAGAATTATCAAGTCCTCAGTTTGTGTTATTAACATCAGCCTTCGGTTGATAACACCAACTTCGGGCTTGATAATTCTTCATATCATGCTAAAACCTGATTCAATAATTGTTAATTATTATATACCAAGTGTCAAAGTTCATGTTTTCTTGCATCTCACTGGACGAGAGCGTATCATTGCCAACAGCTCTGAATCGGTAGAAATCCGGCGAGTTACAAAGCAAAAAAAAGTTAATTATGAAAGTTCATCCTTTGTTTCCTTTGGCACTTGCTATATAATAAAATATTTACTGACCAGGACTTTCGGGAAACAGTCTGTTTTGTGGACGCTCGGCTGTCAGTGTTTCCCGCAGCTTCGGCTCAGGAAACATTGACAGTCTCGAGTCCACACAACATACTGTTTCCCAGTCAATAAATGTTAAATGGCTAATTTAAATGATAAACAGTTTCTGTTTTCGTGTTAGAAATGCAAGTTCATAAGATGTATTATTTGTTCAAAATCTTGAAGGTGATTTACTCAATTATATTCTTCCTAAGCACTTACAGTTGGCGTCTCCTTCTCCTCCACTTTAACCTGAAGAAAATATAAAAATATGAGATTTCACTGAAAATGTTCACAGCAGAGACAAGGCAATGTACAAACATATTGTACTATATCCTGAAATAGAGAATTGAACATGGGGGGGGGGGGGGGTGCTATGCCATAATGTTGACATGTCGCTGCCTTCACTGTGCCTTTTAAGACACGTCGCGTTTACTAAGGTTTCGAGAAAAACCGAGTAATTTCTGGAAGCGACAGGTTCTAATGATAAAGCCTATACAGCACAAGGGATATACAAGAATATTATTTCATTACAGACATTTCTTGCAAAATACAGCGTTTCAGTAACACATTTCAGATTTATCTCACGGATGAAAGTGGATGTTTTAAAAGCAATTCTATACTTCTGTTTTATCTTGTTGTTCTTCTTTAGTTCGCCTTATTTCCCATTCAATAATCACGTTTGCAAGATCAACAGCAAGTTTACGATTTTCTATTGTGGCCTAAAACACCGAACAGAAGAGATTATGTTATACACTAGTAAAAATAGGTACGCTAAGCGTACTTGCTAGGGATGTAACAACGTGTGACATTTGCTATATAATAATATACCCTATCATACCATACCATGCCTGCCCTATTTATTTATATTCTTCCCCATCCTACCTTAGCCCACTCTACCCTACCCTATCCCACCAATATCATACCGAGTGAAAACACTTACACTGTTTGTTAAACCCAGTTTTTGCATGGCAGTAATCATATGTTGAATAAGATGATTCCTGACAGGATAGTAGACTTTGTAGTGTCGCACTAGTAGTTGTCTGTGAAAAAAAGATAATAACAATATATAGGGCGCTTTCCATTTGAAGGTCAGACCCGGTACCAGAATTTCTATTCTCTATTGCTGGAAAGGTCAGGTCCGGGTTTTCGAGAATCTCGCCGAATAAACCTCTTTTCGATTTAATCAAAATTTTTCGGTGAGACCGGTCCAAGGTCTTGACGTTTGGTGAGTTATTTAACAGGTCTGACAGTGTTAATGGAAAGCGCCCCCATAGCCTGTTTAGTTTAGTTTAATGAATTTGTCACAATATATTTACAACTTACTATTAATACAAAAACTACATACAAATACAACGAATAAGACAGGTGTGACAGGAGAAAGGAACAGGACTTACGTCCCAATTGACACCTGACCCCTTAATTGGTAGATACAATTGGATTTTGGACTTATTGGACATAGCCAGGGGGGCTATAGGCAGGTAGTTGGATAGAGTACATTTTGTGGAGACTGTACTTAAATAGAGCGAGAGAATTGTAGGATTTGAGACTTGATGGTGAGAGTGTTCCACAGTTCAGCTGGACCTAATAAAAAACGATTTCCGGAAGTAGTCCTGTTTATGTTTTATAATTAAATTAAAGTTATTAGGATCATAGTTTCGAGATTTGTATTTTGTTTCAAAAGTGCTTAAATAATTGTAAACGTCGGTAGAGATGAGACCCTTTCGAGATTTGAAGATTAATGTCAAGTCGGAGATCTCTCTACGATACTCTAGTGGGATGAGGTTTGTTTTGGTTAATCTTTCGGCGTATGACAATTCCGGTGGATAGTTCAGAATAAATTTGGTTGCCCGCCGCTGGACATTTTCAATTAGCGAGCGATGTTTACTGGTGTAAGGTGACCATAAGTTACTGCCATACTCGAGCTTGGGCCTTACAAGGGCGCAGTATAATAATTTTCTTGTTCTTGAATCCGTGTTGTCCCTGCATAGTCTTTTAATAAGACCGAGTGTCTTGTTGGCCTTGGCGACAGTGATTTCGATGTGTCTTGACCAAGATAGGTCACTAGACACGGTGATACCAAGGTCAGAAATATACGGAACGCGCTCCAGCGGCTGACCATCTACACTGTACGACGTTTCGTTAGTTGGCGTTTTTTTCCTTGAGATGTGCAATACCTTACATTTGGATGTTGGACGTTGAATTCCATTGCCCAGTCCACACTCCATTTGTGCAGACAGTCAAGGTCGCTTTGGAGAAGGTAGCTCGAACTAACGAGGTCAATAGGTCTATACAGTTTGGAATCGTCGGCAAAAAGGGCGATCGTTGATTCAGACTGAATGTAATCAGGGGCGTCGTTGGCATACACAAGGAACATGAGTGGGCCTAGAATTGAGCCCTGTGGCACACCAGAGGTAACTGGAAGCCAGTTGGAAAAGGCACCTTCCAGGACAACTCTTTGATGTCTGTCAGTAAGGTAGTTGCGAAACCACGACAGGAGAGTACCAGTGATACCATAACCCTTGAGTTTGAGCAATAGCAAATTGTGTGGGATCTTGTCAAAAGCTTTCGACAGATCAAGGTAGATGGCATCAACTTCTTTACCACTTGCTACAGAATCCAAGATGTCATGGTACACCTCCAACAGTTGTGTTGTTGTTGATTTTCCCTTGAGAAAACCATGTTGAAGATGGTAGAAGCACGGTGCAAGGTGGTGATGACAGTGATCAAACACGCAACGTTCGAGCACCTTAGACAGCACACTAAGCAGAGAGATAGGTCTGTAATTGGACGAGATTGTTGGATCTTCCTTTTTAAAAACAGGAGTAATGTTGGCAAGCTTCCACTTAGCAGGCACCACACCTAGGGAAAGGGACATGTTGAACAGTCGGCACAGCGAAGGGGCAATTTCATCTGCGACCTTTATCAAGAGTCTGCTCGGGATTCCATCAGGCCCACAAGCCTTTTTTGGGTCCAACTTGCGAAGTACTTCCGCAACTTCAATATCTGTCAGCTCGATGTCGGAGAGTTGAGTGTTTGCAGGTGGAGGCGGAGTAGATGACATGGTAGGTGGTTCCACCTCACGAGGGTTAAAGACGGAGTGAAAAAACGTGTTTAAAAGGTTAGCTTTCCGGTGACTGTCAGTTATGAATGATTGGCCATGTCGAATAAAATTGGGATTTTGGCGTATTTTTGTCGACGATTTTAGAAGTGACCAGAAGCGTTTCGGGTTTTCGAACATGCAATCCCTCAGCTTATTGGTGTAATCTTTCTTTTTCTTGGCAATGAGTTGTTTCGTTTTGAGCCGGAGAGCTTTGTATTTCTCATGGTCAGTAAGAGAATGTGTTTTGAGAAGTCTTTTTCTTTGACTGTTTTTCTTTTTAATGACCTTCAATAGTTCCGTGTCAATGGGTGATCGTAAGTATTCTTTGACTTACATATTGGAACGTGATCATTAACAGCTGAGAGAAACAGGTCACACCAGTTGGAAAGCGATGCGTTGACGTTGTCAGGAACAAAGACTGTGTCCCAGGGGGTACGGGCTAGCACTTCTTGAAGACCCGACCAATCGGCTTTCTTAAAATTGTAGACTGAACGCTTGACTTTAGGCTTCTTATCAATTTTCAGATTGACGTCAAAACTTATGAGTTTGTGATCTGTGTTTAAGATATCATCGAATCCCTGTAGGTTTATTACTTTATCCGGACTATTGGTGAGAACTAGATCTAGTATGTTGTTAACTCTAGTAGGAAAGTCAACAAGCTGCCACAGGTAGTTGTCTTTGACTGTTTTGGTGAAGTAACTGTGAATAGAGTCATTAGTAATAGCTGTGCCAGTAGACCAATCGATATGGGGAAGGTTGAAGTCACCGCAAACGATTATGTGATCAAATTTTGCCTTTGAAGCAAGCTGCAGTGATTTCTTAAAATGTTTGACGTAGTTTAAATCCGAGTTAGGTGGCCGATAGAATACAACAACTAGAAGTTTTTTCTTAGACTGTGGGCGAATCTCGCAAACCAACATTTCAGCGTTCCTTTCAAGGTCTTTCCTGCGTAGGCTTAGGATAGTATTTCTGACTGCTAACATGACTCCGCCGCCGATTCTGTCAACTCTGTCACGTCGATAGATAGAAAAATCATTTCCGGGCAAGAGTTCACAGTCTAAGATCTCGGGCCTAAGCCAAGTCTCGGTTACTGCAATCACGTCAATATCAGTTACCAGCGTTTGAAGTTCCTTGGTCTTGCTGATTAAACTTCTAGCATTGAAGTACAGACACTTAAGATGTTTCTGAAACAGGTTGTTTCCGGATGTATGAATTGGACCAGGATTCACTTGCACGTCGTTTGCCAAAAGTACCAACAACAGCGCCAGGGACGATCTCTGTAACAAAGTCAATCCATTGCGTGCAGCGAGATAAATTGAAGGTGATGGCGATCTTTTCTTCAAACGACGAGCTTGAGGAAACAAAGGAGGTCTGAGGAGATCCGTTGCTGTGTATAGCAAGGCTGGACGATCTTCGTTAGCGTAACGGATCCCCCATAAGACCAACCACATAAAAAGGATAACACAGATTGGTCGCGATAAGACCATTGTCATGTGCGAATGGCTCTTTCTACCACGAGCACAGATCGTTGACAATTGTTCTAATATTGCACGCGCGTACGGATTGACTGTGATGACAGTTGAGGCACGTGCGCTAACGTAATCGTATGAAGCGCGTGCTCTGTTTGCTTGCGCGTCGATGATCAACCGTCTTTTTGCACGAGCTTGAAGACCAACGGTGAAAATTTCAGTCGATGATCAAGTGTTACCACTAAAATTCTTTCGCCGGTGGGAAGGAATCCTCCGTGTTACTCAAATTCGCGTAGAATGAGACTTTACCTAACACTACGAGCAGTACCACGTTCAAGATCTAACATTACATTTCGTAACGATATTACGTTTCAATATTGATTCGCATTAAAACGTTTATATCGTGATGAGAGGAGTGAAAGACATAGAGTGTGATAAGGTGAAATGAAATGGGTTTTGTAATATATCTCTCCTGGTTGAATATAAGTTCTTTGTATGATTGCATTGTGAAATATAATAAATGTTTCGTTTTGTGTAATGTTTTCCACAAAACGAAACATTTGGTTGACCATAATTTACTTACAACATGTGAACAAGCTGAAGTAATGTGTGTCCATCCTCGACAATTATTTTTTTCGTCCAATGCGCTAACATTTGCTGCAAGATAGGAAAACAGATAAAGTACAGATGAGTGTACCTAAATTAACAAATGTACATGCAATATGTTTTATCAAGACTATCTACTCTCATGAAGAAAGATTATTTTCAGTCTTTGCTTCATCGTCTGGTCTTGTAGAGATTCAGTCCCTGGGCTAATATTTACGTACATGTAGTTCGTAAGAAGAGCAGAATAAACATCGTCTTACATTTCCATCATCCATCCTTGTTGGAACAGCTGGAGTTAAGATAGCTAAAGCTTGACGAACAACATTGCGTGCTTCTGCAGCATGAGCTTTTAACAGACGATGGAAGACCTATATACACAAATACAATAAATCCAGTGTTGTAGTCCTGCGATGTCAACAACGGGGGCCGGGGGGGGGGGCTCATCTGGGCCGTCTAGGGAGAGCATAAACCACTAGAAATTTTGTTATTCTAGGGTCACTTAAAAACTATGCCTGCATTATTAAAACAAAAAGATACAATCACTATATAAGGAAAATAAACTTTTAATTGCACAATAATGCCAAATCTTATTAAATTAGCAAAACAATGGTTATATTTTCACAGGCTATTTCAGTCTGGATAAAAATCTTAAGTGGGGGCTGAGCTCCCCCCTAAACTTTTAACAAGGGCTCAGCCCCCCCCCACTATTGAATAAATCATATTAGAAATCCTATTCAGGATTGACGCATTTATTTAGAATAGGAATAACGACCAATGCATCATTTCAATGAAAATTTTCAATAACATACCTGAAGGACAATCTTTTTGTGAATTGCAAATTTAGAGATGATATGCGCAAGTAGCAAGTGACCATGGTATTTCGTCGCTGGATCCTATAGATAAGTGAATGACATAGGGGAATTGTTTGCGCAGAGCAAATACAGTACTAGTATAAAGATTAAAATACCTTTTACTATACACAAATAACAGACAATACAATTACAACATGATACAATAAAATACAACATGATACAATACAATGCAGAGTATGAAGCATCCACCCATACGTACTCTCTCCTACCCTACGAACTAGCTTCCAACTAAACGAACCTTTAAAAAGCTAAACTTACCACACATTGCTTGTTCGGTAACAAACATGGCCAAGCAAATGTCATCAGACGCCTTAACTTTCTGCCTTGTTTTCTGGGGAAAATGAAACTTATCAAATGAAAACCTATTTAAATTACATATGACCCATGTATATTATATTTATTAGCACTTTTATTTGCTGCTTAAATATAAAAAACTTCAACTTACTTGTTGTTAGCGTCATGAATGTGTGGTGATGCATGTTCCACAAGAAGAGCTGAAAACTGTAACAATAGTATACGGGCAGCATCCTCTGAACGGACAGCGACTGAACGAAGGATATTTAAAGTACTGCTATTGGATAATAAGGCCATGATACAATGCGCACGTGATGCGGAAGGGACAACAAGCTTGCATAAACGTGCACCAACATAGATAATGAGTTCTATAGAATTTTAATCAAGCTTCCAAACCATGTTCTCTAGTAACTGTGGTTTAAATGAGTTCATGGAGCTAAGTTCAAACATTTCTGTTCGTCGGTTTTGTTTGTTTGTACAGTTTTCGGTTTTGTTTGTTTGTACAGTTTGTACATTAAACACACGAAAAAATTACCGGTAGGTAATTGTCATACGAGTCATTCACCCTCATTCATTAGCCCATCCCATTCTATGCTGATTCATTTTTTCCCAGGTTCAACATATCTCTAAGGCAGGGTAACAGAAAAAAGGATGGATTAATGACGTCATAATGTAATTATTCTAGATGGCGCATGCTTTCGCCATCAAACGAGAACGCCATCAAACGTCATAACGGGTCCCAGTTCCAATAGGTCATAATGGGTCCCAGCCACTAATTAGAACACGCTGATTGATTGTGACGTATCGATCGAAACCATCCACAACGTCAGTTTCAAGCATGTCCGCGAAATTCAATGAGAGCGACCTCGTTTGGGCAAGGGTAAAAGGCTACACACACTGGCCAGCCATTGTAAGTAGTTTTGTGTTGATACAAGTTTAACTATAATAATGAAATATAATGATGGAAATGAAATGAAATCGAAATCAGCTGTTAATTGCTGACGGGGCTTGCATCGCGATATACAGTCTAATTTCAAGCAAACGCGACATTAAAAGCTTTTCATTTTCACAGATAACTGCCAAAAATGATAATGGAACATTTCGTATCAAGTTCTTTGGATCAGGAGACGAGTAAGGAATCCATGCATGACATAACATATTGTTTTGTTGCAAATTTTGAAATATAAACTCTAAATTATTTATTCATTATAAGACTGAGATTCTCGCCTGGCAATTTATTTATTTATTTTGTTAAACAGACGTATTGTTCGTGCAAAATCTATGAAATTATGGAGGAATAGGGAGCAATTCGGCCCCTCAAGAAAATGTCGATCGCTATTCGACGCAGGAATACAAGAAATAGAACACGTACTAAGAGAACGAGAGCAGGACACCTCTCAAAACGAAACTGAAGTACGTACGAACAGAAGTAAATAGAACAAATTGATGCAACTTGTGATATTTGTTTTAAACTTTTTGATTAACAACGTTTCCCACTTCGTTCTAGCATTTTGACGATGTTGTCTCCCCAACTCAGTCTCTGGAGACTTCGTTGGATCGGTCAAGTCCACCAACTCCAGTGGAAACCCCAAGTTGCGTATCTCCAGTGTCCCAAAGTTCCGCAATGGTAAATGCTTTGATCTAACAAAGCCTTCGCTTTTTGAGACTTTCGCATTTTGATTTTTTTGGTGGTGGGGGGGGGGGGGGGGACATTGCAAAAAAGGTTTGGTGTGGTGTACGTCATGTAAGGCTCTGGGGCATTTTATGTCAGTTTCAATTTTACATAAATGTTGTTAGGGGTCGCCTATAACATCCGGCTCGCCTGTGATTCAAGTGGTGGTCTCGGTGACCCCACCACATCAAGGGGTCGCTGTTGCGTCTCCGAATGGCTCATCTACCCTTGAAGGCAGGGCAAGGTCGGGACCTAAGAGAGGTCGTGACGGAAGGTTTAAAGCCATTGGAGGTGATGGAGAATGTTCTTTCGCAGGTTTGTAACACGGAAGTAATCGGGCACGATTTAGTCTTTCAATTTTTACTGTGAGGGCGAAAACAATCTCTGCTTTATTCCATTAATAGCCAATCGATTTCTGAAGGATATTGAAGACAAGATTAGACCGGGGGGGAACAAGCGGGCAAGGACGGACGATGGTTCCTTTGCGAATATAACACCCGAGGCACGTAACTGGAGGGCATTCATCATGCAGTAAGTGACCATATTTGAAAGTGTCTTAGTCAAAGGCCATATAATTATAGACATGAGCGCCTCTAAACTTTTGGCCACTACAAAATATGCTAAATGCTGTTTCTTCAAAAGTCGCTAAATCTTTTGCCGCAAATGTCACACTAATGACTCTTACCTGCGGTATAGTGTTAGCACTATACCGCGGTTTCAATTGGGTATGGGCGAAGTAGACTAAACAATTATTGAATGATGTTGAGCTCTATGGTTTACATCAATTGATAAGTGAACCAACTCGAATTACTGGAACCTCTTCAACTATGATTGATCACATACAGCTAATTCCAATAGTTATAATCAAAGCAGAAATTTGGACCTATTACGAAATCATTTGGTATTTTTAAATATGTTTAAAAGTGCAAGTCGACTAGAACATTATTAATATATACTGTCTGAGCTTTAATTTGCAGGTAAATTCTTTGCACAAATCAATAGTGATATTCACACCGATACATTCATCCACTGATGTAAAGTAACAAGCGATTCTTGCAGGCACTTCGATGTGGCACTCCGATACACCATTCGGTGCACCACATGGAGTCGATTCTTTAAACATATTTAAAAATATCAAATGATTTCGTAATTGGTCCAAATTTCTGCCTTGATTATGACTATTGATTTTGTGCACAGAATGTACTTGTTTGCAGATTAAAGCTCGGACAGTGTCTTTCTGATGAAGAATCAGTTGAAATTTTTAAAATCTAACCACGCTTTCATTGTTTTCTTAAACATACTTCTCCGCTTTGATTTTCTAATAGGTCCAAACTTTGTGATAGGTCCAAACTGTTGCTTTAAGTGCAGATTAAAGCTCAGACAGTAGCTTTCGGTGGAAGAATCGGTTGTAATTTTTTAAATCTCTGTGCCCAAATCAATAGTGATATTCACCCATCCACTGACATTCATCCACTGATTAGTAAAACACGGTGCCGATTTTTTAAACATATTTAAAAATATCAAATGATTTCGTAATAGGTCCAAATTTCTGCTTTGATTATAACTATTGGAACAATTGTCTTGGAGGGGCATCATTCATCGCGTGTACGAAACCAACAGGACAATTGTTTGCAAATGCGATGGCAACAAGCCCAAGCCAACAAGTTGGGCAATGATTAAACATATTAAGAGAGGGGTGCACGACTTAAGCATTTCATATATGAAATGTATGTTTCATAAATGAAATAGATGTGTAAAAATACATATATTCAATTAAGGTTGTCTTTCCAAAAGCGTAAACCGTAAACTCTGAGCGTGCAAGGGATGATGGGTTATTGCTTACTTAGACCCATAAACTCGGATAAACAATATACCTAAGGGCACCTAAGGCATATAGACCCTTACAGAAATTTCACATTTAATTTCATATATGAAATTTTATGTGAAACATTTCATGAAAATGGGGGCGGCGATGCCGCGAATTTTTGGAACTGTGCTCGTACCGCTAAGCCATATACTATTGTTTTAATATTGTTATATTAGCTTATATAAAATAATAATAATAATAATAATAATAATAATGGAAACTTTATTAATATAAATTTTTCTTATATATTTACAATTGCAAATCTCACTTCTTGAGGTAATTTACAATTGGCTAACTTGAATCACATATGATTATATACAGTATTAATATTTCTAAAACAACAGAAACAAATTTATAATTAAACATTTAGTGGTTCAGGATTGGTCCATTCTTAATAATAATAATAATAATAATAATAATAATAATAATAATAATAATAATAATAATAATAATAATAATAATAATAATAATAATAATAATAATAATAATAATAATATCTTCCCTTGCAGGCAATGGCCAGGTGGTACAATCACCTGCTGCGGCGACGATTACGTTGATCCAGGAAAGTTGCGACACCACATACAAGTCAAACATGTAAGTACAGAACATGAAGTAAAAAGATTCATGGCTAAGGACAATTTAAAATTACTTCGATCCTCGTTTCAGGTTAAACACAAAAAGTATCGATTGGGATAATTTCACAGCCAGTGGAAGAGCAACGACCATCATGCAATGAAATACAACATACATATAAATGAATGAATGCAATAAAAAGACATGTGTCAGTCATCAAAACATCTTGCGCTTGTTCCTTGCCCCAGCCCCCCACATCCAAATTTCAACTGATTCTTTAACAGAAAGACACTGTCCGAGCTTTAATCTGCAAACAGGTACATTCTGTGCACAAAATCAATAGTTATAATCAAAGCAGAAATTTGGATTACCAAATCGATTACCAAATCGATTTGCCATTGATTTCAAAGTGAATATAATAAAAGTGCATATGACATGATTACCGTTTTTTCACCAAAAATTCGTCTCGAAGAGACAATTTCAACAATGTATTACTCGCTTGATCCGATCAATATTTCCGGAGATATTGCTGATTAAACACACGAAAAAATTACTGGTAGGTAATTGTCATACGAGTCATTCACCCTCATTCATTAGCCCGCTACCCGGGCTAAGAATTTCTGGATTTTGGTTTGAGATATATTTTTTTTAACAAAAATTATGTCGCCAAACATAAAAAATTGCGTTTGGTTCGAACTTTTGTTTTACAAAATTTAGCAAAACTTTTCAAAGTAGTTCCGGTTAAAATAATGAATTTTTCACATCAATATATATAATGAAATATATATCTTGAAAATACCATTTTGCATCTCCACAAAACTTAATGCTATACATCTATTTATCCGAATTTAGCCGTGTGACCGCTTTACAGAAAACTAAACAACTTACTTTCATCAATCAACATTCCAAATAGGCGGTTACGTCAAATTGCACTACAAAAGAAGAATAACCAAAGAAACTATCATGTAAAAATATAAAAGAGAGGAACTTCACACTTCACTAGCGAATACTGTAGTTAATGCTCGAATTCAATGCCAACCTTCGCCAATGGTTTGGTTTCTTTCTTTTTTTTTCTTTTTCTTTTTTTGCAAACCCACACTAAAAAAGACAAAATAATCGCTTAGTCAACGATTGTTATGCTTAGTCAAGGCCATACTGGGGTAAAAAATATCACCGAGGATATTCTAATAGTAACTCAGATAACTGTCTGAAAAGTCTGGTTCACACAAATGTCTAAAGGGCAAATTATTGGACGATGAGAAGATAGTAGCGTGCGCAAGAGGAAACCACAATGCACTATTAAATGGGCATTACTAAAGAGTCTGGATGAAGTCCAAAAATACTTACAAGGAAGACAACGTCTTTGTTTCGATTTCTTCCAGGTGGTTGCGAAGCGGCCCCCCGAAAATTTGCCTCTTGAATATTGTAACTTGCATACCTCATGTTATTTTGACGGTCTTATTACTCTCACATACACAAATGGTCACACAAGTTTGTTGATATCTCTGCATGGTTTGATCAAAATTTCAGGCATTCTGGCAGGATAATGTCAAAAAGTAGAATAAAAATGAGACTAACATTTACGAAAAGTATTGTTATCTCTATGTTTCTTTTAATCTTTATTTCTTTAACTTCTGTTATCAACTACGAATGTACTACCTCTTACAACACGACATGTGTTCTCCCGCTCTCGCACACACTCTATCTCATCCCTCAGACTGCCTTGTCAATATCCAAGTTCGTATTAACTTATTAACTGCTAACACTCCTCCGCCTCAGATTACAAAACAAATATAACAATTAACCAAAGTAATTATCTAATCAGTGTCAGTATCCTCACTGTCCGAGTATCCTAAAGTCTCTGTTTGTTAATAATAATAATAATAATAATAATATCGTTTATTCAAACCTTTTACAGTATAAACTGAATTACAGGCCGATTACATGTTAAAGACTAAATATGTATCCATGGTGCAAATTACATTATATACTAATTACCAACTACTACTATTAATTAATAATAAATTAATTAACTATAACTAATTACAATTATGTATACACTGGCTGATACTTTACGGTGACAAAGTTCTTAAAGCGGTCAGTCCGTGTAGGCATTGGGTACTTAGACCGATTTGACCTTAGGCTGTAACGACCAATTGCATTAACAACTCGTTTGTGGATAAGTGGATGGAGGGGATTGCTCGGAGGAATACGTTTGATGAATACTTCACACGCCTCTACACGGCGGTCAAACAAGGTAGAAATACCAGCCCTTTCCAGTGCATCTACATAAGGCAGACCAGGCCAAATAATGGCCAAAGCCCGCTTCTGAATAGCCTCCATGGCATTAGACAGATAGCTGGGAAGATCGGCAAAAACTACAGACCCATACTCTAGCACAGATCGCATTAATGAACAATAAATTGCCACAATGTCAAGTGGAGGCACACCACATTTTCTAAGCTGCCTCAAAGCAAACATTCTCCTGTTGGCTCTCTTCATTACATAGTCGCAATGCACCCCCCATGACAGGTCATCGGACAAGTACACACCGAGTAACTTGAAGGACGATACTTTCTCTATGGTGTTTCCGCCTATATCAATGGGGCGTGATATGCAACTATTGTAATGGAGAAAGTCAACAGCCATGGTCTTACACTTTTTAGGGTTGAGGCGCATATTGTTAGTACAAGCAAAAGCCTGGATGTCATTAACGATAAAATTCAAAATCGATGGAGAATTCCTTGGAAGAATTTCCATTACAGTTAAGTCATCGACAAACTTAGCGCGCAGGTCCCATGATGGCAAAAGATCATTCACCATTATAGCAAAGAGGATAGGCCCCAATTTGGTACCCTGAGGAATTCCCCCAAATAGGGCTTGAGAACTAGAATAAGTAGAACCAATACGTGTAACCTGTGATCTGCCCTGTAAAAACGCGGCAATCCACCGCAACAGACTCGCGTGCACGTTAAACCTTGAAAGCTTCGCGATTAGGATCTTATGGTCAATTAAGTCAAATGCCTTTCGAAAGTCAGCAAAAAACAGCCTTAAGGAACAATTCCCATTGTCTAAAGCTTGCAAAGCTAGGTGGAGAATAAAAACAAGAGCTTGTTCAGTAGACTTTCCCGCGACAGCAAACTGTTTAACGTCCAGGTCCTCTAGGATAGTAGGGAGGATCCTGCTAAGGGTGAAACCTTCTAGTACTTTGGCGACCTGGCAAGTAAGGCTGATTGGTCTGATGTCATCTTCTACTTTCTTGGGAGGTGTCTGTTTTGGGAGAGGGCGGACAATCGCAGACTTTAACAGGGCAGGAAGGAAGCCCTCACGAAGAGAGGCGTTATATATGTCGGCAATGACAGGTGCAAGCTCAAAAGCAAAAGACTTCAGTATTTTATTTGGAATCCCATCGGGGCCTTTGTTGTCCTCTCACTCCATAGGTTAGTCGAGCTGGTGGGTTTCTTCGTCTCTGCGGTCGTTCTGCTGGTTGTTGTCTCGGCTCAGGAACGTTATCCTCGTCTTCTTCGCCCGTTATTTCCCAACAATCCTCTTGCTGGTCTTCAGTGGTTGTGGATTCACTAACTGGTATTTCTTCATCTGTCTCAGTATCTGTGAGATGCTTTAATCGTTCGTTATGCCTCTTCAACCGTCTGTGGTTGATTATCTTCGGTCGTCCTCTTCCTGTGGTCGGACGAACTTTGTATGTGGTTTCTCCTATTCTCTCTACAATTATATAAGGCCCTCTCCATCTATCTCCTACCAACTTTTTGGATAGCCCTTTCACTCGTCGTGGGCTGAAAGTCCACACCTTTTCTCCCACCTGAAAAGGATGGAACCTTGTTTTAGAACGCTGTCGACTATGACGTTGAGCGTTTTCTTTGACGATGCGTATGTGTACTTTTTCTCGAATCTTCTGGAGACGGTCCAGTTTCTCGGTCAGTGCTATAGTACCCTTAGTCCTACCAGGCTTTGTTGTGTCAGGAACACAATCGATGAGTTGACGGGCGTTCACACCAAAAACCAAGACAAACGGAGATTCATGAGTGGTTTTGTGCACTGATGTTCTCATTGCTGCCAACGACGGTAGTTTGTCATCCCAATCTGTTTGGTCCATCGCTTCGATATCTACCGCGAGACGTTCTGCCAATGTGCGGTTAGTTCTTTCTGCCAAACCATTTCCTTGTGGATTGAATGGGGAACTTCTGCTTCTCTTAATATTGAATCTGCGACACAACTCTGCCATAAGATTAGCTTCAAAGTTCCGTCCTTGATCTGTGTGTAATCCTTCAGGAAATCCAAATCGACAAATAATTTCTTGATAAATAATCTCTGCTGTCGTCTCGGCTGTCTGGTCCTTAACGGCGAATGCTTCCGGCCATTTGCTAAAGGGGTCAGTCAAGGCAAAAATATATTTATTGCCTCTAGCTGTTGTAGGAAGTGGACCCGCGAAATCCATATGCCACCACCGGAAAGGGCTATCTGGCGTTGGAAGCGTTCCAATGGGTTGTCTGTCAGGAACTGTTGGATTTTGTACGGTTGGCTTCCACATACACACACCAATTTTGGGAAGAATCGGATAAAATCTTCCACACACTGCTGTCTATAACTTCTCGTCCCAAATAGTAGAAATATGCCATTTTCAATGGGCGTTTTCTCCGTGAGAATGCACTGTATGTCAGACTGACTTCTTTTGTAATAAAGAACTGTCATAGGGGATCATTTTTGGTTAATATATCTTCAAGAAAAAATAGGTTCTTCATGGAGAAAACGCGTACGGAAAATTGAAAAAAGCATGTTGACACTTAGAAAAATTTCCCAAAATTTGACAAAAAGTGCAGGGTATTTATTGCCTTAACTTTTGACAAATTTTGAGGCTGCCTTTTTATGGTGTCATTCGATAGAGCTCATCACGTAGATCATTTTTGGTTAATATATGTTCAAGAAAAAATAGGTACTTCGTGGTGAAAACGCGTACACAAAGGTCAAAATAAGCCATTTTCAATGGGCGTTTCCTCCGTGAGAATGCACTGTATGCGCGATTAACTTCTTTAATAGTATACAACTGGCATAGGGGATCATTTTTGGTTAATATATCTTCAAGAAAAAATAGGTTCTTCATGGAGAAAACGCGTACGGAAAATTGAAAAAAGCATGTTATTACCATGGTTATTTAGATCCAGATTCTGGGTACAGTTAACCATGGTGGTGTTTCGTGATGTTTTATGGTAGAAATGTCATTTTATCATCAGTTATGACTTTATTTCATCATTTTACGTAAAAATAATATCAACTTCTCATTAAATATGGGTTATTTTACCATGGTTACTTAGATCCAGATTCTGGGTACGATTAACCATGGTAGTTTTTCGTGATGGTTTATGGTTTTTTATTTGAGGCTGGCTTTTTATGGTGTCATTCGATAGAGCTCATCACGTAGATCATTTTTGGTTAATATATGTTCAAGAAAAAATAGGTTCTTCATGGTGAAAACGCGTACATGGCCCATTGACAATGTATTTGAGTCTTTCGTATATAGCGGTCAGCGGTTATGGGGGTTCGGGCCCAAATCCTGGACAATTACGTAAGGGTGGCTTCCACATACACACACCCATTTTGGGAACAATCGGATAAATTCTTCCACACACTGCTGTCTATAACTTCTCGTCCCGAATAGTAGAAATATGCCATTTTCAATGGGCGTTTCCTCCGTGAGAATTCACTGTATGCGATATTAACTTCTTTCATAGTATACAGCTGCCATAGGGGATCATTTTTGGTTAATATATCTTCAAGAAAAAATAGGTTCTTCATGGAGAAAACGCGTACGGAAAATTGAGAGAAGCATGTTGAGACTTAGAAAAATTTCCCAAAATTTGACAAAAAGTGAAGGGTATTGCCTTAATTTTTGACAAATTTTGAGGCTGGCTTTTTATGGTGTCATTCGATAGAGCTCATCACGTAGATCATTTTTGGTTAATATATGTTCAAGAAAAAATAGGTTCTTCATGGTGAAAACGCGTACACAAAAGTCAAAATATGCCATTTTCAATGGACGTTTCCTCCGTGAGAATGCACTGTATGCAAGACTAACTCCTTAATAGTATACAGCAGCCATAGGGGATCATTTTTGGTTAATATATCTTCAAGAAAAAATAGGTTCTTCATGGAGAAAACGCGTACGGAAAATTGAAAGAAGCATGTTGACACTTAGAAAAATTTCCCAAAATTTGACAAAAAGTGCAGGGTATTAATCGTCTATAACTCAAAGGCTTTTTATTCGTTTCTCACCAAACTCGGTCACAATGTACTACGATAGAGTCTCTACGATGCCCGATAGATAAACTTAATGATTTGTATTAAGGTGGCTCTGCCCGAATTTTTAAATTGTTCACATATGAAAATTCGGTGCAGAGCCACCTTAAGAAAAATCATTAAGTTTATCTATCGGGCATCGTAGAGCCATCACCCTAGTACATTGTGACCGAGTTTGGTTCAAAACGAATAAAAAGCCTTTGAGTTATAGACGATACCGCGGGTGATATATTGAATACAATAAACTTTGGATTTTTTCGAATTTTCATTGGCTACGTCTGGCGTTCCGATTGATATCTCGAAGGCTTTTTATTCGTTTTGAACCAAACTTGTTGGGAAGATAGCCAGGTTATATGGCTACACTACTATGGTAACAAACCTGCAAAATACCATACATGCGAACTTAAGGTGGCTCGAATGATATTGTAATAGAGTAGTTTAACCGTTTTTCCTAAAATTCACTACCTTCGACGAATTTTAACTCGAAGGCGTTTTAATCGTTTTCCACCAAACTTGGCCACAATATACACAATACCCGTCCCTCAAAATCCCACTGTTGAAACATATCATATTATGTTAAGGTGGCTCTGCCGTGTTTTTTGGAAAATGTCAAAATCACGGCAGAGCCACCTTAACATAATATGATATGTTTCAACAGTGGGATTTGCAGGGACGGGTATTGTGTTTATTGTGGCCAAGTTTGGTGGGAAACGATTAAAACCTCTTCGAGTTAAAATTCGTCGAAGGTAGTGAATTTTAGGAAAAACGGTTAAAGTACTCTATTACAATATCATTCGAGCCACCTTAAGTTCGCATGTATGGTATTTTGCAGGTTTGTTACCATAGTAGTGTAGCTACATAACCTGGCTATCTTCCCACCAAGTTTGGTGAGAAACGAATAAAAAGCCTTCGAGATATTAATTCGGAACGCGAGACGTAGTTAATGAAAAATCGAAAAAATGCAAAGTTCATTGTATTCAATATATCACCCGCGGTATCGTCTATAACTCAAAGGCTTTTTATTCGTTTCTCACCAAACTCGGTCACAATGTACTAGGATAGAGTCTCTACGATTCCAGATAGATAAACTTAATGATTTTTCTTAAGGTGGCTCTGCACCGAATTTTCATATGTGAACAATTTCAAAATTCGGGCAGAGCCACCTTAATACAAATCATTAAGTTTATCTATCGGGCATCGTAGATACTCTACCCTAGTACATTGTGACCGAGTTTGGCGAGAAACGAATAAAAAGCCTTTGAGTTATCGACGATACCGCGAGGTGATATATTGAATAAACAATAACAGGTTGATAAGTTTTCCAGTATATGCTCTATTAAGTTGTACTGCGGCTTTGTGCATTTGCCGTTGTTGGGTCTACAACTTTCGTTAATATATGTTCAAGCAATATCCCTTTGTTAAGGCTCTGCTCAGAATAGAGAAACCGACAAGTGGACACTTAGAAAATTTTTGAAAAATGTTTTTTTCGTCGTGCCAGAACTCTACCAAACCTCCGTGAAATCTTTTGATAATTGGGCATGTTGTTGTTGAGGACATTCATGTTATCGAGTGGAACATCTCAATTTCGTGTGTCAAGAACCAGAGCGGAGAGCACAGATGACATATCATCTGTGCTCTCCGCTCTGGTTCTTGACACACGAAATTGAGATGTTCCACTCGATAACATGAATGTTCGCGTTTAGAAGCGCAGATAAACTCATAAAGGAACACTGTTTCCCTATGCCGAAAACGATATCTTCGAAAACGTAGCCTGCTCGCTACGAAAACGTGAAACGTGTCAGGAACATGCGGACTGAGCCACTTTAGAGAATATTGCGGAATTGCCGACAAATCCACATCCAAAAATCCAAAGAGACTGAGATATTGTCGACTATACATAGCTCGGCAAAAAGACTGGGCACGAGTGAACGTCAAGAATAGTGCCTAAGGGGAGGCAGCAATTATACATGACGAAAGATCTTACACATGTCATCGTAAGCCAAGACAAATGTAGCCTGCGTGGCAGGCGTTCTATAGTAAGAAAAATGCGTTATCCTCACGCTAGACTGTATCGCCTTCTGTATATTAAAGTTATGTATATTTAAAGTTAGGAAATTCAAGTGTCGTAAATATATACATATAATAAGACCAAACCGGGACCTGCAGTTGCGATAAATGCAACTCCAAGGCCTTCCGGCTAGGAATCAAACCCGCGCGTTTTCTGGATTACATCTTCTCTGGATTTGCTTTCATCTACTGACAAGTTGACAACGAGTTTATTATTAATATACCTCTGTATATTATACGTATCCGTATATACGCACGTATATACGCCAATTTTCGCGCAAACAAAATTAGTGTAAATTTACCAAACATTGTTGGTTACGAAGTTGCTTGGTCCGAAACTGTCCCAACTCAAAATAAACTAAGTATATAGGAAACTAAGGTATATAATGCATTTTCCCCGACAAACCGTTCCGGTGTTATACTAAATTTTTGCGCGAACATTTGACGTGCGTACTCAACTTGTCAGAGGACGCGCGGGTTTGATTCCTAGCCGAAAGGCCTTGGAGTTGCATTTTTCGCAACTGCAGGTCCCGGTTTGGTCTTATTATATGTATATCTTTACGACACTTGAATTTCCTACACATAACTTTAATATACAGAAGGCGATACAGTCTAGCGTGAGGGTAATGTGAGGATAACGCGTTTGTCTTGGCTTATGATGACATGTGTAAGATCTTTCGTCATGTATAATTTTATGTTTATCAACAGTATAATCTTCCCAACAAACGTTCCGGCGCTACACTAATTTTGTTTGCGTTACAATTTGATATATTTTACGTGCGTATATACGGATACAAGTAATATACAGAGGGTCAACACATCGCTAAACATTGTAAGGAATCGACTTGTTTGAAACCGTGTATACAAACGAAAAGATTATTCTAAGCGTAAAGATTATTCTAAGCGTTATTTCATATTTTTTCTGACCCTCGACTTTTTACCCTCGACCCTCGACTTTTTACCCTCGCCCTCGACTTTCTACCCTCGACCCTCGACCCTCGACCAAAAGGGAGACTCGCCGTATCTGAATTTACTCCAATACAATGATTGTCTGCATATCTTACTTATTACGATGTTCAACACCGGTGCAGGTCCCATCACCTATCTTTTTATCAAAATGAAACACTGACAACTAACATCATCAGAGTCTCCAAACACATAGATGACCAATATAACAAACGTAAACTAATAAAACACATCAAACCTAACAAACGTCGCAAAACAACTAATGTCACTACACATAATAATAACAGCACAGCTGCAACTAGAGCTACCTTGAATACATTTCACGTATATATCTAGCACTAACGACACATAATAATAATCACACCTCCACACACAAAAACTATTCGAGTGAGGAAATGGCCTCACTTAAAAGTCTGCAAAATAACGAAGATTTGATCGTTAAACCCGCAGACAAGGGTGGGGCTACTGTCATCTGGCCAAACGATGACTATCTACGCGAAGCCTCTTAAGCAACTCGATAACACCGCTCATTACAAACACGTTGCTGATAATCCTTTTCCATTATCATTACTAATATACAAAAATTCATTTCTGACGCGTTAAAAGCGCAATTAATCGACTACACCACATATCAATTCCTATTACCTCCTATACTCACACGAACACCTACACTATATCTGCTGCCTAAAATCCATAAACCTGACATTCCAGGCAGGCCAATTATCTCAGGATGCGATGGCCCGACTGTTAGGTTATCTAAATTTGCAGATCACTTCCTCAAGCCTCTAGCAACATCCCATCATACGTCAAGGACTCCACAGCATTTCTTAATCGCATCTTTATTATACTCGTTACTATCGACCTTGAAAGCCTTTACACTAATATACCTAATGAAGAGGGAATTAGCGCCTGCATTAATCAACTCAACCAGGATAATAATACTGATGAAGATATCAACACATTTAATATAACACTACACGTCGTGTGTATTCGCACATAATGCGCATATGGGTGTGTGTGTCTGTGTGTATGTATTTATATATTACTGTACAATTTATGACGATAATGTAACCTATATACCTATAACAATTTTCAATATCATACCAGAACCTCTCTTATATTATCAACATGCAACAATAATATGCACATACGCATATATCACTTTACACACACATCAGCGGAGCCACTTCAATATTCATCTAAGCAAACACCGCACTCCACTCCCATACACCATATACACACAAAATCATACAACAAGATGCATCCCATAATATTCTCACAACTTTCGTAAGACAATCGAAGGAAAAATAGATACTGGTAAGTTATATATGGTTTAACGAGTTGGTATGTCGAGTCACGACACAACAATTTCACAATACGCTACACTCCTCTATACTAGTTAATTTCAATTGTTGTTTTGGCTAATATAATTCACTACCATGCCCATGCCGTACTTATTCATACAAACAGTACACTGTACCACTCTCTCAAGCCCAAACATATGATTAATAACACATTAATATAATATTAATTTTATAATTTTATAATCCGAGACAAAAAGAAACCGATACCCCTGCACACGTAACACCAAATACATAATCACTCGTGATCTCATCACGTGATACACTCACAATATACAAAACTAACACTCACACCCACACCCACGATCAGCCTATTATTCACTCACTGGTCACACAGCAAAACAAACAAAACCTTCATCAAACCAAAATGGCCAAGAGAGTTGGTATGTCAAGAAACTATGGGACATTTGGTAAGAACTAATATATTCCATTTCTACCTCACCATTATCATATATCGACCGTCATTTTTGCCACTATTCGCCAAATATCTCACCATCACTATCGATCACCAATGCTCACAACAATTTGCACTCACATCCAAACCCCTCAAAAATCCCTCCTGAAGAAGACTGTTAGGTCGAAACGTGTCGAGGGTTGCCGAATACACGACAAACCACAAAATTACACGCGTTTCCATTCAAATATCCATAATTTTGTCCATTTGCAAACACACCACCGCCCTCATGTTCATTTTCACTTACACATTGTTCATGTCAATCATCAATGTTATATATTTAATGTGATATTACGTCATCCAACTCAGCCTATGCCGTATCTGAATTTACTCCGATACATTGGTTGTCTACATATCTTACTTATTGCGATGTTCAACACCGGTGCAGGTCCCATCACCTATCTTTTTATCAAAATGTAGGCGTGAAAGGTTAATATGGATATGTTATGAATTTATTGTATTTATTTGTATAGTAGTGTACCTACATAACAAGGAGATCAGTTGGAATTGTTGCATTGTTGATTTTTAGTGATAGAAACAACATTAGACCTTTCTCTCAATTAAATTCAATAATTATTTTAGATATTTGTAGTTTATATTTGTGATATAAACTGAGACCAGTGCTTCTAAGATTTAACAAGAGAATGCATGTGTTGTAACGAGCTATATTTAGAATAGACAAGTGGTTGTTTGGGCAAAGTTGCAATAGTTGAGTTTGTAAAATTACCTAATTTGTTAGGAGAATATTGGAAATGTAAAGCCATAGATGACAAGAAAATATTGATTTGATATTTTAGCTTATAAAAAACTTTAAAAAAATTACTTATAACAAAATAAGCAGTTTTAAGGATTTTCCATATTATGGAAAATAAGGTCCATACTATGGAAATAAGAAAATCCATACAATATCCATACTATGGAAAATATTTCCATACTATTTCCATAGTATGGATTTGCAAAAAAATTTCCAGTGTTTGTCACCCTCCAAGGCTACTGGCCCTGATGGCATACCAGCTTACCTTTTAAAACGATGTTCTGAAGTCATCGCCCCGTCTTTGACTGCTCTCTTCCAGTTGTCTCTCCAACAGGGTGTATTTCCTTCTGAATGGAAATTTGCTAATGTGGTTCCAATACCTAAGAAAGGTGATGTTCATCAAGTCACCAACTACAGACCTATTTCATTACTCTCCCAAGTCTCTAAAGTATTTGAACGTTTGATTTGAAGTCAGGTATCTTTTTTCATTAAAAACTCTTTGTACGACCTTCAACACGGCTTCCGCTGCAATAGGTCTTGTGTTACTCAACTGCTTAAAGTGTTTCACGACATCGGCAGTGCTCTTGATTCCGGTAAATTTATCTCGATTTCGCTAAAGCTTTCGACTCTGTGTCTCACAGCAAACTCTTGTCCAAACTGAAAAATTATGGAATTGCCGGTCCACTTCTTAACTGGTTCGTGATCGTAAACAACGTGTCCACTTCTTAACGGGTCCACTTCTTAACTGCTTCGTGATCGTAAACAACGTGTCGTTATCGAAGGAGTTTATTCATCTTTCCTTAACGTTACGTCTGGCGTGCCTCAAGGTAGTGTCATAGGTCCTCTTCTTTTCACGTTGTACAAGGCGAGTTAAATTCGTTAACTGCGTAGCGCTGACAGGACGGCAATAATCACTAGAATTGTGGCGAACTTTTTCACTGCCACTCACATGAGATATTTTCCTAATGGATGGCTGGAACTTGAAGCATTCTTTCTTAAGTATGAAATAGCCTGCATACAGATTTGAACGCTATCTCGGGTTTCAGTTGTCTGCTAAAATCTGCGTACGTTTATTATGTCTCCATTATATGTAACAAAGATTTATGGTTCATACTAACTTTAGTTCTGCCTTGACAGCGTGATCCGTTTATGCTATTTATATGCGCAATTTCTTCAAGCATTTTAGGTAAACTGTGTCAGACTATATTATTGTAGAAAAAAGTGTGGGTCCGGCCAACATATTTTTGCTGAAGCGATTGTGTCTGATCAATAAGTCCATCACTGTGGAATTATCCTTTAGAACAATTACGTAATCTTAATCGCACGTGAAAGACGCATGCGATTTTTTCAAAATATCTTAAAATGAGTAAAACTGCAAAGTTTGGTTGCAAAATGTGGAAAATATAGCCTTGTGAAGTTCGCAAATTTTGTATATATTTGTATTACGCGCGGTAAAAATAACCAAACGTTGTTGTTGTTTTATCAAGTGAAGGCGATGTTACTGTACACCATGGATAGTTGAAGAGAATTTTTCGAAAGTTTCTATGGTTACACGATGCAAATTTTGCAAATGGCAATGCAATTCTGGAGTTGATGCATGTTATTGGGACCACAACTATTTTACAAAAAACGCTTCGTCTCTAAGCCCTAGGGGAGTGTGAATGTCAACTCAACAACTCCACTCAGGTTGTTCTTTTACAAGAAAGACTTGTATAATTATAGGATAGGATTATTATGCAGTTATTATTCCGTGACATTAAATAATAAAAAATTCTTAACTTACTTCATTTTCTGCATAATTCGGAAACACCTAAAACGTACAAAGTAAATACAGAAATAGTGAATTCATCGTGTCGTATTAGGCTTTTTGTTCACAAAACGTTTTCGGTTCATTTCAGCATGTTTATGCATCGGATGTTGACTAAAACGCATCACACAATTTATCTCTGACAACCCGAATAAAGTTTTTTCGCTTGTCGTTTGCATCGTGAATAGCCATTGGGTTGACAGAGATAAATTATGCGTTCCAGCTACCAGCTCATGACACTTGTTACATTCCTAGCAGATGTACCTTTTCCATTACTTTTACAGTAACGCTTTCTTCTGGTGTCATATAGAAATAACAGAAGTCATCACTGTTTAAGTGAATACGTGCATCGTTTCTCAATTTCAATACTCCAGCTCTTGACGATGCACAGACTACACGGAATCTTTTATAATGATCCTTTGAATGAAAAGAAAATTAAATATAAACTTTCTTCCGTCTACTCCACCAACTGAATACATGAAATTAAATTACCGGTTGCTTGACATATGTTCGGATAATTTTTCTCCCAAATTCGTCATCCACTGCATTTTGAATATTGTCAAGAAATAAGAATTTATGATTGTCGCTTCCTGATTAAAAAATAAAGTTTTGCAAAGACTGTAGTTACAAGCATTCATGTTTTAAACGAAACAAACAATTTAAGTTATTTACCTGTTTCATTTTCATCCATCCCCAGTTTGTCAACCGAATCCTTGAATTCAGTCCAATTTACGCCATTAAGGTCCTAAAAACACAGCAACTCTTGTTAAATGTGTAAATCTAAGCTACTCCCCTGTGGGATTACAATCTGTACCGCGAACGGCAAATATAACTTACAATATTATTTTACAATATTACTTACAGCATAAATACTACAGCATGAATTCGAATTCATCTCACGATCCAGCGCCTTCAGAAGGGATGTTTTCCCTACTCCTTTTGATCCTATCATAAAAGGAAGCAAATTAAAAAACCGGCGGACAGATGCATCGAATCAGGCAAATATTTACGGTAGCATTGTCCAATGCTTAAATTGTCCAATTTAATACACACTTCGCGAATTTCACGGACAATGTGATCATGGCAGGTTTACTCCTGCAAGCATAATTACGGACTCTCTCAATAATTGCGGCTATAGTTTCACAGCAAGATAGACACTTCCCGAATTTGCTCTCTGGAAATGAAAACTGCCCAACTAACGGGAACAAACAATGATTCCAATTGCAGACTAAATTTTGATCTTGGCAAGAAGAACGAAATCCAACACTACAGCTAGAAAGAGCATCTTAGAATGAGTAAAACTGCAAAGTTTGGTTGCAAAATGTTGTAAAATGTGGAAAATATAGCCCTGCGAAGTTTGCAAATTTTGAATATATCTGTATCCCGCCCGGTAAAAATAACCACTTTCGGCTCAAAAATGGTTATTTTTACCGCGCGTAATACAAATATATACAAAATTTGCGAACTTCACAGGGCTATATTTTCCACATTTTGCAACCAAACTTTGCAGTTTTACTCATTTTAAGACAATCTTTCTGGCTGTAGTGTTGGATTTCATTCCTTAAAATTCATTGAACCAACTGCATGCAACAGACTAGGGAACTGGGAAGAAGTAAATAACTGCAGTTTTCATTTCCAGAGAGCGAATTCGGGAAGTTTTGCAGGCAACATGAGCTCGCAATTATTGAGAGAGCCGCAATTATGCTTGAATGTTATAACATTGACATGTTATAATACCGACGTAACGTGATACTACGGAGATTTAGCAAAGACGTCCGCGACGTCAAAGACATGAAATGGCGTGGCATATTGTAAAATCTCATGTGCCAAGGCTCTCCGGAAGAGCATTTTATCTTGTTAATGAGTGAGTGATTAAATAAAGTTCGTATGTATGTATGTATGTATGTTCACGTCGTCTTTGACGTCGCGGTCGTCTTTGACATCGCGGACGTCTTTGCTAAATCTCCCTATTTTGTAGGTGTGTCGGAGACTTTACCTCTATAGTTAAACTAAGTACAATAGTAATAGAACACGTGAATTCCACGCGCGATAGCGTGATATATAATTTCCTTTAAAACAGGAATTTTTGTTATTGTTGTGAGACTTTTACTGTAAAAACCTTTGTCTAAAAGTGATACGAGAGTGAGTGATTTGTGATATTATATATCAAAATCAAAAATACAACTTGTGACTTGTTGGTGATACTCAAAGCGAAATTTCCAACAGGTCAACATCAATGTCCACTGTTTTCATGTCGCAAGCGTAACATGAGCAGCGATCACTTGAATCTAAAAGGTACTCACAGTGAGTGCTGGAATCTTATTAAAAAGAACTCAACAAGTACGCTTTAGAACGTTTACAAGATCATATTATGGGCAAATTGGGCATTCATGCTTTTGAACTTACCAAGTAAACAGAGGGGTCGATACCATTTATATTTGATCACTTTCAATACTTTAGAGAATATCGTAGGGTGCACATACAGCTGAAAAAAGATCACCGTTTTTTAGTCAAACACTTTTTTATCAGGGTAACTTTCTGAAAAAACAAAACAAAACAAAACCGAGTGATCCGATGTTTTTAACTGAACGTATTTGCAGAAAACTTTATGCTAGACGTTCAATACTTTAGTTTCAAAAATCAATATTAAATAACGCATGAGTTTATGTAAAAGGATTTTGTGATATCGAAAGCTTCTTTCAGGTCAATAAAAATCACTCCGTTAAGCAGACATGCTTATACACTAAAAATATCGCACTTGTTCAACATCTCGCTGTGGAAAATAAATCCTTCTTTGTTTTAAAGTTTAAGAGGCCATCCGTGGTAGATGTTTTCGTTATTTGTTTAACTAAGATTTGAAAGTGCTGTTTCGAACTCATTGCCATACTTCAACAGCCGGACTGAAATTTCAGCCCAGCCTGAAAATAGACAATTCCCATAAAAGACTAATTTTTGATCTGGGCAAGGAGATGCAAATAAATCACCACAGCTAGAAAGATCAGTAAAATTAGTAAAATCACCTATTAGTAAAGTCTATCGGTCTATAATGGGAAATGTTGTGAAATCAGGAAAATATAGCCTTGCAAATTTTGTACACTTTTGTACTGCGTGTGGAAATTGTTACCATATTCAGTCCAAATGTGGTAACAATTTCCGCACAGCATAAAAAAGTATACAAAATTTGCGAACTTTGCAAGGCTATATATTTCCGTATTTTACAACATTTCATAACCAAACTTTGCAATTTTACTAATTTTAGTATGCTCTTTCCGGGAATATAGCTGGTCGATACATTACAATTGGCACGGATTTTAAGCCCAAGAGAAATTTTGATCTGGGCCACTATTGCTAGACGGCCTTTGATGGTCGATACATTACAATTGGCACGGATTTTAAGCCCAAGAGAAATTTTAACCGAGTATGAAAACAGTTTCTACAGTTTTTGCGCGGATGGTCCAGTCTGGAGTCCACTATTTGTTGCATATTAGTTTCTCATCCCCTGCCCGCATGCCTTTTAAGGGGCCGATTACATGGAGTGAGTTGGCCCAGTTAAGCGAGTTGGCCCAGTTGACCGGGTGCCCCGCTTCGTGTATTGATCGCTTATGTTTTCAGAATTTCGATTGCATGAGAACCGAGTTGGCCCGCTTTGCCGGGACCGCGGTTGTTGATTGCCGGGCCAATTTTGCTGAGTTGAAAATTGGCTTTCTTCGCCATGTAATTACATTTTGCCACAAACACCAGTGCGCTACTATGCAGTATATCAAATGGTTTCGTAATTGGTCCAAATTTCTGCCTTGATTATGACTATTGATTTTGTGCACAGAATGTGCCTGTTTGCAGATTAAAGCTCGGACAGTGTCTTTCTGTTAAAGAATCAGTTGAAATTTTTAAAATCTAACCACGCCTTCATCGTTTTCACCCACCGATACATTCATCCACAGATTAGTAAAAAGGATTTCGTAAAAGGTCCAAATTTCTGTTTTGATTATAACTATTGATTTTGTGCACAGAATGTACTTGTTTGCAGATTACTACTCGGACAGTGTCTTTCTGTTAAAGAATCAGTTGAAATTTTTAAAATCTAACCACGCCTTCATCGTTTTCAGCCACCGATACATTCATCCACAGTTGTTCCAAAACAAACTGGTAGTGTAGGTTTGTAAAAACGATTAAAAGTTGATGTACTAGTCCACTAAAATCATGTTGATACTTAAACCAGCCTGTTTTGCTGATGATGTAGACCCACCTCGAACAGAATGTCCCCCAAATAAATCTTTAATACCTGATTGACGAATAATCGAAGCCAGACAAAAGGCATTCCATCAAGGAAAAAGCTCACATTATCGGCAGCTACGCAATCCGGTAAGCAGAGAAAGTAAGAAACTCAGATCCACATTCCTTGAGAGAAAATTAGAACAGTTAAAGCTAAACCCAAACCCCAAAAAGTGGTGGCAATCAATAAAACAGTTATCAGGTTATCCTCAGAAGAAAGTCCTTTCAACCCTTGTCGTGGGCAACCAGGTGGTGTCAGGAAAAGCCCTGGCCGAAATCATTAATGACACTTTTGTCTCAGTTTCCAAAGAAATCCCTCCTTTAAATCGTCTTCATACCGACATTGTACCAGAAAGCAGCCATTTTGACATTCCACCAGAGTTTATCATTGAAGAAGAAGAGGTATACCATAAATTATCTATTATATCAACTTCCAAATCTTCCGGTCCAGACGGGATACCAAACTGGGTCCTGAAGTTCTACTCCCATGTACTGGCTTCCCCCAAACATGACAAATATGAAAAATCTCAACTGGCTGCATAGGCACTTTAAAAGATGAGATCTATATGTAAATCATCTGTGTCTCTACAGGTTAAAATAGATCATTTATTGCATAAATCCCATTAAAATATGAATCATTGAATAAATCCAATATAAATTGAATCTTCAAAATATCTTTTAACTATTCTTTAACAAAATATCTTTTAACCCTAGACAGTGGCGTAGCCAGCCTGACAATTTGGTCATGCTATGCAAATTTTTCTATGGTCGTTGGCCGTAAAAACAATGCATTTCTAAAGAAATGAATAAATGGTAATGATTTGAAATTTGCATAGCATGACAAAATTGTCGGGCTGGCTACGCCACTGACCCTAGAACGCCCAGGTAGTTTCCCCATTGACGAGTAAAATCGTCTGGCGTTAGACCAGATGAAAATACATAAGTGATACCATGGGCGTTCTAGGGTTTAACGAACATGGTAGATAGTTTATTAATCAATGCCAATATAAATTGAATCTTCAAAATATCTTTTAACTATTGTGCTATTACGCAATTATAAATTGAATCCTACCATCGATGGTATTATTTAATACTTATTTACTTATATTTTTGTCAAAACACACAAGATTATTCGCACTCACGCCACAAGTTCCAACTCTTCCTAACTTAACAAAGAACGCGGATCGACAATTCGCAAATGGAACATTTGAAACGCCCGCTTAAGGGCTGTATCCCCTCGTGTCTGTTCAGTGACGGACGTCTTATCAGCTACTTGAGTTGTACCGTAATGAGTACAGGTGTCCACTCGCTCGGACAAGTATTCCAAAACGACGCTTTTGCAGTCATGAAGGCTTTATTGACTGTACATTGGATAAAATAAACCTCCCTTTCAAGCGACAGAATAAAGTCAGCACCCTTCATATTTGGAGTGGCATAACATATATTCTTTTCTGGTTTGAACGTAGGCGGCAACTCTTTTTGATTGAGAACCTCTCCTGCTTGGGATAACGTGGTTAAGTTTACTTGTTTCTTGTCCTTCGTCTTGCCCAATAACGTCAAATGCGCCGATGCTATATTTTGACAAATAGAGGACAAGTATGCTCCATTAATGGACAAACATTTTCATTGAGAAAAGTAGTGCGAGGCATCTGCTAGTATTTAAGGGCTGAAACTACTGTCGTCAAATAAAGTTTACCTACCACTAGTAAACTTCCACAATAAGAGTGCTTCAAAAATGAATCCGCGAACATTGCTTTCACCTTTGATGTTGACTCGCTTGAGTAGTTCGACCTAAAAAGAAAAACATTTTGACCAGTGAACGAAGAGTGCATATTAATATTTAAGTATTAGACTACCAGTAAATATCAGACTAGCTAGCAAGTTGAGAGTTTGTCCAATGCTCAAGTGTTTTTAATTGCTAGATGCTGGAGAACATAATTTAATGTAAAAAAAGGAAAACGAGGGGTATTTTACATCTTTTCTCTACCGTAATAATAATTTTGGACCGAGTTGTCTCAGTGGGCCGAGTCGTCTCGGGGCCGAGTTGGTCACGTGCCTGAATGAATATAATAAAAGTGCATATGACATGATTACCGTTTTTTCACCAAACATTCGTCTCGAAGACACAATTTCAACAATGTATTATTCGGTTTGATCCGATCAATATTTCCGGAGATATTGCTGATTAAACACACGAAAAAATTACCGGTAGGTAATTGTCATACGAATTATTCACCCTCATTCATTAGCCCGCTACCCGGGCTAAGAATTTCTGGATTTTGGTTTGAGATATAGTTTTTTAACAAAAATTATGTCGCCAAACATAAAAAATTGCATTTGGTTCGAACTTTTCTTTTACAAAATTTAGCAAAACTTTTCAAAGTAGTTCCGGTTAAAATAATGAATTTTTCACATCAATACTATATTTCATTCCACACTCTAAATGCCAGGACGCTTTCAATCCGCTTTCTACCCGTTTTCTATATTTTCTTCCTGTTTCTTTTTCGTCAATTAATAAGCAATATTTATGTTTTTAAAATTGATATTAAATTTTCCGCCATACATGAAATTATGGCACATGACTTGGATAACTTTAGACTGGGCTGGCCGATTTTGATGAAACAAGTGACAAAATGACGAGTTCTATTAAATCAGCTTATTTTGAACCGACATTCCTACCTTCATCGCCATATCCATACTCATCCGCTCTAGAGATAGAAAATATCAGTTAGTGTAGCAACCTCAGAGTATTTTCAATCCCTTTTAACTAATTTTTCATACTCACAACCGAAGTGAAGACATGGAAACATCCAACTGTAAAAGAAAATGTGGTTGATATGTTATTTTTGTTTTTAAAACAAATAAACGATCAATTATGGATTTAGTTTTGATATGTATTTAAACACAGTTACTGGAGAACATTGTTTGGAAGCTCGAATAAAATTCAATACAACTCATTATCTATGTTATTGTCCAAGTTTATGCAAGTTTCTGGCCTTCCGCATCACGTGCCTATTGTCTTTTTACCCAAATAACCAATAGGAATAATTCGACCTGGTCATTCACCCGTGCGACTGAACGAAGGATATTTAAAGTACTGCTATTGGATAATAAGGCCATGATACAATGCGCACGTGATGCGGAAGGGACAACAAGCTTGCATAAACGTGCACCAACATAGATGAGTTCTATAGAATTTTAATCAAGCTTCCAAACCATGTTCTCTAGTAACTGTGGTTTAAATGAGTTCATGGAGCTAAGTTCAAACATTTCTGTTCGTCGGTTTTGTTTGTTTGTACAGTTCGAAACATTGGTCCAGTTCAAGAAAAAGACTGCACATGTTTACCGCAAGTCAAGCAAAAAGGCGAGACACCAGTCAGTAATCCTGTGACAATTTGCCGTGCTCGTAAATATTTTTCATTCTTTGGTCAAAACAACGGGAAACTCATTGACGCTCCGATTGGCCTTGCTTGCGAATCGTATGCCATTGTCTGCATCACACAACGATGATTTCAATTTGGGACCACTCCCAGTTTTCCCGGGACGGTGATTTTCAAAAACAAAACACGGCGAACTTCGCCCTGTGCGATCTGAACAATTTTAACTTTGCAACAATTAATGTACCTCTGTGATTTCGTCAGCAGACTGCCGGTGTTCCTTGTTAGCATTCCTAAAAATATTAAATGGACTGCAAATGACATCACAGTCTGTTGGTCACGAGTTCCATCTGAGCATCATATCAACGCCGTTTGAAAGCGTTAGTGTAGGTTTTCGCGTGGGAGGCTCACATAATTCTAGTGTATTTTTGGCACAACCTCGAAGTTACTGAGGATTGCCTTCTAACGTTCACACGCCTCTACCTCCAAACTAAAGCAGAGCACACACCTTTTTTCAATTTCTTCCAAGGCTTCCTCATAGAATTTTAATTTCTTCAACGGAAAATCCGAGGCTGATTTGTATGTTTTGAAATGCTTCCAATGCATCACTGCCCTGTTAAAAATGGGGGGGAAGGAAAATTATTCGAATTGTCGGTATTGGACACCAATCGACCCATTGCGTCAAAACTTGCAGTGGGAAATGACACATTGCTGATAAATTGATAAGAATTTTGACAAGATAAGAATACAGACGTTTCACAGGTTCCAAAGAAATACACGGACCATGTGTTGCCTTTTGCAGGAGCTATAATCTGAAAAGGCAATTTAGAAAATGATCAGCTTTCAATTTCACCCAATAAAAAGCCTTGCAAATCACAGACAACCATTGGACACACTACCGTGGCTGGCCAGTAAGGGTGGCCTTTCATCTTAGCCCAAATGAGATCCGTAACGGCGAACGTTTCCTTTTTTAAAAAAAAAATACAGATACATGCATGCATTAATTTGCAGAGCAATTTTGCTTCGCAAAGTACTGAAAATGCAGGGCTGCATAATCTAGCGGACCACGGGACCATTGGTCCCAGAAAATTTTTGAAGTTGGCAGAAAAAAAATGGGAGGTAAAACTAAAAAGTCTCAAAACAAAGTAAATAGAAAGAAATAAAGGGAAAACAGAATGGAAGAAAATGAGAAAAAAATACATAAGTGAATAATAATAAGTTGTACTGCTGTAGGTAGTGAACTATAGTGATGTTTGCAACATGCAAGTAACACAAGTTTCCAATATACCAGTACATGCACCAGGCAGCACTTTAGCCTGATGCAGGTGATATTATGTTCAAAGACAGGCAGACGGCACTTACAGCAGATATTAAGACGAAATCCTCGATGTGGTATTTATAGTTGATTTCATCTAGTGTATTACATAGCTACAGTACTTCTGAAAATACCACTCCAGTTATATTTGAATACAACTCATTTAACAACTATCTGGATTAAAAAGTCTATGAGTGCGGTGATTTATTACCATGTAATAACTAGTAAAAAATCTAAGCAACATGTTCCAATACACAACAGCCTTCTGCCCTTCTCATGAACTTTCATCCATTAAGATGATATTTATAACAGATATATGAAATTAATAAGAATCTACAATCTTAAACTGCAGACATGCAGTTTCCAGTTCCCACCATTTTAGTGGTCACTATCATCATTCATTAAAATGTAAATGCTTGGGTTAAATTATGTTGGTGCAAACGTCTTACGATTGTTAATTTCTAACTCAAAAAATACATTGCCGTACACAGCCAAAGGACTTCTGCAATCTGCATTTACACTAAATTTATAACGTACATTCCACAATATTTTGCATGGAAAATGGTATGTGGTAAAAAAAAGTAGCCCCTATGTAAAATGACATACCTGGTTCTTTGTTGTTAATAAAAGTTATGTTAATAAAGTGTTAATAAAAGTTATGTTTTTCTACGTACTTGGGCAGCATTGAATTTAGTTAATGAAACTGGTGATTTTAGGTCATTGGTTAGAAGATGATATGCATTCAGAGTTTTTAAATCTAGATCCAATCATAGCCGTAGGAAGATCGATAATTAGGGGGGCTCATATTCATATATTCGTGTTCTGCATTATTCACTTATTTTGAAATTGATTGTTTTTACGGTTTTTGAAGTTGAACACGAATATATAAATATGAGCCCCCCTAATTATCAATCTTCCTACGGCTATGGATCCAATGATGGCGATTTTGAACAAGAAATATGCCAAAATGGTTTCTTATTCACCTAAAAAATGTTCAATGTCTCGAATTTACTGAGAAAAATCGTATAACGGTCCAACTGTGGAGTTATTGTAACATTTCACTAGACCATTTCCATACAGTTCTATGCAAATGCAGTTATTTTGCTAACTGGGTCTATGAGCCAAGAGTAACAGTAGTTTGATTTCTGACTCCCTGATTTCTGACATGTAAAAATCTGTAATAACTAGCAGTGTCACATCAGTCTGTCCCTTCAGGTTTACAGAAATCTAAAACCTCGTCTCCCAGTTTATTTCTGGAAAAAGCTATAAAAATTAAAAACACTCACTATACAAATTATTTAACAATGTTTGATGAATTTCGGCCTGAAAACCACCATCTTGAATCTAGATAACAACTCTCTAAATGCATGTAATCTTCTAACCAATGACTTAAAATCACCAGTTTCATCGACTAGTATTCAAAGCTGCACCAGTACGTACAAAACTTTTATTAACACTTTATCGTATGGGATGACAAAGAACAAGGTATGTCATTTACATAGCAGGCTAGTTACTTTTTTTACCAACCCCTGTAAAATAAAAACCTGTAAAATTGATACATATTTGATAGTTCATACAAATCAGTTTATCACTTCATATTTAAGTAAAAACATAAGATTCCCAGAATTTGTTTGCAGAAAATATTTTTGTTGGCTTTGTGGTCCCAGAAAATAAAATATTTTATGCAGCCCTGTGAAAATGCTTCGCAAATTGCCAAGAGCGAGTCGCTAATTCGTACCAAAAGTTATCCTCGAAAAATATTTAGACACTGCATTAAGACATGGCCGTTTTCAAGGCATTGTTGTTTATTGGACGTATGAAAAATTGGTGTAACGGACATTACACATTGATTGCAGTTTTTCGATGATTATTTGAGGCATGTTGCTTGTCCAAGCTACAAGACATACTCATATTATGTGCTACGCGTGCGCTGATTGGTTGATAGCCGTGTTTAGAAGGATCGATAATTATGCAAATTTATGTTAAAGGTATTGGCAACAGATTTTTTCTTGCCCTATATTGATAGAGGGCCCTCAACTGATGTCTGATACGGTATTTTATTTTTCCTTGCGCGCGTCTTTCTTCGAGAAAAAACGCTTCAAAGGTCGATAGCCACCGCCATCTCAATACGAGACATGTTGCCACAGGCAATTAAAGATAATCACTTTCCCATAGATAATCAGCAAAGAACTGTTTTTGTCAATCTTGCGAACTGTTTTCATCGAAACTCGTAAGGGTGTCGCTAGCTGACAACGAAGGAGTCATGTCATGATTTAAGTATTATCAACAACACTTGCGAAATATTGTTTCGACATTCTTTAGTTTTGACAGTCTCTTTGACAACTTCAGACCTCGTGTTCGAACTTACGTTTTGCAACTTGAAACTTACGTTTTGAAACGCCAAACTTACGTTTTGAAACGCCAAACTTACGTTTTGCAACCTGAAACTTACGTTTTGCAACCTGAAACTTACGTTTTGAAACGCCAAACTTATGTTTTTAAACGCCAAACTTACGTTTGGCAACCTGAAACTTACGTTTTGCAACCTGAAACTTACGTTTTGAAACGCCAAACTTACGTTTTGAAACGCCAAACTTACGTTTTGAAACGCCAAATTTTGAAACCTGAAACTTACGTTTTGAAACGCCACACTTACTGTCTTGATAGATAGAATTTTACTGCCTAAACCATATTCAAGTTATTGCGCTTCAAAGATGTAAAAATTGCATAAATTTCCGTGGGAGGTCTGGGTACTAGCTCTAAAATGATTAGCATCCCGCATACTCACGGCCAACTTTCTGAAAAAGTAGCCGTGAATAATCGCGTTTTATGTCGCTTCTAAGCGGTTTTGAGAAGTGAAACTTCGCAAGGATGTTACGTAAAATGTTGTTCTTTGACATGCTGCAATTATTTTTTGTATTCATTGTGTTTTTTCGCGTCAGTTTGTACTTTTGTCAAACGTGTACAGTGATTTTGTTTGTGCTAACGGCAATGAAGTTGGCAACCTTGTCTAATATATAGACTAACTAGTATATACATTATATGCAACACCCCTCGCTCACTGATTATCTAATTTTAGTCCACACTGATTACATAAGCGTAGTCCATGAGTTAACCATGGCATAACAACATGTAATTTTGGAAATTAAATTTTGAGCCAGTGGAAACACTCACAATTTGTTATTTGAGCCAGTGGAAACACTCACAATTTGACGTATTTTCCGCTCGGACCGGCTTTTGACCTTGTGTACAAAGCAGCAAAATATGACAGCTTTCTTCAATAAACATTCGAAATGTATAACGCCAAACAAGATATACTTTGTAAGACTATTGAAATGTGTTTATTTCACTTCGAAATGGCCTTTGAAAAGGCAAGAAGCAGGTAAAACCGCAAAATTGCTTCAAGACAAAAACATTTCACAACGTCTACAGCTACATTCGTTGCTTTAAATATATTAGGGGTAGCAAACCTCATTGCTTTTTTTCATTCCTTCTGCCATTCCTTCTGCCATTACTGACTGAGCATTTGGTCTAAAATATCAAATGTCAGGGGAATTGTATCAGCCACCATAAGCACCAAAAGAAAGAACTATCTCCAATGTTCTGCAACTTAACCTATACATTAGAAATGAGTTCAGATCGACCAAATCAGTATGTGGAAACAGCAAAGGAATATTTAACAATTATTCGCCGAAGGCGAAGTGAATATCGGCGAATAAATTCGCAAATATTCACTGAGCCTGAGGCGAATAATTGTTTTAGTAAAATACAACAGGTGATTACTTGGAAAAAGTCAAATGCAATATGTTTTCCTTTCAATTTCTTATTTCATCCTCACTCAGTAACCAATCAGTGCAAAAATTATATACCATTCAGGGTCGGTCCATACTGGAAAAACATTACTCGGCCTGTGGCCTCGGGCCGTTTTTGAGACATCGAAAAAATATTTTTCCAGTGCAGACCTCCCAAATGGAAGATATATTTATTTTTTACCGGGTCCGTATGCAAGGCGATTCTGCATTCTGATTGGCTGGTACAAAATAAAAACAATAATACGCAATTGATATAGACATGTGAAGTTAGGTTTGTTTGAGAAGAATGCATGACAATGACATATTCAGATTTTACGCATCACATAAGATTATGATAGTAATGTGAATTATGATGGTAAGTTTGAAATATTATATTAGAAATATTATGTTGGTTTTGTCATGTGAGAACGGCAAATGATAGTATACGCCAGCTGTCACAGTGACTAGCGGCGGAAATTCAACTGCGGACTACGGACCGTGGTAGCAGCTAAATATAACGAATCTTTGACTGCGGACCGCGGTAGCAGTCGATTGAAACATCATAATATAACCTACTATATGGACTGCGGACCGCGGTAGCAGTGAGTTCATACACTCGTCGATTTGGCCGGGTATTCTAGAATCGATCCGGCATTTGCAGTATAAGAGATAAACACACAACTGGTTTACTTCATTAAAAACTTTATTTCTCTACAAATTTGTTTCGTATGGTAAGCAACGCTTACCACACTTGTCAGGGCTGAGTTGTTCAAAGGTGTGTTAGCGCTAACCCCGGATTAAAAGTTAACACACTGTTTTATATTACTGTGTTAAGGCCCGATTAAACGAGGATGAGAGTCGATGAGAGTTGCCAACTCGCTTTCGTTTTACCGCCACTGTCATGGACTTTGATTTACTCTCACCATCTCTCAGCATCATTTGAACCAGTTATAAGTTGTTGAGAGTGAATGAAAGTCCATGTCAGTGGCGGTAAAACGAAAGCGAGTTGGCAACTCTCATCAACTCTCATCGACTCTCATCCTCGTTTAATCGGGCCTTTAGGATCAATGATTTCCCTTTAAAATTCACTTCATAACACTTCAACCAATTCACAACAGTTCTGTTAAGAAGCAACAAAGTTTCAAGAAGCTGGCGCCCAGAATTTTGATTCTCAATTTTTCGCGGAGCGATTATAGAATACCCGGCCACTTTTAATAGTTCATTTAAACACCTAAAGAAACCCAGAGTTGAGTTCAAAGCAGACTAGACATAAAGTTTAAAGATGAAATTGCGAGAATATCTTATTCTTTCTCATATTTAACACATACTTTTAAAGAACGAGGCAATTGTATATGACATATTTTGAGGAAATTGTCAACGTTTTCAAGCGACTAATAGGTGAGCTCTGGCAGTTTAAATGCCCACACGCAAAACCTCACTTCAAAGGCAAAACAATTCAAAATAAGTTACATATAGAGCATTCACGTACCGTTATATCTTTTCTTGATCTACTGCCAATGAAACCGACTCGACAGAAACTCTGGAAGCCAAGCCTATCTTCAGCAGTGACTGGCAGTGAGCTCGATAGGGCCCTGATCTATGTACGATGCGCCGGAATGCGCCGGACCCCCCGAATATTGTCAAAATTCCTCAATCCAGGCTCAATCTTCAAGGCGTTCGCGCGGTTTTTGATGGCGTGGTACAAGCACTTTAGGGAGTGAAAAATATGTTAAGAAAAACAATGATGCCGTGGATAGATTTCAAAAATGATAACCGATTTTTCCACCGAAAGATATTGTCTGACCTATTAGAAAACGGAAAACGGCAGGAACCCGCCCGGGTCCTAAAATCACATTGTGGGCCACAAACACCAGTGCGCTACTATGCAGTATATCAAATGATTTCGTAATTGGTCCAAATTTCTGCCTTGATTATGACTATTGATTTTGTGCACAGAATGTGCCTGTTTGCAGATTAAAGCTCGGACAGTGTCTTTCTGTTAAAGAATCAGTTGAAATTTTTAAAATCTAACCACGCCTTCATCGTTTTCACCCACCGATACATTCATCCACTGATTAGTAAAACATGGTGCCGATTTTTTAAACATATTTAAAAATATCAAAGGATTTCGTAAAAGGTCCAAATTTCTGTTTTGATTATAACTATTGATTTTGTGCATAGAATGTACTTGTTTGCAGATTAAAGCTCGGACAGTGTCTTTCTGTTAAAGAATCAGTTGAAAATTTTAAAATCTAACCACGCCCTCATCGTTTTCAGCCACCGATACATTCATCCACTGATTAGTAAAACATGGTGCCGATTTTTTAAACATATTTAAAAATATCAAAGGATTTCGTAATAGGTCCAAATTTTTGCTTTGATTATAACTATTGATTTTGTGCACAGAATGTACTTGTTTGCAGATTAAAGCTCGGACAGTGTCTTTCTGTAGAAGAATCAGTTGAAATTTTTACAATCTAACCACGCCTTCGTCGTTTTCACCCACCGATACATTCATCCACTGATTAGTAAAAAGGATTTCGTAAAAGGTCCAAATTTCTGTTTTGATTATAACTATTGATTTTGTGCACAGAATGTACCTGTTTGCAGATTAAAGCTCGGACAGTGTCTTTCTGTTAAAAAATCAGTTGAAATTTTTAAAATCTAACCACGCCCTCATCGTTTTCACCCACCGATACATTCATCCACTGATTAGTAAAACATGGTGCCGATTTTTTAAACATATTTAAAAATATCAAAGGATTTCGTAATAGGTCCAAATTTTTGCTTTGATTATAACTATTGATTTTGTGCACAGAATGTACCTGTTTGCAGATTAAAGCTCGGACAGTGTCTTTCCGTAGAAGAATCAGTTGAAATTTTTAAAATCTAACCACGCCTTCATCGTTTTCAGCCACCGATACATTCATCACTGATTAGTAAAACATGGTGCCGATTTTTTAAACATATTTAAAAATATCAAAGGATTTCGTAATAGGTCCAAATTTTTGCTTTGATTATAACTATTGATTTTGTGCACAGAATGTACCTGTTTCTTGTGGATTATAAAAAGACTTTTGACATGGTTGACCACCAAATTATGCTTACTAAACTTGAACTATATGATTCAACTGAAAAGAAAGATCAACTGATGGTGCTTAAGTTGGCCCCCTCTAGGTTTCCAATGCTGATCATAAAAACGCTAAATTAACGAGATATGAAGGTTGGTGCAGTTGGTCTACGTCTTTACGTCTTCTTGTCTTCAAAAACAAAGTGAAACAACTACTGGAAAAAAAAGAAGAAATTTGGTCCTCCAACGCGTACAATCCGTGTTTGGTGTTTCATCCCTGGAGTTCCTTGGCCACAAAGTCAGTGCCAAAGTTTTTGTTTTTACTTGGCAACGATATTTTATAGTTGGTGGAGTTGACGGAAGAAAGTTTATATTTAATTTTTTTTTATATGCGAGTCTTCTATACCGCTAATTGACATTGTCTCCTTTTTTACTTGCCTAAATTACATTTAGCCTAATTCACGGACAAAGTGAAACAGCTTCTAATGAAAAAAAAAAAGAAGAACTTCCCTCACCAAACTTCGAGAATTCCTTGGCCTTGGCCATAAAAAACAATGATGGCGTGGATAGATTTCAAAAATTACAACCGATTTTTCCACCGAAAGATACTGTCTCACCTATCACAAAGATTGGACCTATTAGAAAATCAAAGCGGAAAAATATATGAAGGCGTGGTTAGATTTTAAAAATTTCAACTGATTCTTCTACAGAAAGACACTGTCCGAGCTTTAATCTGCAAACAGGTACATTCTGTGCACAAAATCAATAGTATAATCAAAGCAAAAATTTGGACCTATTACGAAATCCTTTGATATTTTTAAATATGTTTAAAAAATCGGCACCATGTTTTACTAATCAGTGATGAATGTATCGGTGGCTGAAAACGATGAAGGCGTGGTTAGATTTTAAAAATTTCAACTGATTCTTCTACGGAAAGACACTGTCCGAGCTTTAATCTGCAAACAGGTACATTCTGTGCACAAAATCAATAGTTATAATCAAAGCAAAAATTTGGACCTATTACGAAATCCTTTGATATTTTTAAATATGTTTAAAAAATCGGCACCATGTTTTACTAATCAGTGGATGAATGTATCGGTAGGTGAAAACGATGAGGGCGTGGTTAGATTTTAAAAATTTCAACTGATTTTTTAACAGAAAGACACTGTCCGAGCTTTAATCTGCAAACAGGTACATTCTGTGCACAAAATCAATAGTTATAATCAAAACAGAAATTTGGACCTTTTACGAAATCCTTTTTACTAATCAGTGGATGAATGTATCGGTGGGTGAAAACGATGAAGGCGTGGTTAGATTGTAAAAATTTCAACTGATTCTTCTACAGAAAGACACTGTCCGAGCTTTAATCTGCAAACAAGTACATTCTGTGCACAAAATCAATAGTTATAATCAAAGCAAAAATTTGGACCTATTACGAAATCCTTTGATATTTTTAAATATGTTTAAAAAATCGGCACCATGTTTTACTAATCAGTGGATGAATGTATCGGTGGCTGAAAACGATGAGGGCGTGGTTAGATTTTAAAATTTTCAACTGATTCTTTAACAGAAAGACACTGTCCGAGCTTTAATCTGCAAACAGGTACATTCTGTGCACAAAATCAATAGTTATAATCAAAGCAAAAATTTGGACCTATTACGAAATCCTTTGATATTTTTAAATATGTTTAAAAAATCGACACCATGTTTTACTAATCAGTGGATGAATGTATCGGTAGGTGAAAACGATGAGGGCGTGGTTAGATTTTAAAAATTTCAACTGATTTTTTAACAGAAAGACACTGTCCGAGCTTTAATCTGCAAACAGGTACATTCTGTGCACAAAATCAATAGTTATAATCAAAACAGAAATTTGGACCTTTTACGAAATCCTTTTTACTAATCAGTGGATGAATGTATCGGTGGGTGAAAACGATGAAGGCGTGGTTAGATTGTAAAAATTTCAACTGATTCTTCTACAGAAAGACACTGTCCGAGCTTTAATCTGCAAACAAGTACATTCTGTGCACAAAATCAATAGTTATAATCAAAGCAAAAATTTGGACCTATTACGAAATCCTTTGATATTTTTAAATATGTTTAAAAAATCGGCACCATGTTTTACTAATCAGTGGATGAATGTATCGGTGGCTGAAAACGATGAGGGCGTGGTTAGATTTTAAAATTTTCAACTGATTCTTTAACAGAAAGACACTGTCCGAGCTTTAATCTGCAAACAAGTACATTCTATGCACAAAATCAATAGTTATAATCAAAACAGAAATTTGGCCCTTTTACGAAATCCTTTGATATTTTTAAATATGTTTAAAAAATCGGCACCATGTTTTACTAATCAGTGGATGAATGTATCGGTGGGTGAAAACGATGAAGGCGTGGTTAGATTTTAAAAATTTCAACTGATTCTTTAACAGAAAGATACTGTCCGAGTAGTAATCTGCAAAAAAGTACATTCTGTGCACAAAATCAATAGTTATAATCAAAACAGAAATTTGGACCTTTTACGAAATCCTTTTTACTAATCAGTGGATGAATGTATCGGTGGGTGAAAACGATGAAGGCGTGGTTAGATTTTAAAAATTTCAACTGATTCTTTAACAAAAAGACACTGTCAGAGTAGTAATCTGCAAAAAAGTACATTCTGTGCACAAAATCAATAGTTATAATCAAAACAGAAATTTGGACCTTTTACGAAATCCTTTTTACTAATCAGTGGATGAATGTATCGGTGGGTGAAAACGATGAAGGCGTGGTTAGATTGTAAAAATTTCAACTGATTCTTCTACAGAAAGACACTGTCCGAGCTTTAATCTGCAAACAAGTACATTCTGTGCACAAAATCAATAGTTATAATCAAAACAGAAATTTGGACCTTTTACGAAATCCTTTTTACTAATCAGTGGATGAATGTATCGGTGGGTGAAAACGATGAAGGCGTGGTTAGATTTTAAAAATTTCAACTGATTCTTTAACAAAAAGACACTGTCCGAGTAGTAATCTGCAAAAAAGTACATTCTGTGCACAAAATCAATAGTTATAATCAAAACAGAAATTTGGACCTTTTACGAAATCCTTTGATATTTTTAAATATGTTTAAAAAATCGGCACCATGTTTTACTAATCAGTGGATGAATGTATCGGTGGGTGAAAACGATGAAGGCGTGGTTAGATTTTAAAAATTTCAACTGATTCTTTAACAGAAAGACACTGTCCGAGTAGTAATCTGCAAAAAAGTACATTCTGTGCACAAAATCAATAGTTATAATCAAAACAGAAATTTGGACCTTTCACGAAATCCTTTTTACTAATCAGTGGATGAATGTATCGGTGGGTGAAAACGATGAAGGCGTGGTTAGATTTTAAAAATTTCAACTGATTCTTTAACAAAAAGACACTGTCCGAGTAGTAATCTGCAAAAAAGTACATTCTGTGCACAAAATCAATAGTTATAATCAAAACAGAAATTTGGACCTTTTACGAAATCCTTTTTACTAATCAGTGGATGAATGTATCGGTGGGTGAAAACGATGAAGGCGTGGTTAGATTTTAAAAATTTCAACTGATTCTTTAACAAAAAGACACTGTCCGAGTAGTAATCTGCAAAAAAGTACATTCTGTGCACAAAATCAATAGTTATAATCAAAACAGAAATTTGGACCTTTTACGAAATCCTTTTTACTAATCAGTGGATGAATGTATCGGTGGGTGAAAACGATGAAGGCGTGGTTAGATTTTAAAAATTTCAACTGATTCTTTAACAAAAAGACACTGTCCGAGTAGTAATCTGCAAAAAAGTACATTCTGTGCACAAAATCAATAGTTATAATCAAAACAGAAATTTGGACCTTTTACGAAATCCTTTGATATTTTTAAATATGTTTAAAAAATCGGCACCATGTTTTACTAATCAGTGGATGAATGTATCGGTGGGTGAAAACGATGAAGGCGTGGTTAGATTTTAAAAATTTCAACTGATTCTTTAACAGAAAGACACTGTCCGAGTAGTAATCTGCAAAAAAGTACATTCTGTGCACAAAATCAATAGTTATAATCAAAACAGAAATTTGGACCTTTTACGAAATCCTTTTTACTAATCAGTGGATGAATGTATCGGTGGGTGAAAACGATGAAGGCGTGGTTAGATTTTAAAAATTTCAACTGATTCTTTAACAAAAAGACACTGTCCGAGTAGTAATCTGCAAAAAAGTACATTCTGTGCACAAAATCAATAGTTATAATCAAAACAGAAATTTGGACCTTTTACGAAATCCTTTTTACTAATCAGTGGATGAATGTATCGGTGGGTGAAAACGATGAAGGCGTGGTTAGATTGTAAAAATTTCAACTGATTCTTCTACAGAAAGACACTGTCCGAGCTTTAATCTGCAAACAAGTACATTCTGTGCACAAAATCAATGGTTATAATCAAAGCAAAAATTTGGACCTATTACGAAATCCTTTGATATTTTTAAATATGTTTAAAAAATCGGCACCATGTTTTACTAATCAGTGGATGAATGTATCGGTGGCTGAAAACGATGAAGGCGTGGTTAGATTTTAAAAATTTCAACTGATTCTTTAACAGAAAGACACTGTCCGAGTAGTAATCTGCAAAAAAGTACATTCTGTGCACAAAATCAATAGTTATAATCAAAACAGAAATTTGGACCTTTTACGAAATCCTTTTTACTAATCAGTGGATGAATGTATCGGTGGGTGAAAACGATGAAGGCGTGGTTAGATTGTAAAAATTTCAACTGATTCTTCTACAGAAAGACACTGTCCGAGCTTTAATCTGCAAACAAGTACATTCTGTGCACAAAATCAATAGTTATAATCAAAGCAAAAATTTGGACCTATTACGAAATCCTTTGATATTTTTAAATATGTTTAAAAAATCGGCACCATGTTTTACTAATCAGTGGATGAATGTATCGGTGGCTGAAAACGATGAGGGCGTGGTTAGATTTTAAAATTTTCAACTGATTCTTTAACAGAAAGACACTGTCCGAGCTTTAATCTGCAAACAGGTACATTCTGTGCACAAAATCAATAGTTATAATCAAAGCAAAAATTTGGACCTATTACGAAATCCTTTGATATTTTTAAATATGTTTAAAAAATCGGCACCATGTTTTACTAATCAGTGGATGAATGTATCGGTAGGTGAAAACGATGAGGGCGTGGTTAGATTTTAAAAATTTCAACTGATTTTTTAACAGAAAGACACTGTCCGAGCTTTAATCTGCAAACAGGTACATTCTGTGCACAAAATCAATAGTTATAATCAAAACAGAAATTTGGACCTTTTACGAAATCCTTTTTACTAATCAGTGGATGAATGTATCGGTGGGTGAAAACGATGAAGGCGTGGTTAGATTTTAAAAATTTCAACTGATTCTTTAACAAAAAGACACTGTCCGAGTAGTAATCTGCAAAAAAGTACATTCTGTGCACAAAATCAATAGTTATAATCAAAACAGAAATTTGGACCTTTTACGAAATCCTTTTTACTAATCAGTGGATGAATGTATCGGTGGGTGAAAACGATGAAGGCGTGGTTAGATTGTAAAAATTTCAACTGATTCTTCTACAGAAAGACACTGTCCGAGCTTTAAATCTGCAAACAAGTACATTCTGTGCACAAAATCAATGGTTATAATCAAAGCAAAAATTTGGACCTATTACGAAATCCTTTGATATTTTTAAATATGTTTAAAAAATCGGCACCATGTTTTACTAATCAGTGGATGAATGTATCGGTGGCTGAAAACGATGAAGGCGTGGTTAGATTTTAAAAATTTCAACTGATTCTTTAACAGAAAGACACTGTCCGAGTAGCAATCTGCAAAAAAGTACATTCTGTGCACAAAATCAATAGTTATAATCAAAACAGAAATTTGGACCTTTCACGAAATCCTTTTTACTAATCAGTGGATGAATGTATCGGTGGGTGAAAACGATGAAGGCGTGGTTAGATTTTAAAAATTTCAACTGATTCTTTAACAAAAAGACACTGTCCGAGTAGTAATCTGCAAAAAAGTACATTCTGTGCACAAAATCAATAGTTATAATCAAAACAGAAATTTGGACCTTTTACGAAATCCTTTTTACTAATCAGTGGATGAATGTATCGGTGGGTGAAAACGATGAAGGCGTGGTTAGATTTTAAAAATTTCAACTGATTCTTTAACAAAAAGACACTGTCCGAGTAGTAATCTGCAAAAAAGTACATTCTGTGCACAAAATCAATAGTTATAATCAAAACAGAAATTTGGACCTTTTACGAAATCCTTTTTACTAATCAGTGGATGAATGTATCGGTGGGTGAAAACGATGAAGGCGTGGTTAGATTTTAAAAATTTCAACTGATTCTTTAACAAAAAGACACTGTCCGAGTAGTAATCTGCAAAAAAGTACATTCTGTGCACAAAATCAATAGTTATAATCAAAACAGAAATTTGGACCTTTTACGAAATCCTTTGATATTTTTAAATATGTTTAAAAAATCGGCACCATGTTTTACTAATCAGTGGATGAATGTATCGGTGGGTGAAAACGATGAAGGCGTGGTTAGATTTTAAAAATTTCAACTGATTCTTTAACAGAAAGACACTGTCCGAGTAGTAATCTGCAAAAAAGTACATTCTGTGCACAAAATCAATAGTTATAATCAAAACAGAAATTTGGACCTTTTAACGAAATCCTTTTTACTAATCAGTGGATGAATGTATCGGTGGGTGAAAACGATGAAGGCGTGGTTAGATTTTAAAAATTTCAACTGATTCTTTAACAAAAAGACACTGTCCGAGTAGTAATCTGCAAAAAAGTACATTCTGTGCACAAAATCAATAGTTATAATCAAAACAGAAATTTGGACCTTTTACGAAATCCTTTTTACTAATCAGTGGATGAATGTATCGGTGGGTGAAAACGATGAAGGCGTGGTTAGATTGTAAAAATTTCAACTGATTCTTCTACAGAAAGACACTGTCCGAGCTTTAATCTGCAAACAAGTACATTCTGTGCACAAAATCAATGGTTATAATCAAAGCAAAAATTTGGACCTATTACGAAATCCTTTGATATTTTTAAATATGTTTAAAAAATCGGCACCATGTTTTACTAATCAGTGGATGAATGTATCGGTGGCTGAAAACGATGAAGGCGTGGTTAGATTTTAAAAATTTCAACTGATTCTTTAACAGAAAGACACTGTCCGAGTAGTAATCTGCAAAAAAGTACATTCTGTGCACAAAATCAATAGTTATAATCAAAACAGAAATTTGGACCTTTTACGAAATCCTTTTTACTAATCAGTGGATGAATGTATCGGTGGGTGAAAACGATGAAGGCGTGGTTAGATTGTAAAAATTTCAACTGATTCTTCTACAGAAAGACACTGTCCGAGCTTTAATCTGCAAACAAGTACATTCTGTGCACAAAATCAATAGTTATAATCAAAGCAAAAATTTGGACCTATTACGAAATCCTTTGATATTTTTAAATATGTTTAAAAAATCGGCACCATGTTTTACTAATCAGTGGATGAATGTATCGGTGGCTGAAAACGATGAGGGCGTGGTTAGATTTTAAAATTTTCAACTGATTCTTTAACAGAAAGACACTGTCCGAGCTTTAATCTGCAAACAGGTACATTCTGTGCACAAAATCAATAGTTATAATCAAAGCAAAAATTTGGACCTATTACGAAATCCTTTGATATTTTTAAATATGTTTAAAAAATCGGCACCATGTTTTACTAATCAGTGGATGAATGTATCGGTAGGTGAAAACGATGAGGGCGTGGTTAGATTTTAAAAATTTCAACTGATTTTTTAACAGAAAGACACTGTCCGAGCTTTAATCTGCAAACAGGTACATTCTGTGCACAAAATCAATAGTTATAATCAAAACAGAAATTTGGACCTTTTACGAAATCCTTTTTACTAATCAGTGGATGAATGTATCGGTGGGTGAAAACGATGAAGGCGTGGTTAGATTTTAAATATTTCAACTGATTCTTTAACAAAAAGACACTGTCCGAGTAGTAATCTGCAAAAAAGTACATTCTGTGCACAAAATCAATAGTTATAATCAAAGCAAAAATTTGGACCTATTACGAAATCCTTTGATATTTTTAAATATGTTTAAAAAATCGGCACCATGTTTTACTAATCAGTGGATGAATGTATCGGTGGCTGAAAACGATGAGGGCGTGGTTAGATTTTAAAATTTTCAACTGATTCTTTAACAGAAAGACACTGTCCGAGCTTTAATCTGCAAACAAGTACATTCTATGCACAAAATCAATAGTTATAATCAAAACAGAAATTTGGCCCTTTTACGAAATCCTTTGATATTTTTAAATATGTTTAAAAAATCGGCACCATGTTTTACTAATCAGTGGATGAATGTATCGGTGGGTGAAAACGATGAAGGCGTGGTTAGATTTTAAAAATTTCAACTGATTCTTTAACAGAAAGATACTGTCCGAGTAGTAATCTGCAAAAAAGTACATTCTGTGCACAAAATCAATAGTTATAATCAAAACAGAAATTTGGACCTTTTACGAAATCCTTTTTACTAATCAGTGGATGAATGTATCGGTGGGTGAAAACGATGAAGGCGTGGTTAGATTGTAAAAATTTCAACTGATTCTTTAACAAAAAGACACTGTCCGAGTAGTAATCTGCAAAAAAGTACATTCTGTGCACAAAATCAATAGTTATAATCAAAACAGAAATTTGGACCTTTTACGAAATCCTTTTTACTAATCAGTGGATGAATGTATCGGTGGGTGAAAACGATGAAGGCGTGGTTAGATTGTAAAAATTTCAACTGATTCTTTAACAAAAAGACACTGTCCGAGTAGTAATCTGCAAAAAAGTACATTCTGTGCACAAAATCAATAGTTATAATCAAAACAGAAATTTGGACCTTTTACGAAATCCTTTTTACTAATCAGTGGATGAATGTATCGGTGGGTGAAAACGATGAAGGCGTGGTTAGATTGTAAAAATTTCAACTGATTCTTCTACAGAAAGACACTGTCCGAGCTTTAATCTGCAAACAAGTACATTCTGTGCACAAAATGAATAGTTATAATCAAAACAGAAATTTGGACCTTTTACGAAATCCTTTTTACTAATCAGTGGATGAATGTATCGGTGGGTGAAAACGATGAAGGCGTGGTTAGATTTTAAAAATTTCAACTGATTCTTTAACAAAAAGACACTGTCCGAGTAGTAATCTGCAAAAAAGTACATTCTGTGCACAAAATCAATAGTTATAATCAAAGCAAAAATTTGGACCTATTACGAAATCCTTTGATATTTTTAAATATGTTTAAAAAATCGGCACCATGTTTTACTAATCAGTGGATGAATGTATCGGTGGCTGAAAACGATGAGGGCGTGGTTAGATTTTAAAATTTTCAACTGATTCTTTAACAGAAAGACACTGTCCGAGCTTTAATCTGCAAACAAGTACATTCTATGCACAAAATCAATAGTTATAATCAAAACAGAAATTTGGCCCTTTTACGAAATCCTTTGATATTTTTAAATATGTTTAAAAAATCGGCACCATGTTTTACTAATCAGTGGATGAATGTATCGGTGGGTGAAAACGATGAAGGCGTGGTTAGATTTTAAAAATTTCAACTGATTCTTTAACAGAAAGATACTGTCCGAGTAGTAATCTGCAAAAAAGTACATTCTGTGCACAAAATCAATAGTTATAATCAAAACAGAAATTTGGACCTTTTACGAAATCCTTTTTACTAATCAGTGGATGAATGTATCGGTGGGTGAAAACGATGAAGGCGTGGTTAGATTTTAAAAATTTCAACTGATTCTTTAACAAAAAGACACTGTCCGAGTAGTAATCTGCAAAAAAGTACATTCTGTGCACAAAATCAATAGTTATAATCAAAACAGAAATTTGGCCCTTTTACGAAATCCTTTGATATTTTTAAATATGTTTAAAAAATCGGCACCATGTTTTACTAATCAGTGGATGAATGTATCGGTGGGTGAAAACGATGAAGGCGTGGTTAGATTTTAAAAATTTCAACTGATTCTTTAACAGAAAGATACTGTCCGATTAGTAGTCTGCAAAAAAGTACATTCTGTGCACAAAATCAATAGTTATAATCAAAACAGAAATTTGGACCTTTTACGAAATCCTTTGATATTTTTAAATATGTTTAAAAAATCGGCACCATGTTTTACTAATCAGTGGATGAATGTATCGGTGGGTGAAAACGATGAAGGCGTGGTTAGATTTTAAAAATTTCAACTGATTCTTTAACAGAAAGATACTGTCCGAGTAGTAATCTGCAAAAAAGTACATTCTGTGCACAAAATCAATAGTTATAATCAAAACAGAAATTTGGACCTTTTACGAAATCCTTTTTACTAATCAGTGGATGAATGTATCGGTGGGTGAAAACGATGAAGGCGTGGTTAGATTTTAAAAATTTCAACTGATTCTTTAACAAAAAGACACTGTCCGAGTAGTAATCTGCAAAAAAGTACATTCTGTGCACAAAATCAATAGTTATAATCAAAACAGAAATTTGGACCTTTTACGAAATCCTTTTTACTAATCAGTGGATGAATGTATCGGTGGCTGAAAAACGATGAAGGCGTGGTTAGATTTTAAAAATTTCAACTGATTCTTTAACAGAAAGACACTGTCCGAGTAGTAATCTGCAAAAAAGTACATTCTGTGCACAAAATCAATAGTTATAATCAAAACAGAAATTTGGACCTTTTACGAAATCCTTTTTACTAATCAGTGGATGAATGTATCGGTGGGTGAAAACGATGAAGGCGTGGTTAGATTGTAAAAATTTCAACTGATTCTTCTACAGAAAGACACTGTCCGAGCTTTAATCTGCAAACAAGTACATTCTGTGCACAAAATCAATAGTTATAATCAAAGCAAAAATTTGGACCTATTACGAAATCCTTTGATATTTTTAAATATGTTTAAAAAATCGGCACCATGTTTTACTAATCAGTGGATGAATGTATCGGTGGCTGAAAACGATGAGGGCGTGGTTAGATTTTAAAATTTTCAACTGATTCTTTAACAGAAAGACACTGTCCGAGCTTTAATCTGCAAACAAGTACATTCTATGCACAAAATCAATAGTTATAATCAAAACAGAAATTTGGACCTTTTACGAAATCCTTTTTACTAATCAGTGGATGAATGTATCGGTGGGTGAAAACGATGAAGCCGTGGTTAGATTGTAAAAATTTCAACTGATTCTTCTACAGAAAGACACTGTCCGAGCTTTAATCTGCAAACAAGTACATTCTGTGCACAAAATCAATAGTTTATAATCAAAGCAAAAATTTGGACCTATTACGAAATCCTTTGATATTTTTAAATATGTTTAAAAAAATCGGCACCATGTTTTACTAATCAGTGGATGAATGTATCGGTGGCTGAAAACGATGAGGGCGTGGTTAGATTTTAAAATTTTCAACTGATTCTTTAACAGAAAGACACTGTCCGAGCTTTAATCTGCAAACAGGTACATTCTGTGCACAAAATCAATAGTTATAATCAAAGCAAAAATTTGGACCTATTACGAAATCCTTTGATATTTTTAAATATGTTTAAAAAATCGGCACCATGTTTTACTAATCAGTGGATGAATGTATCGGTAGGTGAAAACGATGAGGGCGTGGTTAGATTTTAAAAATTTCAACTGATTTTTTAACAGAAAGACACTGTCCGAGCTTTAATCTGCAAACAGGTACATTCTGTGCACAAAATCAATAGTTATAATCAAAACAGAAATTTGGACCTTTTACGAAATCCTTTTTACTAATCAGTGGATGAATGTATCGGTGGGTGAAAACGATGAAGGCGTGGTTAGATTGTAAAAATTTCAACTGATTCTTCTACAGAAAGACACTGTCCGAGCTTTAATCTGCAAACAAGTACATTCTGTGCACAAAATCAATAGTTATAATCAAAGCAAAAATTTGGACCTATTACGAAATCCTTTGATATTTTTAAATATGTTTAAAAAATCGGCACCATGTTTTACTAATCAGTGGATGAATGTATCGGTGGCTGAAAACGATGAGGGCGTGGTTAGATTTTAAAATTTTCAACTGATTCTTTAACAGAAAGACACTGTCCGAGCTTTAATCTGCAAACAAGTACATTCTATGCACAAAATCAATAGTTATAATCAAAACAGAAATTTGGCCCTTTTACGAAATCCTTTGATATTTTTAAATATGTTTAAAAAATCGGCACCATGTTTTACTAATCAGTGGATGAATGTATCGGTGGGTGAAAACGATGAAGGCGTGGTTAGATTTTAAAAATTTCAACTGATTCTTTAACAGAAAGATACTGTCCGAGTAGTAATCTGCAAAAAAGTACATTCTGTGCACAAAATCAATAGTTATAATCAAAACAGAAATTTGGACCTTTTACGAAATCCTTTTTACTAATCAGTGGATGAATGTATCGGTGGGTGAAAACGATGAAGGCGTGGTTAGATTTTAAAAATTTCAACTGATTCTTTAACAAAAAGACACTGTCCGAGTAGTAATCTGCAAAAAAGTACATTCTGTGCACAAAATCAATAGTTATAATCAAAACAGAAATTTGGACCTTTTACGAAATCCTTTTTACTAATCAGTGGATGAATGTATCGGTGGGTGAAAACGATGAAGGCGTGGTTAGATTGTAAAAATTTCAACTGATTCTTCTACAGAAAGACACTGTCCGAGCTTTAATCTGCAAACAAGTACATTCTGTGCACAAAATCAATAGTTATAATCAAAACAGAAATTTGGACCTTTTACGAAATCCTTTTTACTAATCAGTGGATGAATGTATCGGTGGGTGAAAACGATGAAGGCGTGGTTAGATTTTTAAAATTTCAACTGATTCTTTAACAAAAAGACACTGTCCGAGTAGTAATCTGCAAAAAAGTACATTCTGTGCACAAAATCAATAGTTATAATCAAAACAGAAATTTGGACCTTTTACGAAATCCTTTGATATTTTTAAATATGTTTAAAAAATCGGCACCATGTTTTACTAATCAGTGGATGAATGTATCGGTGGGTGAAAACGATGAAGGCGTGGTTAGATTTTAAAAATTTCAACTGATTCTTTAACAGAAAGACACTGTCCGAGTAGTAATCTGCAAAAAAGTACATTCTGTGCACAAAATCAATAGTTATAATCAAAACAGAAATTTGGACCTTTTACGAAATCCTTTTTACTAATCAGTGGATGAATGTATCGGTGGGTGAAAACGATGAAGGCGTGGTTAGATTTTAAAAATTTCAACTGATTCTTTAACAAAAAGACACTGTCCGAGTAGTAATCTGCAAAAAAGTACATTCTGTGCACAAAATCAATAGTTATAATCAAAACAGAAATTTGGACCTTTTACGAAATCCTTTGATATTTTTAAATATGTTTAAAAAATCGGCACCATGTTTTACTAATCAGTGGATGAATGTATCGGTGGGTGAAAACGATGAAGGCGTGGTTAGATTTTAAAAATTTCAACTGATTCTTTAACAAAAAGACACTGTCCGAGTAGTAATCTGCAAAAAAGTACATTCTGTGCACAAAATCAATAGTTATAATCAAAACAGAAATTTGGACCTTTTACGAAATCCTTTTTACTAATCAGTGGATGAATGTATCGGTGGGTGAAAACGATGAAGGCGTGGTTAGATTGTAAAAATTTCAACTGATTCTTCTACAGAAAGACACTGTCCGAGCTTTAATCTGCAAACAAGTACATTCTGTGCACAAAATCAATGGTTATAATCAAAGCAAAAATTTGGACCTATTACGAAATCCTTTGATATTTTTAAATATGTTTAAAAAATCGGCACCATGTTTTACTAATCAGTGGATGAATGTATCGGTGGCTGAAAACGATGAAGGCGTGGTTAGATTTTAAAAATTTCAACTGATTCTTTAACAGAAAGACACTGTCCGAGTAGTAATCTGCAAAAAAGTACATTCTGTGCACAAAATCAATAGTTATAATCAAAACAGAAATTTGGACCTTTTACGAAATCCTTTTTACTAATCAGTGGATGAATGTATCGGTGGGTGAAAACGATGAAGGCGTGGTTAGATTTTAAAAATTTCAACTGATTCTTTAACAAAAAGACACTGTCCGAGTAGTAATCTGCAAAAAAGTACATTCTGTGCACAAAATCAATAGTTATAATCAAAACAGAAATTTGGACCTTTTACGAAATCCTTTTTACTAATCAGTGGATGAATGTATCGGTGGGTGAAAACGATGAAGGCGTGGTTTAGATTGTAATAATTTCAACTGATTCTTCTACAGAAAGACACTGTCCGAGCTTTAATCTGCAAACAAGTACATTCTGTGCACAAAATCAATGGTTATAATCAAAGCAAAAATTTGGACCTATTACGAAATCCTTTGATATTTTTAAATATGTTTAAAAAATCGGCACCATGTTTTACTAATCAGTGGATGAATGTATCGGTGGCTGAAAACGATGAAGGCGTGGTTAGATTTTAAAAATTTCAACTGATTCTTTAACAGAAAGACACTGTCCGAGTAGTAATCTGCAAAAAAGTACATTCTGTGCACAAAATCAATAGTTATAATCAAAACAGAAATTTGGACCTTTTACGAAATCCTTTTTACTAATCAGTGGATGAATGTATCGGTGGGTGAAAACGATGAAGGCGTGGTTAGATTTTAAAAATTTCAACTGATTCTTTAACAAAAAGACACTGTCCGAGTAGTAATCTGCAAAAAAGTACATTCTGTGCACAAAATCAATAGTTATAATCAAAACAGAAATTTGGACCTTTTACGAAATCCTTTGATATTTTTAAATATGTTTAAAAAATCGGCACCATGTTTTACTAATCAGTGGATGAATGTATCGGTGGGTGAAAACGATGAAGGCGTGGTTAGATTTTAAAAATTTCAACTGATTCTTTAACAAAAAGACACTGTCCGAGTAGTAATCTGCAAAAAAGTACATTCTGTGCACAAAATCAATAGTTATAATCAAAACAGAAATTTGGACCTTTTACGAAATCCTTTTTACTAATCAGTGGATGAATGTATCGGTGGGTGAAAACGATGAAGGCGTGGTTAGATTGTAAAAATTTCAACTGATTCTTCTACAGAAAGACACTGTCCGAGCTTTAATCTGCAAACAAGTACATTCTGTGCACAAAATCAATGGTTATAATCAAAGCAAAAATTTGGACCTATTACGAAATCCTTTGATATTTTTAAATATGTTTAAAAAATCGGCACCATGTTTTACTAATCAGTGGATGAATGTATCGGTGGCTGAAAACGATGAAGGCGTGGTTAGATTTTAAAAATTTCAACTGATTCTTTAACAGAAAGACACTGTCCGAGTAGTAATCTGCAAAAAAGTACATTCTGTGCACAAAATCAATAGTTATAATCAAAACAGAAATTTGGACCTTTTACGAAATCCTTTTTACTAATCAGTGGATGAATGTATCGGTGGGTGAAAACGATGAAGGCGTGGTTAGATTTTAAAAATTTCAACTGATTCTTTAACAAAAAGACACTGTCCGAGTAGTAATCTGCAAAAAAGTACATTCTGTGCACAAAATCAATAGTTATAATCAAAACAGAAATTTGGACCTTTTACGAAATCCTTTGATATTTTTAAATATGTTTAAAAAATCGGCACCATGTTTTACTAATCAGTGGATGAATGTATCGGTGGGTGAAAACGATGAAGGCGTGGTTAGATTTTAAAAATTTCAACTGATTCTTTAACAAAAAGACACTGTCCGAGTAGTAATCTGCAAAAAAGTACATTCTGTGCACAAAATCAATAGTTATAATCAAAACAGAAATTTGGACCTTTTACGAAATCCTTTTTACTAATCAGTGGATGAATGTATCGGTGGGTGAAAACGATGAAGGCGTGGTTAGATTGTAAAAATTTCAACTGATTCTTCTACAGAAAGACACTGTCCGAGCTTTAATCTGCAAACAAGTACATTCTGTGCACAAAATCAATGGTTATAATCAAAGCAAAAATTTGGACCTATTACGAAATCCTTTGATATTTTTAAATATGTTTAAAAAATCGGCACCATGTTTTACTAATCAGTGGATGAATGTATCGGTGGCTGAAAACGATGAAGGCGTGGTTAGATTTTAAAAATTTCAACTGATTCTTTAACAGAAAGACACTGTCCGAGTAGTAATCTGCAAAAAAGTACATTCTGTGCACAAAATCAATAGTTATAATCAAAACAGAAATTTGGACCTTTTACGAAATCCTTTTTACTAATCAGTGGATGAATGTATCGGTGGGTGAAAACGATGAAGGCGTGGTTAGATTTTAAAAATTTCAACTGATTCTTTAACAAAAAGACACTGTCCGAGTAGTAATCTGCAAAAAAGTACATTCTGTGCACAAAATCAATAGTTATAATCAAAACAGAAATTTGGACCTTTTACGAAATCCTTTTTACTAATCAGTGGATGAATGTATCGGTGGGTGAAAACGATGAAGGCGTGGTTAGATTGTAAAAATTTCAACTGATTCTTCTACAGAAAGACACTGTCCGAGCTTTAATCTGCAAACAAGTACATTCTGTGCACAAAATCAATGGTTATAATCAAAGCAAAAATTTGGACCTATTACGAAATCCTTTGATATTTTTAAATATGTTTAAAAAATCGGCACCATGTTTTACTAATCAGTGGATGAATGTATCGGTGGCTGAAAACGATGAAGGCGTGGTTAGATTTTAAAAATTTCAACTGATTCTTTAACAGAAAGACACTGTCCGAGCTTTAATCTGCAAACAAGTACATTCTATGCACAAAATCAGTGGATGAATGTATCGGTGGGTGAAAACCATGAAGGCGTGGTTAGATTGTAAAAATTTCAACTGATTCTTCTACAGAAAGACACTGTCCGAGCTTTAATCTGCAAACAAGTACATTCTGTGCACAAAATCAATAGTTATAATCAAAGCAAAAATTTGGACCTATTACGAAATCCTTTGATATTTTTAAATATGTTTAAAAAATCGGCACCATGTTTTACTAATCAGTGGATGAATGTATCGGTGGCTGAAAACGATGAGGGCGTGGTTAGATTTTAAAATTTTCAACTGATTCTTTAACAGAAAGACACTGTCCGAGCTTTAATCTGCAAACAAGTACATTCTATGCACAAAATCAATAGTTATAATCAAAACAGAAATTTGGACCTTTTACGAAATCCTTTGATATTTTTAAATATGTTTAAAAAATCGGCACCATGTTTTACTAATCAGTGGATGAATGTATCGGTGGTGAAAACGATGAAGGCGTGGTTAGATTTTAAAAATTTCAACTGATTCTTTAACAGAAAGACACTGTCCGAGTAGTAATCTGCAAAAAAGTACATTCTGTGCACAAAATCAATAGTTATAATCAAAACAGAAATTTGGACCTTTTACGAAATCCTTTTTACTAATCAGTGGATGAATGTATCGGTGGGTGAAAACGATGAAGGCGTGGTTAGATTTTAAAAATTTCAACTGATTCTTTAACAGAAAGACACTGTCCGAGTAGTAATCTGCAAAAAAGTACATTCTGTGCACAAAATCAATAGTTATAATCAAAACAGAAATTTGGACCTTTTACGAAATCCTTTTTACTAATCAGTGGATGAATGTATCGGTGGGTGAAAACGATGAAGGCGTGGTTAGATTGTAAAAATTTCAACTGATTCTTCTACAGAAAGACACTGTCCGAGCTTTAATCTGCAAACAAGTACATTCTGTGCACAAAATCAATAGTTATAATCAAAGCAAAAATTTGGACCTATTACGAAATCCTTTGATATTTTTAAATATGTTTAAAAAATCGGCACCATGTTTTACTAATCAGTGGATGAATGTATCGGTGGCTGAAAACGATGAGGGCGTGGTTAGATTTTAAAATTTTCAACTGATTCTTTAACAGAAAGACACTGTCCGAGCTTTAATCTGCAAACAAGTACATTCTATGCACAAAATCAATAGTTATAATCAAAACAGAAATTTGGACCTTTTACGAAATCCTTTGATATTTTTAAATATGTTTAAAAAATCGGCACCATGTTTTACTAATCAGTGGATGAATGTATCGGTGGGTGAAAACGATGAAGGCGTGGTTAGATTTTAAAAATTTCAACTGATTCTTTAACAGAAAGACACTGTCCGAGTAGTAATCTGCAAAAAAGTACATTCTGTGCACAAAATCAATAGTTATAATCAAAACAGAAATTTGGACCTTTTACGAAATCCTTTTTACTAATCAGTGGATGAATGTATCGGTGGGTGAAAACGATGAAGGCGTGGTTAGATTTTAAAAATTTCAACTGATTCTTTAACAAAAAGACACTGTCCGAGTAGTAATCTGCAAAAAAGTACATTCTGTGCACAAAATCAATAGTTATAATCAAAACAGAAATTTGGACCTTTTACGAAATCCTTTTTACTAATCAGTGGATGAATGTATCGGTGGGTGAAAACGATGAAGGCGTGGTTAGATTGTAAAAATTTCAACTGATTCTTCTACAGAAAGACACTGTCCGAGCTTTAATCTGCAAACAAGTACATTCTGTGCACAAAATCAATAGTTATAATCAAAGCAAAAATTTGGACCTATTACGAAATCCTTTGATATTTTTAAATATGTTTAAAAAATCGGCACCATGTTTTACTAATCAGTGGATGAATGTATCGGTGGCTGAAAACGATGAGGGCGTGGTTAGATTTTAAAATTTTCAACTGATTCTTTAACAGAAAGACACTGTCCGAGCTTTAATCTGCAAACAAGTACATTCTATGCACAAAATCAATAGTTATAATCAAAACAGAAATTTGGACCTTTTACGAAATCCTTTGATATTTTTAAATATGTTTAAAAAATCGGCACCATGTTTTACTAATCAGTGGATGAATGTATCGGTGGGTGAAAACGATGAAGGCGTGGTTAGATTTTAAAAATTTCAACTGATTCTTTAACAGAAAGACACTGTCCGAGTAGTAATCTGCAAAAAAGTACATTCTGTGCACAAAATCAATAGTTATAATCAAAACAGAAATTTGGACCTTTTACGAAATCCTTTTTACTAATCAGTGGATGAATGTATCGGTGGGTGAAAACGATGAAGGCGTGGTTAGATTTTAAAAATTTCAACTGATTCTTTAACAAAAAGACACTGTCCGAGTAGTAATCTGCAAAAAAGTACATTCTGTGCACAAAATCAATAGTTATAATCAAAACAGAAATTTGGACCTTTTACGAAATCCTTTTTACTAATCAGTGGATGAATGTATCGGTGGGTGAAAACGATGAAGGCGTGGTTAGATTGTAAAAATTTCAACTGATTCTTCTACAGAAAGACACTGTCCGAGCTTTAATCTGCAAACAAGTACATTCTGTGCACAAAATCAATAGTTATAATCAAAGCAAAAATTTGGACCTATTACCAAATCCTTTGATATTTTTAAATATGTTTAAAAAATCGGCACCATGTTTTACTAATCAGTGGATGAATGTATCGGTGGCTGAAAACGATGAGGGCGTGGTTAGATTTTAAAAATTTTCAACTGATTCTTTAACAGAAAGACACTGTCCGAGCTTTAATCTGCAAACAAGTACATTCTATGCACAAAATCAATAGTTATAATCAAAACAGAAATTTGGACCTTTTACGAAATCCTTTGATATTTTTAAATATGTTTAAAAAATCGGCACCATGTTTTACTAATCAGTGGATGAATGTATCGGTGGGTGAAAACGATGAAGGCGTGGTTAGATTTTAAAAATTTCAACTGATTCTTTAACAGAAAGACACTGTCCGAGTAGTAATCTGCAAAAAAGTACATTCTGTGCACAAAATCAATAGTTATAATCAAAACAGAAATTTGGACCTTTTACGAAATCCTTTTTACTAATCAGTGGATGAATGTATCGGTGGGTGAAAACGATGAAGGCGTGGTTAGATTTTAAAAATTTCAACTGATTCTTTAACAAAAAGACACTGTCCGAGTAGTAATCTGCAAAAAAGTACATTCTGTGCACAAAATCAATAGTTATAATCAAAGCAAAAATTTGGACCTATTACCAAATCCTTTGATATTTTTAAATATGTTTAAAAAAATCGGCACCATGTTTTACTAATCAGTGGATGAATGTATCGGTGGCTGAAAACGATGAGGGCGTGGTTAGATTTTAAAATTTTCAACTGATTCTTTAACAGAAAGACACTGTCCGAGCTTTAATCTGCAAACAAGTACATTCTATGCACAAAATCAATAGTTATAATCAAAACAGAAATTTGGACCTTTTACGAAATCCTTTGATATTTTTAAATATGTTTAAAAAATCGGCACCATGTTTTACTAATCAGTGGATGAATGTATCGGTGGGTGAAAACGATGAAGGCGTGGTTAGATTTTAAAAATTTCAACTGATTCTTTAACAGAAAGACACTGTCCGAGTAGTAATCTGCAAAAAAGTACATTCTGTGCACAAAATCAATAGTTATAATCAAAACAGAAATTTGGACCTTTTACGAAATCCTTTTTACTAATCAGTGGATGAATGTATCGGTGGGTGAAAACGATGAAGGCGTGGTTAGATTTTAAAAATTTCAACTGATTCTTTAACAAAAAGACACTGTCCGAGTAGTAATCTGCAAAAAAGTACATTCTGTGCACAAAATCAATAGTTATAATCAAAACAGAAATTTGGACCTTTTACGAAATCCTTTTTACTAATCAGTGGATGAATGTATCGCTGGGTGAAAACGATGAAGGCGTGGTTAGATTGTAAAAAATTTCAACTGATTCTTCTACAGAAAGACACTGTCCGAGCTTTAATCTGCAAACAAGTACATTCTGTGCACAAAATCAATAGTTATAATCAAAACAGAAATTTGGACCTTTTACGAAATCCTTTTTACTAATCAGTGGATGAATGTATCGGTGGGTGAAAACGATGAAGGCGTGGTTAGATTTTAAAAATTTCAACTGATTCTTTAACAAAAAGACACTGTCCGAGTAGTAATCTGCAAAAAAGTACATTCTGTGCACAAAATCAATAGTTATAATCAAAACAGAAATTTGGACCTTTTACGAAATCCTTTTTACTAATCAGTGGATGAATGTATCGGTGGGTGAAAACGATGAAGGCGTGGTTAGATTGTAAAAATTTCAACTGATTCTTCTACAGAAAGACACTGTCCGAGCTTTAATCTGCAAACAAGTACATTCTGTGCACAAAATCAATAGTTATAATCAAAGCAAAAATTTGGACCTATTACCAAATCCTTTGATATTTTTAAATATGTTTAAAAAATCGGCACCATGTTTTACTAATCAGTGGATGAATGTATCGGTGGCTGAAAACGATGAGGCGTGGTTAGATTTTAAAATTTTCAACTGATTCTTTAACAGAAAGACACTGTCCGAGCTTTAATCTGCAAACAAGTACATTCTATGCACAAAATCAATAGTTATAATCAAAACAGAAATTTGGACCTTTTACGAAATCCTTTGATATTTTTAAATATGTTTAAAAAATCGGCACCATGTTTTACTAATCAGTGGATGAATGTATCGGTGGGTGAAAACGATGAAGGCGTGGTTAGATTTTAAAAATTTCAACTGATTCTTTAACAGAAAGACACTGTCCGAGTAGTAATCTGCAAAAAAGTACATTCTGTGCACAAAATCAATAGTTATAATCAAAACAGAAATTTGGACCTTTTACGAAATCCTTTTTACTAATCAGTGGATGAATGTATCGGTGGGTGAAAACGATGAAGGCGTGGTTAGATTTTAAAAATTTCAACTGATTCTTTAACAAAAAGACACTGTCCGAGTAGTAATCTGCAAAAAAGTACATTCTGTGCACAAAATCAATAGTTATAATCAAAACAGAAATTTGGACCTTTTACGAAATCCTTTTTACTAATCAGTGGATGAATGTATCGGTGGGTGAAAACGATGAAGGCGTGGTTAGATTGTAAAAATTTCAACTGATTCTTCTACAGAAAGACACTGTCCGAGCTTTAATCTGCAAACAAGTACATTCTGTGCACAAAATCAATAGTTATAATCAAAGCAAAAATTTGGACCTATTACCAAATCCTTTGATATTTTTAAATATGTTTAAAAAATCGGCACCATGTTTTACTAATCAGTGGATGAATGTATCGGTGGCTGAAAACGATGAGGGCGTGGTTAGATTTTAAAATTTTCAACTGATTCTTTAACAGAAAGACACTGTCCGAGCTTTAATCTGCAAACAAGTACATTCTATGCACAAAATCAATAGTTATAATCAAAACAGAAATTTGGACCTTTTACGAAATCCTTTGATATTTTTAAATATGTTTAAAAAATCGGCACCATGTTTTACTAATCAGTGGATGAATGTAATCGGTGGGTGAAAACGATGAAGGCGTGGTTAGATTTTAAAAATTTCAACTGATTCTTTAACAAAAAGACACTGTCCGAGTAGTAATCTGCAAAAAAGTACATTCTGTGCACAAAATCAATAGTTATAATCAAAACAGAAATTTGGACCTTTTACGAAATCCTTTTTACTAATCAGTGGATGAATGTATCGGTGGGTGAAAACGATGAAGGCGTGGTTAGATTGTAAAAATTTCAACTGATTCTTCTACAGAAAGACACTGTCCGAGCTTTAATCTGCAAACAAGTACATTCTGTGCACAAAATCAATAGTTATAATCAAAGCAAAAATTTGGACCTATTACCAAATCCTTTGATATTTTTAAATATGTTTAAAAAAATCGGCACCATGTTTTACTAATCAGTGGATGAATGTATCGGTGGCTGAAAACGATGAGGGCGTGGTTAGATTTTAAAATTTTCAACTGATTCTTTAACAGAAAGACACTGTCCGAGCTTTAATCTGCAAACAAGTACATTCTATGCACAAAATCAATAGTTATAATCAAAACAGAAATTTGGACCTTTTACGAAATCCTTTGATATTTTTAAATATGTTTAAAAAATCGGCACCATGTTTTACTAATCAGTGGATGAATGTATCGGTGGGTGAAAACGATGAAGGCGTGGTTAGATTTTAAAAATTTCAACTGATTCTTTAACAGAAAGACACTGTCCGAGTAGTAATCTGCAAAAAAGTACATTCTGTGCACAAAATCAATAGTTTATAATCAAAACAGAAATTTGGACCTTTTAACGAAATCCTTTTTACTAATCAGTGGATGAATGTATCGGTGGGTGAAAACGATGAAGGCGTGGTTAGATTTTAAAAATTTCAACTGATTCTTTAACAAAAAGACACTGTCCGAGTAGTAATCTGCAAAAAAGTACATTCTGTGCACAAAATCAATAGTTATAATCAAAGCAAAAATTTGGACCTATTACCAAATCCTTTGATATTTTTAAATATGTTTAAAAAATCGGCACCATGTTTTACTAATCAGTGGATGAATGTATCGGTGGCTGAAAACGATGAGGGCGTGGTTAGATTTTAAAATTTTCAACTGATTCTTTAACAGAAAGACACTGTCCGAGCTTTAATCTGCAAACAAGTACATTCTATGCACAAAATCAATAGTTATAATCAAAACAGAAATTTGGACCTTTTACGAAATCCTTTGATATTTTTAAATATGTTTAAAAAATCGGCACCATGTTTTACTAATCAGTGGATGAATGTATCGGTGGGTGAAAACGATGAAGGCGTGGTTAGATTTTAAAAATTTCAACTGATTCTTTAACAGAAAGACACTGTCCGAGTAGTAATCTGCAAAAAAGTACATTCTGTGCACAAAATCAATAGTTATAATCAAAACAGAAATTTGGACCTTTTACGAAATCCTTTTTACTAATCAGTGGATGAATGTATCGGTGGGTGAAAACGATGAAGGCGTGGTTAGATTTTAAAAATTTCAACTGATTCTTTAACAAAAAGACACTGTCCGAGTAGTAATCTGCAAAAAAGTACATTCTGTGCACAAAATCAATAGTTATAATCAAAACAGAAATTTGGACCTTTTACGAAATCCTTTTTACTAATCAGTGGATGAATGTATCGGTGGGTGAAAACGATGAAGGCGTGGTTAGATTGTAAAAATTTCAACTGATTCTTCTACAGAAAGACACTGTCCGAGCTTTAATCTGCAAACAAGTACATTCTGTGCACAAAATCAATAGTTATAATCAAAGCAAAAATTTGGACCTATTACGAAATCCTTTGATATTTTTAAATATGTTTAAAAAATCGGCACCATGTTTTACTAATCAGTGGATGAATGTATCGGTGGCTGAAAACGATGAGGGCGTGGTTAGATTTTAAAATTTTCAACTGATTCTTTAACAGAAAGACACTGTCCGAGCTTTAATCTGCAAACAAGTACATTCTATGCACAAAATCAATAGTTATAATCAAAACAGAAATTTGGACCTTTTACGAAATCCTTTGATATTTTTAAATATGTTTAAAAAATCGGCACCATGTTTACTAATCAGTGGATGAATGTATCGGTGGGTGAAAACGATGAAGGCGTGGTTAGATTTTAAAAATTTCAACTGATTCTTTAACAGAAAGACACTGTCCGAGTAGTAATCTGCAAAAAAGTACATTCTGTGCACAAAATCAATAGTTATAATCAAAACAGAAATTTGGACCTTTTACGAAATCCTTTTTACTAATCAGTGGATGAATGTATCGGTGGGTGAAAACGATGAAGGCGTGGTTAGATTTTAAAAATTTCAACTGATTCTTTAACAAAAAGACACTGTCCGAGTAGTAATCTGCAAAAAAGTACATTCTGTGCACAAAATCAATAGTTATAATCAAAACAGAAATTTGGACCTTTTACGAAATCCTTTTTACTAATCAGTGGATGAATGTATCGGTGGGTGAAAACGATGAAGGCGTGGTTAGATTGTAAAAATTTCAACTGATTCTTCTACAGAAAGACACTGTCCGAGCTTTAATCTGCAAACAAGTACATTCTGTGCACAAAATCAATAGTTATAATCAAAGCAAAAATTTGGACCTATTACGAAATCCTTTGATATTTTTAAATATGTTTAAAAAATCGGCACCATGTTTTACTAATCAGTGGATGAATGTATCGGTGGCTGAAAACGATGAGGGCGTGGTTAGATTTTAAAATTTTCAACTGATTCTTTAACAGAAAGACACTGTCCGAGCTTTAATCTGCAAACAAGTACATTCTATGCACAAAATCAATAGTTATAATCAAAACAGAAATTTGGACCTTTTACGAAATCCTTTGATATTTTTAAATATGTTTAAAAAATCGGCACCATGTTTTACTAATCAGTGGATGAATGTATCGGTGGGTGAAAACGATGAAGGCGTGGTTAGATTTTAAAAATTTCAACTGATTCTTTAACAGAAAGACACTGTCCGAGTAGTAATCTGCAAAAAAGTACATTCTGTGCACAAAATCAATAGTTATAATCAAAAACAGAAATTTGGACCTTTTACGAAATCCCTTTTTACTAATCAGTGGGATGAATGTATCGGTGGGTGAAAACGATGAAGGCGTGGTTAGATTTTAAAAATTTCAACTGATTCTTTAACAAAAAGACACTGTCCGAGTAGTAATCTGCAAAAAAGTACATTCTGTGCACAAAATCAATAGTTATAATCAAAACAGAAATTTGGACCTTTACGAAATCCTTTTTACTAATCAGTGGATGAATGTATCGGTGGGTGAAAACGATGAAGGCGTGGTTAGATTGTAAAAATTTCAACTGATTCTTCTACAGAAAGACACTGTCCGAGCTTTAATCTGCAAACAAGTACATTCTGTGCACAAAATCAATAGTTATAATCAAAGCAAAAATTTGGACCTATTACCAAATCCTTTGATATTTTTAAATATGTTTAAAAAATCGGCACCATGTTTTACTAATCAGTGGATGAATGTATCGGTGGCTGAAAACGATGAGGGCGTGGTTAGATTTTAAAATTTTCAACTGATTCTTTAACAGAAAGACACTGTCCGAGCTTTAATCTGCAAACAAGTACATTCTATGCACAAAATCAATAGTTATAATCAAAACAGAAATTTGGACCTTTTACGAAATCCTTTGATATTTTTAAATATGTTTAAAAAAATCGGCACCATGTTTTACTAATCAGTGGATGAATGTATCGGTGGGTGAAAACGATGAAGGCGTGGTTAGATTTTAAAAATTTCAACTGATTCTTTAACAGAAAGACACTGTCCGAGTAGTAATCTGCAAAAAAGTACATTCTGTGCACAAAATCAATAGTTATAATCAAAACAGAAATTTGGACCTTTTACGAAATCCTTTTTACTAATCAGTGGATGAATGTATCGGTGGGTGAAAACGATGAAGGCGTGGTTAGATTTTAAAAATTTCAACTGATTCTTTAACAAAAAGACACTGTCCGAGTAGTAATCTGCAAAAAAGTACATTCTGTGCACAAAATCAATAGTTATAATCAAAGCAAAAATTTGGACCTATTACCAAATCCCTTTGATATTTTTAAATATGTTTAAAAAATCGGCACCATGTTTTACTAATCAGTGGATGAATGTATCGGTGGCTGAAAACGATGAGGGCGTGGTTAGATTTTAAAATTTTCAACTGATTCTTTAACAGAAAGACACTGTCCGAGCTTTAATCTGCAAACAAGTACATTCTATGCACAAAATCAATAGTTATAATCAAAACAGAAATTTGGACCTTTTACGAAATCCTTTGATATTTTTAAATATGTTTAAAAAATCGGCAACCATGTTTTACTAATCAGTGGATGAATGTATCGGTGGGTGAAAACGATGAAGGCGTGGTTAGATTTTAAAAATTTCAACTGATTCTTTAACAGAAAGACACTGTCCGAGTAGTAATCTGCAAAAAAGTACATTCTGTGCACAAAATCAATAGTTATAATCAAAACAGAAATTTGGACCTTTTACGAAATCCTTTTTACTAATCAGTGGATGAATGTATCGGTGGGTGAAAACGATGAAGGCGTGGTTAGATTTTAAAAATTTCAACTGATTCTTTAACAGAAAGACACTGTCCGAGTAGTAATCTGCAAAAAAGTACATTCTGTGCACAAAATCAATAGTTATAATCAAAACAGAAATTTGGACCTTTTACGAAATCCTTTTTACTAATCAGTGGATGAATGTATCGGTGGGTGAAAACGATGAAGGCGTGGTTAGATTTTAAAAATTTCAACTGATTCTTTAACAAAAAGACACTGTCCGAGTAGTAATCTGCAAAAAAGTACATTCTGTGCACAAAATCAATAGTTATAATCAAAACAGAAATTTGGACCTTTTACGAAATCCTTTTTACTAATCAGTGGATGAATGTATCGGTGGGTGAAAACGATGAAGGCGTGGTTAGATTGTAAAAATTTCAACTGATTCTTCTACAGAAAGACACTGTCCGAGCTTTAATCTGCAAACAAGTACATTCTGTGCACAAAATCAATAGTTATAATCAAAGCAAAAATTTGGACCTATTACCAAATCCTTTGATATTTTTAAATATGTTTAAAAAATCGGCAACCATGTTTTACTAATCAGTGGATGAATGTATCGGTGGCTGAAAACGATGAGGGCGTGGTTAGATTTTAAAATTTTCAACTGATTCTTTAACAGAAAGACACTGTCCGAGCTTTAATCTGCAAACAAGTACATTCTATGCACAAAATCAATAGTTATAATCAAAACAGAAATTTGGACCTTTTACGAAATCCTTTGATATTTTTAAATATGTTTAAAAAATCGGCACCATGTTTTACTAATCAGTGGATGAATGTATCGGTGGGTGAAAACGATGAAGGCGTGGTTAGATTTTAAAAATTTCAACTGATTCTTTAACAGAAAGACACTGTCCGAGTAGTAATCTGCAAAAAAGTACATTCTGTGCACAAAATCAATAGTTATAATCAAAACAGAAATTTGGACCTTTTACGAAATCCTTTTTACTAATCAGTGGATGAATGTATCGGTGGGTGAAAACGATGAAGGCGTGGTTAGATTTTAAAAATTTCAACTGATTCTTTAACAAAAAGACACTGTCCGAGTAGTAATCTGCAAAAAAGTACATTCTGTGCACAAAATCAATAGTTATAATCAAAACAGAAATTTGGACCTTTTAACGAAATCCTTTTTACTAATCAGTGGATGAATGTATCGGTGGGTGAAAACGATGAAGGCGTGGTTAGATTGTAAAAATTTCAACTGATTCTTCTACAGAAAGACACTGTCCGAGCTTTAATCTGCAAACAAGTACATTCTGTGCACAAAATCAATAGTTATAAATCAAAGCAAAAATTTGGACCTATTACGAAATCCTTTGATATTTTTAAATATGTTTAAAAAATCGGCACCATGTTTTACTAATCAGTGGATGAATGTATCGGTGGCTGAAAACGATGAGGGCGTGGTTAGATTTTAAAATTTTCAACTGATTCTTTAACAGAAAGACACTGTCCGAGCTTTAATCTGCAAACAAGTACATTCTATGCACAAAATCAATAGTTATAATCAAAACAGAAATTTGGACCTTTTACGAAATCCTTTGATATTTTTAAATATGTTTAAAAAATCGGCACCATGTTTTACTAATCAGTGGATGAATGTATCGGTGGGTGAAAACGATGAAGGCGTGGTTAGATTTTAAAAATTTCAACTGATCTTTAACAGAAAGACACTGTCCGAGTAGTAATCTGCAAAAAAGTACATTCTGTGCACAAAATCAATAGTTATAATCAAAACAGAAATTTGGACCTTTTACGAAATCCTTTTTACTAATCAGTGGATGAATGTATCGGTGGGTGAAAACGATGAAGGCGTGGTTAGATTTTAAAAATTTCAACTGATTCTTTAAACAAAAAGACCACTGTCCGAGTAGTAATCTGCAAAAAAGTACATTCTGTGCACAAAATCAATAGTTATAATCAAAACAGAAATTTGGACCTTTTACGAAATCCTTTTTACTAATCAGTGGATGAATGTATCGGTGGGTGAAAACGATGAAGGCGTGGTTAGATTGTAAAAATTTCAACTGATTCTTCTACAGAAAGACACTGTCCGAGCTTTAATCTGCAAACAAGTACATTCTGTGCACAAAATCAATAGTTATAATCAAAGCAAAAATTTGGACCTATTACGAAATCCTTTGATATTTTTAAATATGTTTAAAAAATCGGCACCATGTTTTACTAATCAGTGGATGAATGTATCGGTGGCTGAAAACGATGAGGGCGTGGTTAGATTTTAAAATTTTCAACTGATTCTTTAACAGAAAGACACTGTCCGAGCTTTAATCTGCAAACAAGTACATTCTATGCACAAAATCAATAGTTATAATCAAAACAGAAATTTGGACCTTTTACGAAATCCTTTGATATTTTTAAATATGTTTAAAAAATCGGCACCATGTTTTACTAATCAGTGGATGAATGTATCGGTGGGTGAAAACGATGAAGGCGTGGTTAGATTTTAAAAATTTCAACTGATTCTTTAACAGAAAGACACTGTCCGAGTAGTAATCTGCAAAAAAGTACATTCTGTGCACAAAATCAATAGTTATAATCAAAACAGAAATTTGGACCTTTTACGAAATCCTTTTTACTAATCAGTGGATGAATGTATCGGTGGGTGAAAACGATGAAGGCGTGGTTAGATTTTAAAAATTTTCAACTGATTCTTTAACAAAAAGACACTGTCCGAGTAGTAATCTGCAAAAAAGTACATTCTGTGCACAAAATCAATAGTTATAAATCAAAACAGAAATTTGGACCTTTTACGAAATCCTTTTTACTAATCAGTGGATGAATGTATCGGTGGGTGAAAACGATGAAGGCGTGGTTAGATTGTAAAAATTTCAACTGATTCTTCTACAGAAAGACACTGTCCGAGCTTTAATCTGCAAACAAGTACATTCTGTGCACAAAATCAATAGTTATAATCAAAGCAAAAATTTGGACCTATTACCAAATCCTTTGATATTTTTAAATATGTTTAAAAAATCGGCACCATGTTTTACTAATCAGTGGATGAATGTATCGGTGGCTGAAAACGATGAGGGCGTGGTTAGATTTTAAAATTTTCAACTGATTCTTTAAACAGAAAGACACTGTCCGAGCTTTAATCTGCAAACAAGTACATTCTATGCACAAAATCAATAGTTATAATCAAAACAGAAATTTGGACCTTTTACGAAATCCTTTGATATTTTTAAATATGTTTAAAAAATCGGCACCATGTTTTACTAATCAGTGGATGAATGTATCGGTGGGTGAAAACGATGAAGGCGTGGTTAGATTTTAAAAATTTCAACTGATTCTTTAACAGAAAGACACTGTCCGAGTAGTAATCTGCAAAAAAGTACATTCTGTGCACAAAATCAATAGTTATAATCAAAACAGAAATTTGGACCTTTTAACGAAATCCTTTTTACTAATCAGTGGATGAATGTATCGGTGGGTGAAAACGATGAAGGCGTGGTTAGATTTTAAAAATTTCAACTGATTCTTTAACAAAAAGACACTGTCCGAGTAGTAATCTGCAAAAAAGTACATTCTGTGCACAAAATCAATAGTTATAATCAAAACAGAAATTTGGACCTTTTACGAAATCCTTTTTACTAATCAGTGGATGAATGTATCGGTGGGTGAAAACGATGAAGGCGTGGTTAGATTGTAAAAATTTCAACTGATTCTTCTACAGAAAGACACTGTCCGAGCTTTAATCTGCAAAAAAGTACATTCTGTGCACAAAATCAATAGTTATAATCAAAGCAAAAATTTGGACCTATTACGAAATCCTTTGATATTTTTAAATATGTTTAAAAAATCGGCACCATGTTTTACTAATCAGTGGATGAATGTATCGGTGGCTGAAAACGATGAGGGCGTGGTTAGATTTTAAAATTTTCAACTGATTCTTTAACAGAAAGACACTGTCCGAGCTTTAATCTGCAAACAAGTACATTCTATGCACAAAATCAATAGTTATAATCAAAACAGAAATTTGGACCTTTTACGAAATCCTTTGATATTTTTAAATATGTTTAAAAAATCGGCACCATGTTTTACTAATCAGTGGATGAATGTATCGGTGGGTGAAAACGATGAAGGCGTGGTTAGATTTTAAAAATTCGTAGGTCTCGAGGTTCGGATGGTTGGAATTAGAGAAGGTTTAACATTCACCATACCATTTACTATTTTGTAGAACAGGACCATGGCCAAGTACTCATGCCAATAGGTAATGGGGACCGGGTCTGCAGTCTAGTCTTGTAATTTGTAGTTGAGGTGAAAGGCAACTCAAGGATAAACTTTGTCGCTCGTCTCTGCTTACGTTCTATTTGTTGTATCAGAAGAACTGACTGAGGAGACCATATCTGTGTTGCGTAGCCCAAGTGAGGTCGCACCAGAGCCAAATATAGAATTCGTCGCACCTCGGTGTTATGGATGTATAATGTTGACCTTCTGATATAGCCCAGTAACTTATTTGCTTTCGCCGACTGATAGTAAACTTGTTTGTTCCTAGTGCTTATTAATAAACTAGTTGCCATGGCAACAATGACGTTTCAAAATGGCCGCCAATTATAATTTAATTGCGATTATCTCGCAAACGAGTTGGGTGACCTCTCACTTTTTTTTTCGGCAATCGTTTTCTTAGCTAGACATTAATAAGTAGGGCAATTTTAAAAAAAATTTGTAATGCCGAATTTTTTTAAAGTTCAAGAACAGGGTTTTACGCAATTAAAAAACTTCGGCATTACAATGCCCTACTTATTACTTTCTAGCTAAGAAAACGATTGCTGAAAAAAAATTGAGGGGTCACCGAACTCGTTTGCGAGATAGTTGCAATTAAATTGTAATTGGCGGCCAACTTGAAACGTCATTGTTTGCCAGAGCAGCAGCTCGTACAGTTCATTATACAATTATTTCTCATTTAACGGTTAAAGTTAACAGCACTTTTAGCTTCCGGTTTTAAAATTTCGGTGTACACTTTCGCAATTCAAACTAAAAGTTTACAATTTTACCGAAACTGTATCGAGCCACCTTAAGAAAACTAATTTTAAATGAAAATATTTGTAAAAACAAATCACGCCAGAGACGTCTTCCTGCTAATCCCAAGCTTTTTAGCCTCCACAGGTACATCATTACAAGCTGGGGAGATTAGCATTTAAATTTATATGTGTAACATTTATATGTGGCACTCACTCAATTCTCTCCTAATTGCAGACATTTCCCCGAAAATGGGATGGTCTGCAACAAGCCAACCAAGGGTGCTCTGAGACAGCATATCGAAGACTATCACGTAAGTATTTCATTCTCAAAGTAAGTTGACTTAAAACTTGAGTGATTTTTGAGTAAAAAATGTGCGTCTTGTTATTTTTTAGTTTAAACATCAGAAACCATTTCCGTGCGATCAATGACAAGAAAGTAAGCATGACGCGGTGAACATTGTCAAGTAGAGTATTATACAGTAATTGAATATGGACGAGGATTGCTAACCAGTGCGGCAACATCCTCTTCAAAATTCAAAACATTGCATTCTGTGGATGTCGAGGGAGTTAGCTCAGTTGCTGTCTGGAAAAAATGGAAAAATAGGTGTAGTTCGTATCTGATAACATTACTTACAGTCCGAAGTATTAAAGATTACAAACAAGATAAATTAAATTATTAAATCTTACCTCTTGTGCAATTTCTTGTTTATTTCTGTCAGTTTCTGCCTGTGCTGCATTACTGGTTGAAAGAATTTCTTTGATAATCTAAGAAACAAAATAATAATCGAGATTTTAAAACAAATAGAGTATTGCGTAATTTATGATTAAACGTAACTTTGTGCCACTGTACTTACTTTGCGACGACTTCTCTTCGACTGCGGACTGCGTGTTGATTTTGGTCTCCATATTGTGGGATTTGCATCCTCTTTTAAACGGCGAACACAGCCAATTTGTGGTCTTACATAAAGCCTTTTGAAGCTATCTTCGGTAAAGTGAGCAGAACAGATAACGAACCGGTCCACTGGGGGGAAAGTTTTCACGATGCGTATTAACAAACTTGAGCCAAACTTTTCGCCTTTTACCAGCTGAGGGACTTAGGTGAACGGACAGTCCTTTTTTTTGTGCGGCTAGCCTGGTTATTACAACCTTCCACAACACAACGAGAAGACGGCATTATGCGATTGTCTAGACTGAAGTTAGGGAAAAAGTTAAAGGTAGGAAAAAATTAAAAAAGCGATCGAAATTTTGCCCTCAAGTGAATGTGAGGCTACCTTCACAGTTTCTTTAAAACATCATAACTCTTGAACCAGATCTGGGCCACCTCCAGTTTTCCTTGGGCCAGCAAGAAGATAAAAAGAGCTTCATTTCGATATATAACAAAGTTAGGGAAAAAGTTAAAGAAGTCATCGAAATCTTTCCCCCAAGGCCAAGGAACCATTATAATATTTCAGACGTTCTATTTTTAGCGGGCGGAAATGAACAGTTTTGGCGTGTCGCTTTAAAAACCTCATAACTTTTGAACCAGATCTGAGCCACTTCCCATTTTTTTGGGGCCAGGAAGAGGATAGAACGAGCTTAATTTCGGTATATAACAAAGGTAGGAAAAAAATTAAAAAAGCGATCGAAATTTTGCCCTCAAGTGAATGTGAGGCTACCTTCACAGTTTCTTTAAAACATCATAACTCTTGAACCAGATCTGGGCCACCTCCAGTTTTCCTTGGGCCAGCAAGAAGATAAAAAGAGCTTCATTTCGATATATAACAAAGTTAGGGAAAAAGTTAAAGTGTCGGGAATTGTTTCGCCGCGACAAGAAACTCACAGATGTTTAGATAGTTTAAGCTTTTATTTATACAAAACACTCTCTCAGATCACAGTTAATAGACTTCGATCACTGCTCACATTCCAGTCCTATTTCAAGGTTCATGGTTCACTTATCACGCCACTTTGCACGTGACAACTTACGTCATAACAAAAAACATAACATTACGTAATGTCAAATCACGACACTCTCCCCTTATTTGATTCCAAAGGCATCAAATATATTTTGTTCAGTTCAAGTGTCTAGTTCCTCTTGGTTAGCAATTTCCTTAATACGCTTTGCAGCAGCAATGGCAGCCTAAGCTTTGCTGCGCGTATAACACCATCTCTCCCTTTGATGAGTTTCACCACGACTCCGATGTTCCATTTCCCTCTATTTCGTTCTGTGCTTTGGATCAGGACCACGTCACCAGGCTTGATAGAAAGTTCCGATCTTTTATGGTTAAGATTGTGTCTCTCTCTCAAACTCTTCACATACTCCCCAGACCATCTAGACCACAATACGTCCTTGCAACGCCGCAGGTATCTTGCTCTCTTCCTCATGTCTACGTCTTCGATTGAATTTACTTCTTCTTCTGGCAAAATATTGGGTTGACCAAACATCATGGCACTCGGTGTTAACACAGGCAGTTGTATGTCATCTTCCACGTACGTTAATGGGCGATTATTGAGTGCAACTTCAACATCCAGGATTATTTCTTCAAACTCATTCCATGTAAGGTTGGCTCGTCCAACTGACTTGTACAAAGCTCGCTTCACCAACCCCACTAGTCTCTCAAATTGTCCTCCCCACCAGGGAGCTCTGCTCAAATTGAATTGCCAGATAATGTTGTTATGGGCAAGGTAGTTCTGCAACTTCTCATCGTTCATAATTCCCCTTAGCCATTTCGCGGCAGCAACGAAACTTTTACCGTTGTCGGAGTATATCTTCTGAGGCCGACCACGCCTGGCGATAAAACGCTCGTTGGGTTTGGCAGATGCATCGAACACGATACGGACTTTTGTGGACTCTGCTCCTTCTCTTATCACAGGTTTATGAGGGATGTAGAATTCCTTCCCAACGGGTTCACCAGTCACTTTTTCCACAATTCCCTCTTTGATGTGTTCTTGGATGATTTCATCATACTTTGCTAGGAGGTCTGGGTTTCTTTGGAGTTTCTTCACCAGGTTTTCCAATCTTTTCAGACTTCCATGTTTGTTGTTTGAGAGTTGATCACGACCTTGCTTCCAAATAAGTCCAGTCTCATACCATCCTTCGTCACTTTGTGTGAGCTGTTCTTTAAACTCATCATGAACTGATTGCTGGTCACCCTGTGGTCGGTCCTCCAAGCCCAAGCAGGTTGCACAGCTGTTCGTAGTCTGCAAACGATGCTGTGGCGATATAGACACTGCTAAGATTGGTCTCCTTTCCAGGTGACATCATCGACCAGCCCAAGGTGGTTAACTCTGCGATAGGCTCTCCTTGGTTCCCAATCTTTGGCTTGGTGTTTGTCTTTATGCGAGAGTACTCACTAGCTCCCAGGATCAGATGAATTGGCAGATCTGGCTTGGTGTCTTTGTCATCTATAGCTACTCCCTTGAGGTGATGATACTGGTTGATTTGGTCTGCATATCTTGGATTAGGAATGGAGAGTAGGACACCTTTGTCCACTTTGTTGACTTCGGTTGTCATCACAAATTCCCCAGTTGTGCTTGCGACATTTACATTATACACTTCGATCTTCTGAGTCGTTGAACACATCATCATGTCTATCCTTTTATGATCAGTTCTAGTCGGTTTCTTTGAGAGATGCTTGATTAGCACAGCTGATGCATAGGAGCTTCCTGCACCTGTGTCCAGCAATGCCCTGCATTTGATTCCATCTACTACCACAACTACTACTGGATAAATCACTGCTCCCTTCACTGTAGCCACCATAATCTGTTTGGATGTTTTGTCACAGATTGAGGAGTGGTGCTTTCCATTGCATTTCTGGCAATTGGATCTACTCAGGCATTCTGCAGCACGGTGTATTGCCCCTTGAACTAGCAATAAAACCAGTGTGAAGCAGCGTTTGGGGACCAGTTCCTGGTCCAAAAACAAACAGGAAATCAATATATACCTATGCATTTCAATTTCTTTCAGGGCCTTCTCAAACCCTTTTCTCTTCTTACTTGGGAAATCCGATGCAGACTGGTAAGGTGCAAAGTGTTTAGGATGCATTTTTGCACTGTTCAAAAATAAAAGAAAAATAAAGTAAAGAATTGCTTGTATTTTGCTTCTAAAGTAAACTAGCGATCCCAAGGATAGTGCAAGGTTTCCTTTGCACAGTGGTTCAAGGATGGGTTTCAAATCACGGAGAAAAACATGGTTAACTATATTTCATATGAACGCTTTGCAAACCGTGCTTAGCAGAAATGTGTTAGTTGCATAGCTACTGTAATATGATGCATAAAGAAATTGAACGGAAAATCATATATTAGATAAAGCAATGAATATGGAATATTTTCATTTTTTGTTATTTTAATTTTACATCTGTCAACGCTAACTTTTACAAACTGACCCAGTCTTGTATTTTTAACGTTTATACTACAAATAAACACTAACTGCCAAAGGGTAGACTTAACAAAATGTTCAGAAGCCTTTGTTTGTCGCCGAAGATATAGTTTTGAGGTTACGACACTGTCTTAAATTCACCAGTGTTAAAAAAATGCATATTAGACTGACTGACTGACTGACTGACTGACTGACCGACCGACTGACTGACTGACTCGGTTGAATCGGACCCCTCACAATAGTGCGAAGAAACTTTGCACTAAAAATGAAAAATCGAAGAGCGTATATTGCTTAGAATATTTATGTCAAGTTATGTCCGATCGGCCAGTAATGCAAACATGATTCTTTCAAGAAGAAAAGGATACATACGTTTCATTGGTTCCCAAAAAAATAATCATATAAGTGTTTCCTGTTCCAGGACCAGTGATCTAGTTTAAAAAGAGTAAAGAATTCACTTTCAATTTCATCTCAAAGAGCTTGTAATGGCTATACAGTAGAATCCCACTCGAACTCGCTTAATTTGAACTATTTTTTAAGAAATTCACTCCTTAACAATGCCGTTATTATACAGTCTTGTCTCAAATTGCGTTCGACGAAAGGAAAGCGCTTCCTAATTATGACGTCGCAGTTGGATGACTCTGACTTTGGCCTTGGCAAATGGTTGATTTTATTTTGCTCGACCAACCTTGCCCAATATATTGTATACTACCTACCCAATATTGTATTGTATACTACCTACCCAATATTGTATAATATTGTATACTACCTACCTTGGCTGGCCAGTGAGGATGGCCTGTCATTTTCGCCCATATCAGATCTCGTTTTATGTACTTTTGCATATCCTTACATTCAAAAGGAAACACAGAATTTCATTAAATTGACACAATACCATTATACCACAAAGGCCGAGGCACACGAGAGGTACGTGCTTAGCAAAATATCATTCGTGACCATTGGCTCCAGTTACTCTCGTGTGCGGGTGACTTTTCAGACGATTTTGGTCATTCGTGGCATGTAAGCCAAACATCAAATATGTTTGATAATTTTGGTCACGAATGATCAAATTCGTCGTGTGTGCGGGAACTAAAGCACAACCACAGTTTAACGATATACAGTTGTGTAACTCGCGGAATTTTTTGTCTCCACCCTCCGAATAATCTACTACCGGACAACATTCGAATCTTGGGGACAGATTGTTCTTAAAGCGCATGCGTCGTTCTTCAAAATAAATTATAAATACAGTTGAACCCCTAATAGCGGACACCCCTTTTAAGCGGAAACTAAATTCAGGTCCCAAACGTTTCCTTGATAATAAAACACTAGTAATGTAACCTTTATTAGGTGGACACCTCTCTTTAGCGGAAGTTGACACCTCAGTGGAGGTCCCAATGAACAAATCAACCCCTTAAGCGGACAGACAACAGATGGCCCAATGTTTTTTATAACAATTAATATTCCTATACCTGCTTAATTTTCAATATTCTTCGGTAATGATATTCAAGATACATATTATAGCATACAGTAACTAATTTTCTACATCAAAATGTGATCACGTCTATACCCGAAGCCCTCAGAAGTCAGAACTGCCGAGAAAACTAGCAGAGTTTGCCGAACTCACTTTTTATTGCTGACGGATAAGTGATAATTGAACTAAATGAACGAGAGAGAGGTACTTTGCCGCAAAATAGAACTGTTTATGTACTTTTTATCTAAAGTATCTTTAGTGAGGGAAAGAAAAGACATTTGAAACCGATTTCCCCATTGTTGTAATTTGGTTAGGGTTAGTTAAATATAGATACTTTGCACTCATTTATCACAGTAAACCTCAACAATATAAACTTAGAATAAACTAGACATTTTAAACCAAAAACACTGGTATTGGAAATTTTGTATACAAAATTTAATAAATATATATTTAGCCAGAGAACGTCTCATCATTTTTATTATTAATTGTTGCCATAAAAAACACACTTTTGGCATATGCGCCAAAAGGGAAAGTGTCAAACGAGGCTTAGTATACTATAGCCATGTTTACACTACAAGCCTTGGCCTGGCCAAAGTAAATATGGAGCGTTTACACTAAAGCTTCGGTTTCATCGTCTGTCCACGGATTTCCCTTCGCCATAGTTTCATTTTTTTAGGTCGTTTTTTCACGTGTTTGCCGCTGAATATCACTACTGCCGACCATATTACCAATATAGCAATAGGCCTGGCCGAAAGTGTTTACACTGACATTTGGCTGGCCAGGCCTAGGCCAGGCCTGGGCCAACGGTTGATGTGAGCCCAGATTCCCTGGCCTAGGTCAGGCCAAAGTGTGTTTACACTACCAAAATCCAGGCCTAGGCTAGGCCAAGGCTTGTAGTGTAAACACGGCTTATGACTATGAAACAAATAGGAAAATAATCAAATAGGAACGACTCGAATGATCAAATGAACTCACATGTCAACTCGAATCAAACGTTATCGTTTATACAAACGTTATTGAAGAAGCAGAGCAGAAGCAGTTTAATTTCTAAATGTTCCAACGATATCAACTTTGGCGAATGCAAAACGTAACATAATGAAAGACAAAATTATTTTTACCTTAACTCTTTCATTACCGGCCCAGTAAACACCCGTCACCAGAGTCCGCTGTTTCAATCACTCAACGGATTTTAGAACAACGGCTCTTTTTGAAAGCTCAGAACAGGGGCTAACAGGACTATGATTGGGTCAGTTGTAATAAGAGACGCAGCAATTGGTTGCTATGCCAAGCACGCGCTCGACGCGCGCGCGCTTCAATTAGTTGCGATGGCGACTCGAGCTAAGACGGTTAGATAACACTTCCGAAGAAGTTTTATTACTTGGGCCACCTGTGGTGAGCCCAAGGCTTGATTTCTGTGTTCGTCGTCGTCATCGGTTTTTAGAATGTAATTATTGCGTGGGGGCGATTTCCGGCAGTTTTATATCCGGCATTTTTATAGTCAATGAATCACAGTCGGAAAAGCATTTACGAGTCCCTGTAAACCAGCAAACTAATGCGCAAAGATTCTCTCAACTGGATGAGAGAAACACAGATCAGAGATTAAAGAAACAACTCGCAGAACCGTGGACGAAACGTCAAACTGTGTTAACATTTATCCCGTGAAACTCCGTATAAATCATTTTTTGTCCGATTTAAATCAATTCTATATCGAAATGATCATTTGAATCTGGCGAATCGAACGCTGTTGGTTTCGTCTACTTAAGATGTGAAGATGAAAGAAACACAGATGAGAGATCAATCATGAAGACAGAATGACAGCCGAAGGCGAGCAAATATTATTATGCTGTCATGTTGACATTTATCCCGCGAAACTCTGTAATATTTATCATTATGAAACGTTGTGTTTTTTGTCCGAATTAAATCAATTCTACATCGAAATGATCACTTGAATCTGGCGAATCGAACGCTGTAGGTTTTGTCTACTTAAAATACGAAGATCAGATGTTTATATATGAGAAAATGCGTAAGCGATTATAAAAGCGAGACTCGTCTTGATTTGGAACATGGCTTCAAGATCTATTTCGTGTTTACCCGATGATTTCATGCTTTTATGGTCCATTAAACCGATGTAATTTCGTAACAGATATGTTTCGTATACCTTGCCGACGATTTTTATATAAATTTTGACACCTTCGATCGAACAGATATTAGAAAAAATAGTATTGGCCGTGGCGGTGTTGTTTACATTTAATAAATAGGCGTTCTGCATTGGGGCCGGGGGAGGGGGTAGCCTGCGTATAGACGCCTGATTTTTTTTCGTCAAGCGAGCGGGGGGGTGTACTCAGGTGAAGAAAAAAAATTCAGAGTAAAAAATCAGGTGAATAAATCTGTTAAATTGAGACAGACTAAAGATATTATAATCTGAAGAAACAAAACTAAGTGATATATCAGCTCATCTAAGGCTTGAAACTCTAGAATACACAGCGATTTTCCCCTTTGGCACTGCAATGGGTCAAAGTTCATTGCAACGTGCGCGATTCGCGAGCCAAGGAATCGTGCAGGCGGCAGCGAAACGCAATTGTAATCTGACATCCTTCGCAAAAGGCTGAAATGCGTTAACTTTCCGAAACTCGTTTCCACACTGAAAACATTATGTGAAGTTTGTTGTTTGAAATGATATTTTTAAACATTGTTTGTGAACGTTTCAATGTTGCGGTAACGAACATTCGGTTTGACATGGAGAAGAGGAATTCTCTCAAAGACACATTTGATCCTTTCCTGAAAGTGCTACATCCAGAAAGGCAAGGAAAAATTGAAAACACGAAAAAGTTGATCGCCGTTCCGGGTCGGTATTCTCACTGGAACAGTGGCGTAACTGTTGGGGGAGGGGGGGGGGGGGGGGGGGGGGGGGGGGGGGGGGGGGGGGGGGAGGTGCCCCACCACAGAAATGTTTGTCGGAAAATTTTGATCAAATTCGATCTATCGGGAATTTTGTTTTGAAAGGCTTGTTGGGAATGACTAAGTTTTAACTCCAATTGGCGTAAAGAAATTCGCTGTCGTATAGGGAAAACGTTGCGATCAAAATCAACAGTTCATGATCGCAAGTTTTTCCTATACGACAGCGAATTTCTTTACGCCAATTGGAATTAAAACTAGTCGTTCCCAACAAGCCTTTCGCGCTCATATTCGACCTTTTCCCTTTGCTTTGGGACAACCTTAATTGAATATACAGTATACGCAATAGTGATCAGGCAATATACACTACATACTCAAACATTCACTATATACACTACATGCAGGGCCAGATTAAGGTGAGGATGGATGGGATGGCAGCTCCAGGCCCTCAAAAACATACATCTATAAATAGAAATCGAAAATATGAGAGGTTGATAAACTGCCGAAATAACGGTTCGAAAGTCTAACGTTTCGAGCGAAAGGCCTCGACGAGAGAGAAACGCGAAGCTTCTTCACTTCGCGTTTCTGGGCCTTCGCTCGAAAACGTTAGACTTTCTAACCGTTATTTCGGCAGTTGATCAACCTTTCATATTGAAATTTTCCAATGTTGCACAATGAATTTCAACTAAGTTGCCCTGGTATTTCCAAGAAATTCATAGGATATTGGAATGCAGAAAGAAATTTGACATTACCTTTTAAATTGATCGTGAAATTTTCCAATGTTGCGCAATGAATTACCAACTAAGTTGACCTGGTATTTTCCAACGAAATTCAAAGGAGATTTGAATGCAGAAAGATAATTGACATTAAAGACGATATATATAAGACGATACAAAAACTTGGTAGTGATTACAGTAATAAACTTGGTTGAGCTTTTGCTGAATTTTCTGAGCACTAAATAGAGCGCAACGTAACAGGAGACAATGGTTAAGTTTGATCTACACAACAACGGGAACTCCGAATAATTGAAGATGCCGCATAAAAAGTGTCATTAACCACGTCTTTTGCTCCACTTTTGTGCACAGAAAGTTGAAAATACTATAAGCAAAAGTTGAACAAATTTTTTCGGTAAAAGTTGCAGCTGAAAATGTTCAAACTTAACCATGTCTTATGAGCAAAAAAGGGAAAAATCTGGTCAGTAAGCGTGGCAGTAAAAACTTTTCAAACTTAACCACGTTTCCTTTCAATCTCAATTTTGTACACAGATATAGTTAAAACCTTGCAGCAAAACTTCAACCGAATATTAGTGGTAGGGGTGGCAATTAAAACAGGAACAGTTTTTAATAGCTTGCAACTTTTACCGAAAAAATTTGTTCAACTTTTGCTCATAGATACCATGTATTATTTTAAGAAATTCGTTTTTTCTGGGATCCTGCATCATTCGAGAAACTAAAATAGTAAAAATTGATTATTTTGATTAATTAAACCGCTTAAAACCGTGCACTGGCCTCGCTGGTTCGTCGCTCGGTCTGTACAAAAACATCAGGATAAGCCTTTAATGTTTATTCAGCGATAATCATCACAATGTGCGATTATCATAAATAATCGCACATGTGAGATTACAACTTTTATTTAGTGGCGGAAAAATCAATAAAACACTCTATTTTAAATGATAAAAGTTGATAATTACTCAATCGATACAATTGATACAGAACTATCCCATAAATGTCCAATATCAATTATCCCATAACACAACACTGCAGTGTCGGTTTAACAACGGTGCCTTATCATGAAACTTCGACTTATGCACAAGGTACATACAGTCTCCTTGTACGAAGCTTTTCCGCCACGGAGGAATAGCCACATTTGTACTCATCACCATTCGGACATTCTTTGATAGGAAATATTTTATGATTTAAAACAATCCACAGATAAAACATATTCTCGAATGACCAATCATAACAACCCAACATTAAACAATCACATTGAGTATCGTAAATTACGATCTCAAAGCCAAAAGGATGAACCCGCAGCGTGGGGAAGGTGTGCAATTCCGGGTGGCGGTTTCTTTGAACCAATGCAAATGATATTGCTGTTGCGAAGGTTTGAGATAGCTCTTTCGTATCTGGATTTAGTTTGGCTCTTTTTTTTTCCTCGACTATCGTCTTGCCAGGGGAGTCATCTGCAAACAAATGAAAACAATACAATAGTTAATCTTTTTACACTTTTAGTGGGGCGCACGTCCTGCATGTGACGATTCGCGATAAAACTTCGCTAGAAGACAAGTGGTATTTTGCTGCGACTTTCGTTGGTCAAGACGCGCTCGAAAATACACTTTTAAAGCCGAATTGTCGTCACCTTCGTATTCGAAAACTCTACCATCTGGCGACCAAGGTCTGGTAGAATGAAACCAAGAAGTATGATAGTCTTAATTAGCATAGAGAATTATATAAATGTTTTCTCTTCAGTTTAATATAGGTTGAACAACTTGAAAGTACAACACGGACTGAATATTATCCGTTTGAGCTGAAGATTAGAGCTATTGCCAAAAAATTCGAAAACACAGGCGCCCGCCTAGTCAAGTTAACTGTATGTCTTAGCTCACCGAGTAAACGACCTACATGGAATGGCATGGCAATTGGCAAATGCTCTTGGTTCTCACTTCTCAGCGAAATCAATGTGTGCTGACCCAGCGAAACACATGAAATATATATGGCCTATATGTCGCTCACCGAGCAAAAGACCTGTATAGTACATGGACTAAACATGGTAAATGCTGCTTGGATTTGAGCAAAATCAATGTGTGCTGACCCAGCAAAACACATATGAAATACGTATGCTAATGTTCTTGAATTCGAGCAAAATTAATGTGTGCTGACCCAGCAAAACACATGTATATATGGCCTATCCCTACAGTCTTACAGATCTCGTGGTCAGTTTTGAGGAAACACTCCACTGGTCCCCCAGTTTCAGCTCCACATCTTCCTTTCAGCGTTCGATTAAATCGTTCGACAATAGATGCTTTCGTATCGTTGTGCGTGGTGAAAAACATTATGTTTTTATCCTTCAGAAACTTTTGAAATGGTCTGTTGGTAAATTCAGTACCTTTATCGGTATGAAGTTTCTCTGGTTGTCTACCTGTCTTACATATCTTTTCAAAGGCTTTAATCAAGTTCTCCCCGGACTTTGTTTTTATCGGTTCTGCCCACGCAAACTTGGATAGTACATCAATGACTGTCAAAATGTACTTATAGGCCACTGTTTTCTTTACTTAACGAGTCCATAATGACAAGGTCAGCCTCCCACTCTTCGTCAATCGCCCCCCACAATAACTCTATTTCATTTCTTTTAAAACAATGTCGCACTGGTTTATGTAAAGTATAGGTGTCTTGTTGTTTAAATTCGTGGCGAGTTCTCTGTAGGTTTCCATTCAAAGAATCCGCATGCATATTCTCTTTCGTTAGGACAGCCGTAGAATAAACGATCTTGGTTGTCACCTTCTTTCTTGACTTTACGAGTACGGCAAACCATTCCGTGTCGACATAGCATTTTGGGGCCTTCAAAGACATCTCCCCATTGCCAAAAACGCGCATGGATTTTCTCGCTCAGAGCAGACGAGTGGGGTCTTCCGTAACTTTCTTTCATTTTGTCTTTAACCATTCGCAATATCGCCAATTTTCTGATGAGTAATGACAGATGGGAATGCAGACAGCCACTTGATCGAAAAGAATCCACGGCTTTCCCAAACACGTAACAATCTTCTTCCGGGCAGAAGAACTGACAGCTTGGTTTCTGTCCGCAGAACCAGAACAAACCATTTGTGGTTGTTGAGGAGGATGCTAGTTTAACCGTGAATGCCATTACAGCAATGTTACGCTCAGATCAGGATCAATTGCCAGTTTATTGTCCCAACTATATGTAGAAATAAGCATATATTAGCCTTATGAATAGTTTGGCCAAACAATACTTTCATATGACCATTTACAGACGGTTTACGGTTATATTTCTCCAACTCAATAGGTTTGAAATCTTCGACCGTTTTTCGTACGGCTTCACGGACTATTTCTTCCTCATAAGAATCGCTTACACAACATTAATATCGACAGGGACACGCTGTCTTATCATATAAACAAATGTCTTAACCGACACCGAGAGTTGTATGATTGCATAAGCGTACAAATCGGCGGAGATAATTTGGCTGAGTTAATCTGAACATCATTTATCGGGAGATACATGTGAACAATTTCGGTTTAAACTCGTCCCAAATAATATCCATGTGTACTGTCTGCATGCATGTCCCACAATGATTCGGGGAGTAGGATATCAAGTTTATATAAAGCTCAGAATAATGTTATAAGTATCTTACCTTTTTAAAAAAATCACCAACGCTTTTCTAAAATTCGCCAAACACGTCGAAAACAATTCCGGCCAAGAAGACAATTCCACGAGCAAGACGTCCAAGCTAGCTTCAGTAAACTTCACGAGTGAAACACTGTAGACAAAGTATTCGATGTTACCCGTAGGAGATATAGAGATCGAATGAAACACCAAGCAAAGTAACGCTGTTCTCTTTATAACAATCCAAACGCGCCAAAAGGGGATGTCTTCGCAGAGGTCCGCCATGTGAAATAACCAATGAGATTGAAGCTACTAATCACCCAGAATGATCCGTTTTATAACTACAAATCGAAACGCGCCAGAAGGGGATGTCTTCGCAGAGGTCCGACATGAAATATGACCAATCAGATTGAAGCTACTAATCACCCAGAATGATCCATTTTATTACTACAAATCGAAACGCGCCAGAAGGGGATGGCTTCGCAGAGGTCGACATGAAACATGACCACTCAGATTGAAGCTACTAATCACCCAGAAATACCTCATTAAATATACCACCAGAAATACCTCATTAAATAATTCCGGTAGCAACGCAAAGGGGCGCCGCCTGAATAATTAATTGGCGGCATCCCTTTGGACGCAATAAGTGAGTGTGGGGGGGGGGGGGGGGTTACCTACTAACGGATATCCAAATTAAACGTAAACCGACAGCCTTCACTGTCATATCAGATTATTTCATCAGTGCTAAGGTTTGTACCTTTTGTCTCCTCCTTCCTCTGCTTCTTGCTGCCAGGCAACCCATTGTCATCTGTTTTGTTGTCATCATCATCATGCTCAACGAAACTCAGCATATTAACGGGAACTAGAAAGAAGAGAAACAACATTAACATTATAATACCCACAACCAACAAGTATGATGGGACGGACGCAACAAGAGAGCTTTATACATATGTGAAATGCACGATAGAAATTGTCCTGTATTGATGGAATTACAATTTCTATCATACAATTCGAATATATATATATATATATATATATATATATATATATATATATATATATATATATATATATATAATGTTAATATAAGGGAAAAAGAGAGAGAGACAGACAACTTCTTTACTGGTCCTTTATATATATTATATATATTATATAAATATATATATATATATATATATATATATATATATATATATATATAATATATATATATATATATATATATATATATATATATATATATATATATATATATATATATATATATATATATATATATATATATATATATATATATATATATATATATATATATATATATATATATATATATATATACTATAGACGATGCAGTAAAAACCGTTGGCAAAGTGCTCAATGGAAAACCAGAGCATATTATAGTAAATAATTCAATGACTCAACAGTCGTGACTAGACATTTTATTACTAACAAGACGCCCGCTAGGCGTGTAGTTGAATCTTGTGATCTTTGAATCTCCTGAGAAGAATTTTAGAAGATCTTGTCATCTGAAAATGTAATCATCATGGACTTTTCGCTGTCAAAGTTACTGCATGTGTATCAACAAATATTGACATAGAAAAAGCTGGTTAAATCTTACAAAAAGCTATTGAAAATATTACCAAAAGACAGAAAAACTTTTTTTTAAATATCACATAAAGCCAATGTGCTTGTGAAATTATTGTAATACCAGTGATTGTGCTCGATATGATTGAATATTACTTAGCTATCTAGTAGCCAGAAAAATTACGAACTATTTACATTGAAAGTGTTACATAAAGCCATTGTCTCTGATAATAACATAAGTGATTGTGCTCGGGCTAATACTACCACATTGAGTGCAAACACAAGGGTTCGGCTGTGAGCATGCTCACTTATTATTTAATTATTATTTAATGTTTTATTTAAAAAAATCTGAATGGCAGCTAAAAAGCTGAATTGCACAGAATTTAAAAAGCTATTACAGTATTAAATTTATACTAAAAATATATTTATGTAAATATCTTAAAATATTTAGGGTTACAATACCCTGAATAAGAAATGAAAGTTAAATAATTACACAAAATGATCACAAAGAATCGTTAAAATCTACAATGCTTGAAGGGATAAAACTCTTGTAAAATCTAGAGGTTTTACATTGTAGCGTATCAATATGTTGGTCATTACGTAGGTTCTGAAGACGAAGATCTTTACATCTTTGGGGAATAAGATCATTCAACTTGTGTTTTGGATTGAGAAGTTTCGTAAAGTATGTTTGGCAGAGCTCATTACGTCTTTGGGAAAGCAATGGAATGTTGTTGGCAGTCAAGGCTTTGTTGTATGACAAGTAGGGACATATTATCCGTAAGGCTCGCCGTTGAATTCTTTCAATTTCTTCTTTCAGGTAATCTGGTGAGTTGTAGTTCCAAATCTGACAACCATATTCGAGTACTGGGCGAAGGCATGTTGTGTAAACTTTAATCAGGGAAGACGGATCAATCCGACTACGCTTTAATACTCGAAGAAAATAGAGCCTTTTAGATGCTTTTGCAATTATATGTTCGATATGTATGTTCCATTTAAGATCGGAGGAGAGATGAATTCCCAAAACTTTTGTTGATAGAACAGGAGACATACTGTAATCTTGAAGAAACAATGTATGCAGTTCTGGTTTATCGTTGGCAAAGGGTTATAATTAATTCCTTACATTTAGAGTGGTTTAATTGCTTATCATTGTCAGAGCACCATTGAAAAATTTCGTCCATAAGGGATTGAAGGGTGCCTTGGTTGCCTTTATCATGGTTTCGGACAGGGTGGTGTCGTCGACGTATTTCCATCTGTGGTTATGATTAATGACAAGGTCATTCACCATAACGAGAAAAAGGAGTGGGCCAGAGGATTGTACCTTGTGGCACACCTCCATTTACTATGGACCAATCAGATAAATTAGTTCCAAGTTTTACACGCTGTTTTCTTAGCATAAGGAAGTCAATGATCCAGTTTATTAAGGATTTGTTGATATCGAGTAAGAGCATTTCTTGACCAATATTTTGTGATTAATTCTGTCAAATGCTTTGCTAAAATCGAGTAAAAAAATGCGAATAGCCTTACCATTGCCGTCTGTATCAGAATACCAGCAGTGAACATGCTAATCAGGGCGTCTATTGCGGAACAGCCTTTTAATGATCCAAATTGTTTAGGATCAAGTTTAGAATGAATGGCATCCAATAATCCATTTTGCAGGAAAGGACTCAAGAATCTTTGATAGATATTGGGCGAAGGTCTGAATTAATGTCAGTAACCGGAGATTTCTTGAGAATGGGAATGACGTTTGCTTCTTTCCACTGCTTTGGAACTTGTGCCTGGCAGATGGGATGCGTTGAATATGGCAGTCACGGGTTCAGAAAGTTCTATTGAGAAACATGTGAAGGATCCAGGATGGTAAAGAGTCAGGTCCTACGGCTTTTGTGGTCTTTACTGCTCTCAAACGCGATTCAACGTCGATGGCAGAAATAGAGTATGGGGCAGTGGTTTCTTCGATAGGAAGTTTGTCTGCGTCCGAAAGAGGGGGCATTGATTCGTTTGAAGCAAGAAATACTTTATTAATAGTAATTGCTAATTCACTTCCTTGAATAATTTTTACGTCGACTACAACCGAGTGGATGGCCGACTTCTGGGAATAACCTGCTAAATTCTTGATGGCACTCCACCATTTCCGAGGATTTGATTTTTTCAGATGGTTTACTTGAGATTGGAAATATTTAGATTTAGTCAGTTTTACGTCACGAATGAACTTGGTTACATACTTTGTTATATTTGATGGTATTACCCATGGCAAAAGCTTGTTGTCTGCGGGAGATAAGGGGATTTAATGTCAGGAGTGATCCCAACCTCGTATCCAGGCTCTCGTCTCCCCGCTCCCCCCCTCGCGAGAGAAAAAGACCCTGGCTGTGGCTGGTCACGTGTCTCCCAGATTCTGCAGTATAGTAACTATCCTGACTTTAGACATATTATAACCAATGATCAGAGAAAGGGTTACATCACAAGAACATTGGATATGTTTGTTGAGAAGTACGTTTTTTCAAACGACACATACAATGTTGATGTAACATCTGCCAGTGATGGTATAGTTGATTATTCCACAAATTTGCTGAAGTCGGTTTTCATAATGTTTGATTTTTATGAAGCTGTAGCCTCTGGGAATGGAGAACATATGGCAACACTGAACAAGCAGCTGTTACCTCACATTTTCTTGGGATCTGGTTTCAATGCATATGCTATTGAAATGCTGATTAGCATCATCCAGATTGACATTCTACTGTCACCAGCTGAGGCACATCAGTGCAAATGGGCAGCAACAGGAAATTTGAAAGGAGGGAAAGACAAGAACATTGAAATTGACTTGTTACAAGAGAACAGAAACAAGGACATCAAAGTACTAATTAGATCAAAGGGTGCTAACAAGACGGGAAAAGCTATCAACCGAGCAAGCAAAGCTTCAGGGGGAGTGCGGCAAATAGTAGAAAGTATTTGAAAAAGAAGTCTCACTTCATCAAAAGTCATCAGCACACGCACACAAGTCATCGTTAGCAGATGAAATCAAGATTCTTTCCGATCTACGAAATTTGAGGCCATTCAACAATGTTGCAGAAATGTCACACGAATCCTTCCAAAACATTTCATCAGACCCACATCATGGCTTTGAATAGAACAGCAGTTTTTAACCTGGTTGAAAAGACATCAGAAGAATCTATCCATGGATGTTCCTGTTGTGGATGATGAAGATGGTGATGGCAGAGCATGACATGAAAATTAATTTTTGTACATTTAACTAGTTATCCATTTTTTCATATAGATAGAAGATTTAATGATTATAAATAATATATGCTGTGTTCTGTTCAAACCTAGCCTGGTTTTGGTTTAAATATTTTATGTTTTCCAATAAAATGCTCTTCCAACCATTTCCAGACTGTTGAACAATTTCAACAAAAATTTTAATCAGTTCAAACAGTGAACTAAACAATTCCCAGACTAATTATTCCCATCTAATAACATGATAAAAAAACAACACCCATTTATTTTATTCACAAATAAATCAAAATGTTCACCAACTCTAATTTATAAATACATAAATGTTATCCCTTATTACAGTGCAAGCATGGACATTCTTGAAGACAGACACTGCAACAAATATGCATTGGGGTAATGGGTTGAATAGCACTGTCATCAGTATCCAGATATCTCAGTAACAAGGATCTGAGGCAGCTGTTTTCACTGTGGCAAAATGTTCTCATTTGTTCTTGTATTCCAACTTTATTTTTCGCAATGTCACGGGTTATTATAGTACAAATTTGCACTTGCAGGTTGACCATCCCTTCCTGCTCCGGCCAAATTCCTGGAAATATGCTTGCACAGTGTAAGGAGGGCTGATGTGAATGACATTCCGTATACTTGGTATATCAACCCAAATCCCCAATGCAACTGTGGCAAATACAACCCTAACTTGGCGTACTGGAGAACACAGCTGCTTTAATATTTCATCTTTCATCTGCTGTGTTTGTGGTGAATGATACTGTGCAAATAACCGGTTCTCTGGAATCGTGCAGATCCTTGTGGATAATACTGAGCACAACTCAAGACAAATTCAAACAACTTGTATGCAAATCCACACCATTTAAGAGGGATATAAATGATTGTTAAAGGATAATTGATTTTATCTTGTAACAGACCTTCAGCAATGGGATCTAGAATGTTTGTAATTGAATCAATATCTTGTCCATGTCTGAAACATTTGTTATAAAATATATTCCTGCGGTCGGGATTGCCAATAACTTCCGTGCATTCCTTCAATCCCAATGATTCTTTGATGGCTTTTCGGTCCACGTTTATTTGCTGTTGCAGTCATGGCAAGCACTGGAGAGGTTGAAAAAATAGCGCACAATACTGCCAGGTTGCCATAATCAACTCTGAACTCGCTGCCCCTAAAAGAAATAACAAACGAATACAACAATTAAATAAGATAGTATGGAATATACAGATACCTGTAGACGATGCCGAAAAATATAAAATTGCTTTTAGATATATAGACGACATTTTAAAGTGTCTACTTACCATTCCAAAATACAGTGAGCTTCATCAACAACAATGGCACATACATTGTCTTGATACATTTTACTTTCCATCAAATCTCGTCCATACTTGCTTGAGACTAAAGACTCAGGATGAGCAAAAACAACATGGTAGTAACCACTTTCCAGTTTACTCTTATCACAAAGCCTAAAATCACAAGAGATATTTGCTTCCTCTTCTTCGGTCGCTTCTTTATCCTCAACATCGTCCACGGCTGAATATTTCACGTCGAGTACAGATGCCCGAATTCCACTTTTGTTCAACCGAGAAATCTGATTGCAAATCAGTGAGTTCAACGGCGACACGACAATTATTATTGATGTAACAACTGTTAATTGATTCAAAGTTACTTCGGTTAGTTCGGTGTCATCCAATTTCTTCTTTGCGAATAACAAGGCGGGAAGAAGGTGAAAAACCAATGAGTTTCCGTAGCCAGTCGGGAGCACAGCAAGAACGTCTCTGTTTAAAAAGATCTTTTCGAGGCAAATCACTTGTTTGGGTTTTAAAATCACATTGCAGTACAAACTATTCAAAATAGCGAACTGGCAAACATGAAAGGAAAGCACTGCACTTCGTGTTCTTCAACATGGCGAAACAGGAAGTTGCGAGAACCCAAGTGAGTGGAAATGCCTCCCTTCCCTGGAGCAATAATTTTGCTCTTGGACACGTGACCAGCCGCAGCCATGGTCTTTTCTCTCGCGAGGGGGGGGGGGGGGAGCGGGGAGACCAGAGCCTGGATACGAGGTTGGAGTGATCCAGGGTTTGTCTCTACAGTGGAGACGTACTGCTTGTTCAGGGAAGAACGTGTTCAATCCTATGAAAATGATATCATAAAAGAGGTCACACATCACTTGGGCACGAGGGTAAATCAGGAAACAAATTCCAATTAATACCAGTAAGAAACCGAACCAAACGCCTTTCATATTTGATGGCTTTCGCTTTCGGACCCAAATTTTAGTGATTGTATTAGGGAGGTGGGGTTGGTTGGAAGGGGTTAATAGGATTGACAAATGATCTGATTGGGCCAATAGCTGGAAGTATTTCAGGCTCATTATACAAACGCTTCATGTTAGTTAGCATCAGGTCTAAAGTTGCATGACCACGAGTAGGCTTCTTAACTATTTGCGTTAGGGATGACTTTCTACAAAATAATTTGAAGTCAAAATGGTTGAAATCGCCCAACAGAACCACGCCCGCATCTGGGTAAGTTGAAAGAATATTGTCCAACGATGTTATGAGGTATTCGTGCAGTCGATTGTTGTCTGCTAAAGGTGGATGGTAAATAACACCAACGATTATACATGGAACTTCACGTGGAAGCCGATAAGGTCGAAGTTTTATCCATAGGCATTCCTGACTACACAGGTCGGATAGAATCGTGAAGGGGATTGTATAATTAATAAAGGCACACACACCACCACCGCGTTATCTATGCGGTCTTTTCTTACAAGATTAAAGCCGTTAATGAACAAAGGGCCATCTGGAATATTTGAATTGAGCCAAGTCTCTGTAATTCCCACAAAGTCGGCATTGGTTTGTTGGATAACCAGGGTCAATTCATCAATTTTATTAGATAAAGATCATGTATTAGAAAGGAAGAAGAGTGGTAAACAGCAGTCCTTCAATTATTGAGGTGGTATTGGCGGTTTCTGACAGCCGAGGGGTTGTGCCGTAGAAATTTCCATCAAGGGTCGCGGCAGGATGTTTTGCGGGGTTACGTGATGGTATGATTCGGTGCATTGAGCTTGTTGTCTCGCGATGAACAAGTTCGAGGTGTTTTCTCCAATCCGGCCGATGAGACGCCGTACGCTTCTGCAAGAACTTTGGAGTATGGGCCCATTGATCCCAAAAAATTTTCGGCTGGTGTGAATAACTGTTATTACAGTTATATTTTCGTAAATTGTTATCATTAGAGATCAGATTATTTTGACTATGTTTTACTGGATACCCTATCAAAGCCATATGCAATATTCTTGTTATATTCATTGCCAGGGGGGTCGTTTAATTTCCTAACGGAATTATCAGCCCATGTTGGTACTTTTGTGTTTGATCGGTATATTCTTATACCTCTTATATATATTATAGCGATATGTTATCAAACCTGAAATAGATAATACTTGCAAGATTTGTTAATAACAGAATGAGAATCAGTAAAATTTTTCAAATATATTGATTGTTTGCCTTTCATTGCATGCCACTAAAAAATTATGTGTATGCTGAAAAAGGCCAGCTAAGCAATAGCTTGAAAGACCACAGCAAAAACCCAGTATTTTCTGTAGTAAAGTTGTCAGTTTTGCTTGTAGTAAGTACAGTACAAGCTGTTAGTACTCCACGAAAACTTCCTGAGCCCCAGACAGGGATCGAATCTGCAACCTTGGTTCGATCTCCGTCTGGGGCTCAGGTCGTTAGTGCATGGGCTCTTCCTGCGATTTTTGGTAGGTTGCGTGTTTTCGTTTTTATCGCGTTTTGAATTTAAAAGATATGAAATATGTTGACTCCCACGAAAATCATTAATAAAATTGAGCGAAACAGAATTTCAAAAATCGCCGACACGTTTTTGGGCTGGTCATTTATCGGAGATTACAACGGTATAAACTGGAAAACCATAAATTAAATTCCAAAGGACTTTAACCAGACGAACTAAACACACTTATTTTCCCTTTCAGATAAATAAAACAATTGAACAATTCACCCCCAATAAAATTAGGTTTCAAAACTGTTTTCTATGATCAATTTGCTTTAAATTGGTGCATAACACGTTGTGATCGCAGTAATAGGGGCGCGATGCGAGGTTTTTTACGAAGCGATGCCGGATAACCTAATTGCTACCTTAAAAGCTGTAAGCAAAGCACGTGGAGCAAAACCGAAGAGAAACTGGTGGAAGGACTATTGAGCATCCATCATCCTATTTGGGACCTCAATTCATTCCCTGATACAACATTGCTACTATTACCCGAAAGCGCATTGCGAGCTTAAACTGAACAAATCGGAGCATTTTTGACACTGGTATAACCAAAAATACTTGAAAAATCACGTTACCAAATCTATTACACGCGGGGACTCCTATTAATGCCTCCTCGGGTTTTGGCCCTCTGTGCAACAACATCCCGCGTCCATGTTGTTATCGTGATCATACAATCACTCACTCTGTCTTTTACTTAGTCGGTGCACTCAAGTGTGTGGTGATCTGCCTCCACATCCCCTCCAATGAGCACATTTGAATCGGGTTTATCCGGTGCAATTTCTTAGTTATATAGCCCACATTTTGCAAGACACTTGTTTGCAGAGGCCAGTTGTCATGAACACATTTACGTATTGTTCGGGATATGGGCCAGGTTCTTGGAATACGCACCGGCCATACTCCAATGTTGTTCCGGAACATACTGCACATCTCTTTTGGCCGAGTATAATCGGGGTGGGGTCTTCGTTTGCTCTGGTTCCATCGGTTTCATTGGTCGCCCAACCAGTTGTGAACGTATGTGTATGCGCGTAGAAGACAAAGGAATCTTTTCATTATTCGTCTTTGCTGTTTCTAGGCTTGGGCACCGGCCTTTGTTTTCATGTACTTTCCAAATTCATTGTCAACTAGTTTTAGGCTCGATCTTTTAATGACACTTCACGAGACTTTCCTTCCCCCAAAATGATGGTCGATGACCCCGACTCGATAATTGGGCTCCTTGCATGTTCGGTCCATCTTGCTCTCGAGAGAAAAATTGGGGCAATTTCTCTTAACACCAGTTCTCCGCAAGGTGTTCAAGTGGTTTAAAAAAACAATCAGACACATATTCTTTACCCCTCCACTGCCAAATGTCCTGTTCAGCCGTCCGTCAGATGTCGTCGCCAACTCTAACAATGGGATGGTCCCCATCGGGCTGTCCATTCAAATCAGGTAAATTCACAAGCTTTTTTACCGTGCCGGCCTCAGCGATTATGGGTTTTCCGAAATTCTGTCTTCGGGCAGGGTCCATGCTTGTTGGCAACTTGCATATCCCAGTTCGGGTTGATTGACACAGCTCGTCGATCCCGCGTTCTCTCTGCTTTTTCCAGTACAGTGTTGAATCAACAACTTGTAATTTCCTTGCTATATCGGGAATGGTGCCATTTTCCAAGCGCATGTTTCAAAGTTAGGTAAGAATGTATAACGTGATCTCAAATGGATCGCCGGTCAAACCGAATGGTACTCTATCAACTGATGGGCGAGTTCACGACCTTGTCTTAACGCTCCCAACAATTTGCTCGCACTTATGATCTCTCGAGTGTCGTTCCTTTGTAATTTGCGTTTGTTGTAGTGACTGGCGTCAAAGGATGTTGATGGGCTATTCATCTATTACCTCTTGTGATACGCGTTGCTTGGTAGCTTGGCTGATAGCAAATGCCTTCGAAAACATCAAAAGCAAGAACAATTCGTTGTCATAGGTTTTGTTTTCTACCAATTTATTCCCAATGCTCACTTCAGTCGCAGTGTCCGGACAATTCCATCGTGCGTTTATTCAGATGCGGCATAATGACGTTGATACCATTGCATTGCTCTGACCTCCATCTCGGTCTCCATAAGCTCCCTTTTTCTCTTTAATTCTTGCTCCTCGCGTTCCCTTTTTCTCTTTAATTTATTGCTCCTCGTATTCAACTTTGTTGACGGTATTTGAACGCATGATCCAACTTTAATTAGAGCCAAAACGCCATCATCTCCATCCTTTTTGGAAATGGGCCTTGATAACCGTCGAGTTTCGAACTCGTAGCATTGCTGCATCTTACTTGGTCAACGATCTTTCTTGAACGGTGGCTTCGCATATCGTCCTAATCTTGTTTTTGTTCTAATTTTAGTGGCATTTAACGCCATTCCGTTTACTTATGACATCCAGGTGCAACTTCCGGGTTTTTCTGCTCGTCCGTAAGTTTCACGACGCAAACAATAAAAGTTTTCGTGCTCGCTTACCGGGCCTGTCTAAACAATGCCAAAAAATCTTTCGTGCCACGCCAAACAAACCCCAATCCATGCCCTTGCATGAAGCCTTCCCATTTTCGTACAAAACTGCTAATTCGGCTGGGGTTTGCGATACCCTGTCTTCTGATATCGCGCGATTCACGGCTTCGTACCATTCTGACAGCATTCGTCAATACGAATCGCTCATCAGCTCTCAAAAAGATTCGCTGATTCTATCCCGCAGTAAACTTGCGCTCGATCAAGGGCTAAATCTACTTGTTCCTTTTAGCTTCATAATTTTCGTCCGTTCGATTGTCTGAAGTTCCCGTATCGTGTTACTGCTATCCCTGATGATCCGCCGTTTCATCTGCCCGTGAGATTGGTCGCTGAATGAAATTGACACGCAATTCACGTATACCTGTATACTTTCAATTTACGAATGATATTTTTTGCAAAGGAGAAAAATTCTGGTCGTTCCATTTCAAACCAAAATATTCGATAATAGTCGAAAGCACTGTAACGGGCCTCGCACCGTTTTAATATTAAACCATCCAAAGGCTATTGCAATTCGAATACGCAAAAAACTCGCTCTGGTCTTGTATTACAAACGCGGTTTTCTATATTTTTCAATAACAAATAATACACGCATAAATTTACGATATTAACAACAAAATAAATAATCACAATACAATAATAAATCTAAGGCAGTCGAGACTACCGACTGTATCGAAACTAAGTTTCGTAAAATATCCAATTCATAGTCCTTTCCTTCCTGATAATTCCTTAAGTTTATCCAAAATAAGTTCAAGTTCGAGAACGCATGTTTCTGTCTCAAACTAAACACACACAATGCGGCCGCGTCCCAGGCAAAACGCGGTAAATGTCAATTGCTCAAAGGCGAACACGCCCCCTAACTACCGAATCGGTAGCTACAATTTTCTATGAACCTTACTATCAGGTGAGGTAACTTTCATATTTCAAGTTGATCTTGAGCCATTAATGAAATGTCACTCATGATTCAGAGACTACTAGTCAATTTGTTAATTGTTGAAAATTATATTGTTTCTATTATAAAAGGGTTCTCTTGAAGTTATTAACTATCCCGGGCAGAGCTATTGTGGCTTTGGTTGAACATTGTTGAGTGTTGCAATTGACACTGTATATAAGCTAAATTGGTCTGTCCTATCAACTAGTCATATTAATGGTATATGTGAATTCCTTTGCAAACAAAGTATTCACCCTCACTAACCAAATTTAGCAACTGATACTTGGTTCTGCAAAGCCAGAGAACGCAACCGTCTCCCAAACTTGAATTTTAAGGGCCTGACTTTGCTCATTTTGGTGGGCCACCCTCCCCTACCAAGGCAGCTCGGTGTATTGCACCAGTCGAGTGGAAATGCCCTGTCACCCACCCCCCCCCCCTACGCGCCACGCCCCCCCTAGGCCAGGGAACAGGCAGGGGCATTCGACCAAGTTCATGTCCCTAAAAGGTTCTAGAATTAATGCCCCTGCCCTCCGAGGGCACCATGAACGAGAGCCATCAGAACAATAGTATATATAAATTAACAGAAATTATTTTATTTTTAACATGAATGTCAAGGCTACAACTTGGCCCCGAAAAACACTGGAACCAAAAGCAAACCCATACTTAAACAACATATATACAATAAAGATAGGTTAAGGTTCTAATGGCAAATAATGCTAAGATAATAGCCCATGTTTGGATTACCTTTGTACAGGCTAGTGCTTGTTCCATGAAGGTAATTTTGGATTCATTTGCCGCAAGCCAAGTCCCCGCAATCGATTATCCTATTCTGTGGATGTCATACAAAAATGAAAATCGAGAGAAAAGATGGACTAGGTAACTAAGTCCGGAAGCGGCCGTTGATGCCTCCTAGCCAAATAGTCCCCCGGTCATAGATGACACATGGCTAGTATTAGTCTAAAGCCCCATACATGTATACCGTTTGCATAAAAGAGGGTCAAACCCACCCTATAATTCCCTGGCTAGGGGGTGGGGGGGGGGTAGAGGGCTTACGGTCTGACCTAGTGCATTACCAACCCAAAACTGGCCCCCAGCCTAGTATTACAAGTTGTGTGTTTTAATATGTAATATCGTTGAGAGTTGGAAAATTGTATTCTTAAAACTACCCTGTAATAAATATATTTGCATGATAATGCAATCAAATCTCTGAATTTTGCCTACAGTGCGTCTGCAACAGTCTTCTCTTCTTCTCCAACGTTTTATCTGTAATATTAAGGGTCGGCTGCCTTGATTAATTTCAATCCATTTCCTTACTCAATATCGCTTTCCATCTCAACCATTGGCTACTCCTTGATCTCTTTCCATCTACTGGTCGCCTCCAGGCCCTCATTATAAATATCTGGTTCGTTTCCTGTCTGCACCACATGCCGGTATATACCATCCGCAAGCGAGCGTCTCCTATCTTATCACTGATCTTCGTCACACCGCCTCTCCTTTTCCTCTTCATTCCTTAAAACCTTTCTCTTAGCGATATCCCATTAACCATCTGAGCATCCTTCATTTCAGTGTGGCTCTCCAGGCAACTCCTCTTTGTTTTTTAAGTCGCAACAGTGCACCAGCTCAAATAGCCCGAGTTAACGCCTAGCCGGGCGGCTGGTTAGGTATAAAATGTCTAGTCACGACGTGTTGAGTCGTTGAATTCTTTACTATATATATATAAAAGATATGACAAAGAACGATATTCGCCACAGCCAGTTACACAGTTAGAGAAGGACAATAGTTAACAGGGCACAACTCAAAGAAACAATCCAAATAAAATAAAATATATTAAATGTAATATATTAATGTTATATATTAAGCCACACACGCCGTGGGTGGTTTGCAGGGGTGGGTTCGACAGCGAATTGTCAAAGTCCTCGACTGTGCAAATTATAAGTCGCATATCAAGCGTAA